>QLTV01012193.1:2465817-2501165 GCA_003457575.1 Thermophis baileyi
TTCGTAACATCATATATTTTAAGAAGATACTTGGTTGATACCTAGTACGCTGGCAGCAACCCGTATCAACCATTAGCGCCAGTCAGTGGTATTTGTGACACTTTTTTAAATGTTCAGTTGACTGAGTTTCATGTTTAATGAATAAAAGAGATAATAATAATAATCTTCTTTTCTAAATGTGTTTTCCCGATGCTGTATTTATTACGTTTTGAAACACAAAGCTTCTTAGTCCTTTTGATTCTTGTACTCGCAGGCCTGCTAAATTTCTGGCATAAATTTTTCAGGAGATGAGAAAATGAGCATTTCCAAAAATAGGAAAGATCATTCGGACTGTAAAACAGTGGGGCCAAAAAGAGGAAGGATCTGTGATCTTTCTAGGACAGGGATGGCAAACCTTTTGGATTCAGCATATCAAAATTTCAGGAAAAGCCTAACTTTGTTGGTGTGTCACCAGTGGTGGGTTCCTACTGGTTCAGCCCGGTTCGGGCGAACCGGTAGCAGAGGCAGCGGGAGGCTCTGCCCACCCAGCAGAACGTCATCAAGGAGCTTCTGCACATGCGCAGAAGTATTGCGCGCGCGCTCCTGCGTGCTCCCGTTCCCGGACCGGTAGCAAAGGTAAGTGAAACCCACCACTGTGTGTCACCATCACCCTTGAAGGAAAAGGAAACAATTCTCTATCTGCCTCCACCCCATCTGCCCATCTAGACCACCCTGAATAGCAGCACTCAGCAGCAATGCCAAGGTTGGGCTTGAGGTTCAGGCCCAGGCCCAGGCCTCGACTTCAGCCCTAGCCCCACTGCTGCCACTCAAACAGGCCACCTCATGCCATTCCCTAAGGCAGGCGCACCTTCAGGAATGGCGCAATTGCCCCCCATGGCCCAGCACTCCCCCGAATCTGCCGTGTGTGTCCTCTTTCTGTTGTTAAGCCGCTGCAGCCTTACCTGAGGCTGTTCTGGGTCTCATGAGGCCTTCATTCTTGAAGCAGCTTTGGAGAATGAGCTCTTCCATGACCTCGTGCAGCTTCCACAACCCACATGAAAGGATGCCCAGTTGTAAGGCAATTTTTGGAGGCTCAAGAGACCATACAAGATCATGGCTTCTCTCCCACAACATCCAGAGGGCAGAGGCCCTGTAAGAGCACACCCTGTTCTTGCACAGCCTCCTGAGTCTCTGAAAATCATCCAAGAACGGGGCATGCTTTCTTGGACAGTTGTTGGGTGTTGCTGAATGCTAGCTGTCACCCACAGTGATGTGGCATGTCACCATTAACACACATGTCATAAGTTTGCCATCATAGGAAAAGTTAATGTGTATTGTCCCCTCCCCCCCCAGTAATTGTTAAGACTTCCCCAATATGATTAGTTGGTTCTAATCACCAAACTGCCTTTTAATAACAAGCTTTTCTTCAACAGGACTGGAGAAAAAGTACAGCTACTTAGAGAAGAGACAAGGAGGTGTAGGCATGCTTTGCTACCTCCCCCTTTAAAAAATGTTGTCAAAATTAAGAGAATCCCTATGTTCTGACTAATTCTTGATCATTTGGTATAGGCAGCAGGTCTTCATAGTTATTGAAAAACCTCACTGTGTATGCTCAGAGGCTCAGTCTTATTTATAACCTTACATTTCATGCTTGAATTTGGCACTGAACATGACTTCAGCTGTATCTTCCTAAAATGTAATGAATTCAGTGGTGGGATTCAATTTTTTTTACTACCGGTTCTGTGGGCGTGGCTTGGTGGGCGTGGTGTGGCTTGGTGGGCGTGGCAGGGGAAGGATACTGTAAAATCTCCATTCCCTCCCCACTCCAGGGGAAGGTTACTGCAAAATCCCCATTTTTTCCCGATCAGCTGGGACTCGGGAGGCAGAGAATAGATGGGGGCTGGGCCAGTCAGAGGTGGTATTTACCGGTTCTCCAAACTACTCAAAATTTCCGCTACTGGTTCTCCAGAACTGGTCAGAACCTGCTGAAACTCACCTCTGAATGAATTAAACAACAAAAAACCACTTCCTGGAGCAAAGAGATGTGAGGTTGATTTCTTTTCCTCCTTTTTGGGGTGTGAAAACAATCTCAGTTTGGAAAGTGCAGGGCTATAGGATATAATTATATACAGTATAATATTTAAGTAATCTTATTTTCCATACTACCATTGAAGCTGCAGGCTTAAAGGGGGTGGGGGGTTCTAGCAAAACACAACCACAATCCTACACCTTAAACAAATACAGGCTTTGGTGTGAGAGCCTGAGTTGTTTGCTTGGAAAAGTACTAGATTAAGCAGGCAAGGCCTCTCCTGAGGCTGTTCTGTCATCTAGATGTGGCTGCGGACAATTATGAGATAACCTGGGATGAAAATCTGGGAAAAGTCCCAATTTCCCTAATATTTTAAAGGAAACCCCTTTTTTTAAATCTCACAGGGAAGCAGGATGGGTGTGGAAGCTGTTATGGCTTTGATGGAAGGAACTCCAGATACCCCAGCATGTGTTGTCAGTCTGTCTGGTAATCAGGCCATCCGCCTTCCTCTTATGGAGTGTGTTCAAGTGGTAAGCATTTCTCTCCTATCAAACTAATCTGTGGGAGATTATTTTACCTTCATTCATATATAGGTGGGTCCTATTGTTTTAATAAACCCTTTCTCTTTCTGAACAATTGCAGTTTCTCCAAAAAACAGTCGCTTCTAATGTACTTGGAAGAAAGCCCTAGGCTATTATATAGTAAAACTGCTCAACAATTTCCATAATCAGCAGAATCTTTACCAGCCTTCAAAAAGCCAGATTAAAGAAAGCTAGAAAAAACTGCTTGCATAAAAGCATCATCAACATTATTATCTAGTAGTGCAGTGGTGGGTTGCTCCTGGTTCGGCCTGGTTCTTGGAACCGGTAGCGGCAGTGGCGGGAGGCTCCGCCCACCTGCCCGGAACGCTTCTGCGCATGTGCAGAAGCGGCGTGCGCGAACCAGTAGTAAAGGGTTTTAGAACCCACTACTGTAGTAGTGAAAGAGCAACAAAACAATATATCTGTTATAACATTCAATAGAACCTGAAGTTTTCCTTCTTTGCATAGATTTAATAGTATCTGTTGTTTTGCACTTTGACCGCATGCAATTTTCAAATATAGGTAGTCCTTGATTAACGACCACTCATTCAGTGACCATTTATGAAGGTGCTGAACTAGTGGTACTTAATGACCAATCACTGAAGTTGCATCCTAAGCAATCACATGACCGAGATTCCAGCATTTGGCAACTAGCTTCCAGTTAGAATGGTCGCAGTGTCCCATGGTCACATAATCACCATTTGCAAACCTTCCTTGCCGGCTTCCCACAAGCAAAATCAATGGGGAAGTTGGTAGGGGAGGTTGCAAGTCATTCTGGTAAGGTGCTCCCATCTTCCCCCACTCTGCAGAAGCCACTCCCTGCCCAGCTGTGCCGCCTCACTGGCCATCCTTCCCTTCAAATGTACTTGCACCCTTCCCTGCCCGGTACTTGCTGGCCTGCTTCTCAACCACCTGGGACTTGTGACTTCGTGCTATTGACTTTGCTTGTGGGAAGCTGGCAGGAAGTTGAAAGGAAGTCCTCATTTAATGACCCGTGAACCTCACTAACAACAATAGGAGCGCTGAGATTGCTGTCTCTAAGTGGTGTGGTGTGATGTGGTCACATGATGTAGCTCTTTACAACCACATTGCTTAGTGATGAAAATTCTGGTCATCATTAAGCGAGGACTATCTGCAGTTGTGCCACCAAGCCAAGATGGCCCATCTCTCTAAAAATACAAATATTCTCCTCTTCCCAATTTCCTGTTTGAGTAAATGATGGAATATTTTACAGGCAGCGGACAAACTCTGTGTGTAAGAATCAGGTAACCGTTTCCACTTCTTTCAACAGACCAAAGATGTCACAACAGCAATGACTGAAGGACGGTTCGATGATGCTCTCAAACTCAGAGGAAGGTGAGGCTTAGTTTGAACAGAAAGGAAGGAAAGGGGAGAAAACAAACGAGAAAGGGGTCAACAAGGAGGAAGAAACAGGAGGGGTGGCTCAATTTATTTCAGATTTGGTCCTGCCCTTCTCCGACATGTGGTGTCAGAAAGACTATCCTAAGGCAATGCTACCGTCACAAGATATCTGAAGCACTTTCTTTATGCACAGAGCTATATTTATATTTCAGATTAACTGCGAAGAGTAAAATTTCAAACCCCTCTTCCTGATTTCCTGGTGGCTGCATGGACACATCTCTGTAGTTTCATGTGGTGTCAATGCAGCCACCAGGATTTACTGTTGCCTTTTCAGGGATATTTTTCAACCTTTCAGTGTAGCCTTGTTGGTCTTGTTGGTTCCCTGACCAAGACTGATCCAGGACCACCCTGTTTGCTTTTTGAGATCAGCTAGGTTTGGCTACATGCCATTCCTAATCCTGTTTTCATTATTTGCTACTGTTCCCTTGAAGTTAGCTGTGTGTGTGTGTGTGTGTGTGTGTGTGTGTGTGTGTGTGAGTGGGGAAACAACAATGAGCATTTTTATCATTCTTTCAAATGTTCTTTCAGCTGCAAAGCTCATGGCTGATAAAATATCCATCATAATTTTCTTGTTGCCCACAGGAGTTTTATGAATAACTGGAATGTGTACAAGGTTTTGGCCCATGTGCGTCCACCCTCAGCCAAGGTAATGGTTGGGACGGGAGGAGAATGCAAAGCAGGCAAAAAAAAACTACTGCTCAATGGCAGAACTCAAAATTGGCATGCTAGAGATGGCAGTTAGAAAGATTGGGTAGCAGATGACGTATAAATCCTTTCTCTGCCTGAGAATCTGGAAAACTGCTCCTAGTGTGAGAGAAAAAATAATAGCAATAGCACTTAGACTTATATACCGCTTCACAGTGCTTTATGGCCCTCTCTAAGCAGTTTACAGAGTCAGCCTATTGCCCCCACCTAGGTCCTCATTTTACCAAAGAAGGAGGGAAGGCTGAGACAACCTTGAGCCAGGCAGGATCAAACTGCTGGCAGTCGGCAGAATTAGCCTGCAATACTGCATTCTAACCACTGCGCCACTGCAGCTCATATATATGATCTAGAATAAAGCTGGGGTTCTAGAAAAAGGGTTTTCATATTTCCTTTTGTAGTATGAAATGCCCTGTTTAGAATGGTTGAATATGCACCCATTTACTTGGTATTTGGATGGAAGATAGAAATGGAGAGATAGACCCCTTTCTCCCTCCACTAAGTATTCTTACTGTTTGACAGAGTGATGTATCATGCGAGGAGGAAACATAGGTATCTGCTGCTCTCCTCTGGGAGCTTGGACAACTGCAGCCATTCCCAATTAATGATATTAAAATTTGATTCTGGCTGAGTGTTTGTAGCCTCGAGATTGGTTTCTCCAAAGGAATCCAAGACCAACAGTACTTTGAAGTGGGGAATGTGTATATATATATATATTGGAAGCCATTTCTGACTTTAGCCTGATTCTTTTTTTCCCCTTCCAGAGTGGCTACAATTTGGCAGTGATGAACGTAGGTGCACCAGCCGCAGGCATGAATGCAGCTGTGAGATCCACCGTCAGAATTGGCTTGATCCATGGACATAAGATGCTGGCTGTGCACGATGGGTTTGAGGGCCTTGCTGAAGGAAAGGTAATTCATTTAACTTGTCCATCCATTTCTCTTAGAATGGAGTGGATAACCTGTGAGCCACTTGTGATTCTCAGGTTTTTTTGCTTTGCAGCGCCAAAACATCCCCCAATGGGTAGTTTGAATTCTGTAGCAGAATGGCCAATTTTCAGCATCACCATTTTTAAAATATGTTTCCCCCCCAAAATAAGAGTAGTAAAACACATATTTATAGACTTAAAATGTCCCAACCCAAAGGGACAAAAATGGGACATTTCGCTTTAGGCTTAAATAAGCTAAAAATCAGTTTCCATCAAAAAGCCAAGGAAGTCTGTTCCTTTCTTAAAGCGTTCTTTTAAAAAAAAAACATATTTTTGCTAAAAGAAATTTTTTTTCATAAGATTTAAAAATATTTATGGAAAAAGAAAAAGAAAAGTAGAAAAAAGAAAGTAGTAAGAAAGAATAAAAACCTCTAAATAACAAAAGGAAAGGAAAAAGATATCTAGAGAAATACCTGTTAGGACTCTGTCCAAACGGTTGGGTTGGTTAATATAAACAAGCCACAAATCACTGTTTAATGTATATATGTAATATGGCTTTAAATGCATTGGTGCATTCTGACTGGCAGTAACGGCCATAAGAGGGAGCTAGAGAACATGGTTAGTTCTCTCTCTTTTGCTGATTCATTGCTGAGTGACTTCGTGTCTGAAAGTAAGCTCTGTGTGTAGCTAGCTATCTGTGATAGTAGAGAATCTTTGTTTGCTGATTAAGACAAAGAAAGGCTGGTAAGAAGACTGCTGTACTTCTGAATACTGGCTGATTGAACGTGTATGACTCGGACTGTTATTTGGACTGTGCTATCTCTTTAAGTAAACTACTTTTATACACTTTAACGTACCTGTGTATTGACTGAACCATTACTCATATCTACTGCAACATTACGGTGAACTGTGCAAACCTTCAGGGCCCAGAGGTTACTCTGCACAATTCCTTAACAATACCTACTAATCTTTTTGCAGCAGTTAGAAGCACAGTAATTACCATTTCATCCTCCCGAATAACAAATCATAGGTCTTTTCCTATAAACTGACCTTTTTAATCAATACATTCCCAAATCACCAATTTATATTTCTCATTTTCAGCAAAAAGTCCACAAAGGATTTCCAGGGTTTTTTTTTATAAATTGTTTATAAATTACTGTTCCGCCCTCAATCAGAAAAGTCACTTTAGCCATTTCTGCAAAGTCTGCCATCTTCACAATCCATTCCTCCATTATGGATCTTTCTGTATTCCATATTTGTGCATATAATAGCCTCGCTGAAGTTGCCATGTATAAAACTAATCGTCCCTAAGCCTTTTCTAGTTGACTGGCTGCAAGTCCTACTAAGAACAATTCCAGTTTCACCTAAATATTAATTTTGAAATACTCTCTGCATCGCCATATGAACTGTATTTATGTATGTCCCATATCTTTTTGCTTTTTCACAAGTCCATCATGCGTCTTAAAACATTCCTTCTTCTGTACACCATTGTGTGGCTATTGAGCAGAAGATCGTAATAATTGTGTTGCTGAGCTAAGAAATTCTTCCCCGCCCTGCTTTCTTTTTTCAGATTGAAGAAATAGGATGGGCAGGAGTTGGTGGTTGGACTGGAAAAGGTGGATCAAATCTTGGAACAAAAAGGTATTATGAGGGGACAGAGGCTTCATATTAAATAAACATACTTAAAAATAAATCAACATATTGAAACGCTTTCTTCTGATATAAATTCAAGCACATATTGCTAAAAGGCCCAAATTTAAGAGAAAGTCTAAAGAGAGGTAATGTGGTAAGATAAGGAGTGTGGGGTATCTCAGGTGGGAGAGGAAAGCCAAGCACAGACTTTATACGTATCTCTCCTCTCAGAGACTGAAAATCCTGCTTGAATTTGGGTGGATTTTCAGCTCCTAAGTGGAACCTCCCAATGCCTCCTCTATTCTGAGGCACCCATGCTTCTTATCTGGGACTCTGTCCACTTAACAACCCATGAGATCCCTTAACTACCACACCCAGGTGCACCAGGGTTGCGGTCATTGAGCAAAGCAGTCACATGATGTCTCACCTATTGACCGCTTTGTTTAACAACCAAGATTCCAGCCTTAATTGTGGTCGTAAGTCAAGGACTATCAGCACTGGAAATAATTGAAATGCTCCAAACACGTCCTATGCTGACTCAGATTGGTCAGTTCTCCGATGAGGGTGACTAAGAAGCTTCTGGGTTAACGGAGAACTTTCTGGTACTTTCTATGAGTGAATTAAAGGGACTGTGTGTGTAGGAGGATCATTGGTACATTTTATTGATTTTGTCTGTTTGATCATAGGACTCTGCCCAAGAAATACTTTGAGGAAATCAGCAACACCATTGCCAGTTTTAACATCCACGGGCTGATTATCATTGGTGGTTTTGAGGTAGGCCTGTGGAGAGTTCAGCTATTAGATCAATTCACTGATCTTACATCGGATCAATAGGAAGCCATAGCTAAGTGAGATCATATTCCACAGATCTCTTTCCTCAGGCAAAATGTGTTTCACTGAAGGTTGGGAAAAGCCCTTTCGGTCTGACATCTGCATCTTAAGCCAGCTGAACAAGAGAAAACATGTTCAGAGCTTATTTTGATGCAAATCTAATTCTAGGGAAGAATGATCATGGGAATGAAGTTTCTTTGGTATCAGTAGAGAGGGAAAGGGAGGAGCTGGAAGCTTCAAGAGGATGATGCTTACAATCTTGGGGTTTTGAGTGCAGCATCTGGACAAATTTAGGAAGTTGGATTCCTGGTTGGATTATAGAAGTGAACTCCCCCTCATTTTTCCTCTGTTTGATAGGCTTTTACTGGCAGTATGGAAATAATTGAAGGGCGGTGTAAATATGAAGAGCTTTGCATCCCGATCTGTGTGATTCCTGCGACCGTTTCTAACAATGTTCCTGGTTCTGACTTCAGCATCGGTGCAGACACTGCCCTCAACACCATAACAGCAGTAAGTGCTTTGTTAGCATCCCAGCTCCAGTTCAGGAAAAATTCACCAAGGGCAGAATCTTACCAGTGCTTAAATTTACATTTTTGAAGTGAGGAGTAGGTTTGCAGTAGCAAGAAATATTTCCTGTGCACAGGAGCCGGAACAGATCCTGAAGAAAGAAAAAGACCCGACGGTTCAAAAAGCATTAATATTGTTTTGTTTATTTTGAGTTTCTAGTCATAGAGGATACAGGTTTAGGGTTTACCATCTGCAAGTTTTAAATAGGCTGTAGGAATCTGAAAATAGCAATAGCACTTAAGACTTACATACCACTTCACGCTGCTTTACAATCCTCTCTGAGCAGTTTACAGAGTCAGCATATTGACCCCAACAATCTGGGTCCTCATTTTACTGACCTTGGAAGGATGGAAAGCTGAGTCAACCTTGAGCCGGTCAGGATCGAACTGCTGGCAATTGGCAGAATTAACCTGCAATACTGCATTCTACCCACTGCACCACCATGTCTCTTAATACTTTTGAAAGAAAGCTGTTCCTAAATCTGGAGAGTACGAAACTTAGTAATCCTAGGCCAAACTAAATGATCAATAAACAATGAACAAAGTTGTAGGCAATTTCATGCAATTGAAATTAATGAGGGGATATTTCTCAGTGGCAGAGTTTGCACTTTGCACATGGAGCCCCACTTGGATCACTTGGAAAGTTGCTCCTAGATAGACAAGAGAGTGCAGGCATTGGTACCTGTCTCAATATATATAAGAAAGTTTTGTATGTTATATGCAGGTAGTCCTCGACTTAAAACAGTTCATTTAGTGATCGTTTGAAGTTACGACGCCACTGAAAAAAGTGACTTATGTCTTTTCACACTTATGACCCCATGGGCAGCATGCCCATGGTCATGTGATCAACATTCAGATGCTTGGCAACTGACTCATATTTATGACCTGGGGTCATAAGTGTGAAAATGCTTGGCAACTGACTCATATTTGTGTCCTGGGGTCATGTGATTTTCTAGCAAGCAAAGTCAATGGGGAAGCCAGAGTCACTTAACAACTGGGTTATTAATTTAACAACTGCAGTGATTCACTTAACAACTGTGGCAAAAAAGGTTGCAAAACGGGACAAATTCACTTAACAAATGTCTCACTTAGCAGCACAAATTTTGGGCTCCATTGTGGTCGTAAGTTGAGGACTACCTTTATTTCTACCTTGCACTGGTCTAGATACACCCCCCCGCCCCGCCCCCCCTTCTCTCTTTTATGTCCCCTTCCTTCAATATGATCATTGTATGCTTAAATGAAGTCTTAAGAAATAAAAACTGAGACTGTGGAAACAAGCAAACAGCCAAGCTTAGTGGAGCTTGGTTGTTTGCTTGCAAATGTCTTGTCGCCCAACTAGGTGACATCATCAGTGCTAGAAGGGAGTGGAGTTTGCTCCCTTTTTATAGTAGCTAAGCTAACTCTCTTCAGATGGTTCCCCCAAAAATATTTTCCAGCTCCCATTCAAAGCTTTTCTTTTTTCTGCCTGGTTTGTTTCATTCCTAGACTTGCGACCGCATCAAACAGTCTGCAGCTGGCACCAAGCGGCGGGTCTTCATCATTGAAACCATGGGAGGCTATTGTGGCTACCTGGCTACTATGGCAGGCTTAGCAGCTGGAGCAGATGCTGCCTACATTTATGAAGATCCTTTCACCATCCATGACTTGGAGGTGAACATCTTTTGCAGAGGCAAAAGTTCGCTCTATAACCGCATACCTGGCCCTAGGAGGACTGCATGTGTTGATAATCTAGGGCAGGGGTCTCCAACCTTGGCAACTTTAAGACTTGTGGACTTCAACTCCCAGAGTTCCTCAGCCAGCTTTGCTTTGCTGGCTGAGGAACTCTGGGAATTGAAGTCCACAAGTCTTAAAGTTGCCAAGGTTGGAGACCCCTGATCTAGGGGATGAGCTGGAGCCAGTATTTGGATAAGTGAGCTCTATTGCATCTTAGAAGAGTCCTGAACTTCTTGGTAGAGCAGGGGGGGAAAAATACCAGTTAGAAACTAGAGGGAATGCATGTTATCAGAAACATACTGCTGCATCAGAAGGATTGATTATTATTTTTTTTGTTGCTACTATGATTATTTTACTAAGGTAATATGACACTCCAGCAATGTCTGACTCTAAGTGGCTGACACATTTCCAGAACAGTAATAAAAATGAAAACACAGCAATAATTTCCCACTGCAAAGGAACAACCATAGCTCATAAATTTAATCACACCCCCTCCCCCCAAGAAATGCATGAACAACCCTTCCAATCCTTAAGGCTTGCCCAAACAGCCAAATCTTAATAGTTTTGTCAAAATATAACAGGGCTGGAACCCAGCTGGCTGGTTGTAGAGGGATGGGGGCAGTGATTGAGAAATTGGGACCTAAGAGTCCCTGAAGATACTTCAGGTAAGACTAAAAGGGACTCTTCTGTTCTAAATCTTAAAGATGGGCAGAGATCAAGGGGAGAAGGTAGTCAACAGATATCCAAGTCTGGTATCACGAAGGGCTTTAAAGGTGACAACCAACACCTTAGCTTGTTCCTGGAAACCAACTGGTAACCAAGGCTCTTCTTGGAGTGGAAGAACAAATCCCTTTGCACCTATAATGGTTTGCATCCTGTTGCAGTTTCTGAGTGATTTTCAATGGCAGCCCCCTGTAGAGGTTTTGTAGAGTACATTTCAGTAATCCGGACAAGATGTGTCCATCATATAAGTGCCTGATCCAGGCTGGGTACACCAAGCAGATCTATACAAAAGTCCTCTCGGTTCTAGCTATCACTGATCTTGAAGCAGTGCATGAAAACCCCCAGATAACAAACCAGTTCACCACGGTGAAGCACAAGTCTGTCTAGAGCCAAAATAGAATATCTCTGAAATTTGTGGGCTTTTACATCCAAAGCCACTTAGTCATGTTGGGATTGGCCTAAGCCCGTTCTTTCATATCCCATCTTTCACAACCTCCAAAGTATCGAAATACATTCTCGACCCCATCTCCTGTTCTGATGTGCTATAAGATGCTCTTCCACTTTCTCAATCCCCTCCCCCCCCAACTCACACATATACTCATCAACATATTTTGCTCTGGATATTAAACCTCTAATGTAACTCTAGTTGTAATTGCAACACCACTTATTAGAGAAATGAATGAAACAGAACACATTGGCTGTTTCACTGTGTCATTTGCTCTTCCAGCCAATCAGATAACATGGCTTGATTTCTGCACTGGGTGTAATTGTGGTTATTAATTGTTCCTAAGAGAAATTATAACTGCTTGTTGCACTTGCCTTTTATTTAGAGAGATGCAATATAAATGCCTATTACATCTCTTATTACTTTTTTCCTGGGGTTTGTCTTCACTCAGAAGCAATCAGACATTTGAGAAGAGAGAGCAAACTAATTCACAACTTTAAGACATTCGTTAACTGTGGATGCTGGCTCTGCCTTCATTAATACAAATAGATATAGACATAATGCAATTTGACATTCTCAGACAGAATTATTTAGTGTGCTCATCTCCACAAATTCAAACACTATCATTGGCTTTAATACATACAACATACTACCTAATAAACTTGACATGGAAAAGTATTTCCATGGGGGTGCTCCATTTTGATTCTGTAATAAGGATGTGGTAAAGTTAGTGGCTTCACTAGTATAATAAAATCTACAGTGTTGTATTTGAAATATGTTAATGTACAATTTGAGGGATAAAAACAAATATTGCCATTTTTCCCTTTGGTTTACAGATGAACGTGGAACATCTGACTGAGAAAATGAAAACCACAGTGAAAAGAGGCCTAATATTGAGGTACCCAACTAAACTTATAAGAGGGGATTAAAAGTTTAGAAGTCATTGAGTTCTCTGTAAGTCCGATGAAAGATACTTCTTTTTGGAATGGGATATGAAAATAACTTGGAGGAAGAGCTGCAGCCTAGACAACTATTTGACAAAATAAATCTGAGTCCAAAGCAGGAGTGTAATTTGAGAAAATGTCTCAGTAGGGACTTTTCCTAGTCCTCTTACTAGACAGGGAGAAGCCTTGCTCAGACTTGCAAGATTTTGTTACTATAACCTTACCATAAAAATAGTATTTATGATTTTGATTTCCTGGTCTGGAAAGGGCTGACACTGCAAGAGAAACAGAAGCAAGGGTATTTTTATGCATATGTTGCTGTAATTGTAGTGTGCATGTTTATCAACATTCTCCCAAAATAAACTAGGCTCAGAAGTTCTTCACAGAACATAGAAATTAGTAGGATTGTGCATGCTTTGAAAGTAATTCTGAAAGTACATCAGAAATACTTCAGATTACATGCAAGTGCAGTGTTCCTTTGAGAAATCTAATTATCGCAGCTGCATATTTTTCAGACTTTTATGGAACCTGAAAAAAATGAACTAGTTTAATGACTTGTAGAAAGATGCTATACCTGTATGAATTGTTTTTAAAATATGCAGTGTCCTCGAAAATGTTAGCTTTGCCACATTTTAGCTATGGCCTAAAAAAACTAGCTTAGCTATGGCAGAAAAAAACTTGCTCAGTTCTCCAACATTACTGACACTGTACTGTAGGATTAGGGAAACATAGAACTGCTTTCAAACCAGCATATAGCCAGAAGTGCCCATTCTCTAATTAGCAGTTTATATGTCGCTAAATACAGAATGAATATTGTGCCCATGTCCAACTAGCAATAACAGCAAAATGAGCTGCAAGGTATTTCAGGCAATCCAGCCTACCATTCTGTAGAGAAACAAGACCCTTCTCTTATCATAATCTAGTGTCCCAAATGAAAAACAGGCATTTTACATGTTAGCTTGCTTTTTCACTTTTTTTGGCCAATAAGCGCCATGAGAAATGAAACAGAAAAAAGTATTGGATCTCCTGGGTAGATTTCTCTAGATCAATACTTCTGAAGTTTGGAAACTTTAAGACGTATGGACTTCTTCTACTCCTAACTCCCCACCCAGCCATGTTTTTGGAAGTTGAAGTCCATATGTCTTAAAGTTGCCAAAGTTGAGAAATACTGATTTAGATATTATAAATAGACAGCTCTCAGCATCCTTCTACAACTAGCTGTAGCTCAGGAAGGTCATAAGTTTCCCATTCAGTGGAGGTATCGTGGAAAACAGCACAAGCATTTTGATACCTGAGGGGTCCTTGGTGCGCTCTCAGGTTGCTTGTTTTCTTGCAGACATTTCATTACTCAAACTAGCAGTGATGGTGTTACCTGGTTTGGGTAATGAACGATCTGCAAGAAAACAAGCAACCTCAGAGAGCACCAAGGACCCCTCATTCCAACCCCAAGCTACAAATAGTCTCCTTTATTTTAATACCTACTGTATATAATATATGCATGCTTTTTCCTCATGCTGAGGCATATACCAAAACAAGTGCAGCAGCTGTTTAGCTCACCTGATTTCTGTGCAAAGGGACAAGATTAGAGCCCAAGTTTACATTTGATGAAAATAAGTACGGGATGCTCAAAAGAGCCAGATTTTTCTCAAAGGTTGAAGAACTGTCTTAGGCTGCTCTTTGAAATCCACCTTCTTCAAAGTGCTTTCCAGGTGGATTGAACGTTGGTACTCATGATTTACAGCATCAATAACTGCAAATTATAGGCTGTAAAATGAAAATGAGATTGTAATCAGTGAAGCAGGAAGACCGTGTGAATAAAATAGACAGATAGAAGCATATGCAAGAGTTGTCAATAACATTCTGAAATAAAATGCCCTTTTGACAGTATTATACCAAAACACTTCCCATTTTATGGACTATTTATTTAGTCAATTCTCTGTTTTCCTGCTGCATGACTGCCTCTTTTCTTCACTTCCAGGAATGAAAAATGCAATGAAAACTATACCACAGACTTCATATATAATTTGTATTCAGAGGAAGGAAAAGGTGTCTTTGATACCAGAAAGAACGTTTTGGGACATATGCAGCAGGTACATCACAAAGATCAGGCTTGATACTCTCTGTGAACTCACCTACTGTAATCAGTATCCTTGGGCAGAAAAGCTGCTGTAGCCCACTGAATCCTGTTTCCTTACCTGTCTCAACACCATCACTGCAGTTCTTTCTACCCAAATATTCTCAAGCTTCAAGCTACTGTCCTCATCACACTTCCATAACTCTAAGGTTTAACCCATAATTTAACATGACTCTCCTTCTACCTTCACAGGGTGGGTCACCGACTCCATTTGACCGAAACTTTGGAACAAAAATGGGTGCCAAAGCTGTGGCATGGATGTCTGGCAAGATCAAAGAATGCTCCAGACATGGTATGTAGGAGCTTCCCATTGGATTGCCTCTTAGATTGGTGGGCAGACGCACCTGTGTTGGTAATAAACAGAGTAGGGGAGAAATCAATTACAGTAGGCAAAGGAGTATCTACTCCAGAGGTTTGATACTATCTGTGATGGTCTTGAATCTTGGGGTCTATTGATCAAAGTCAGTGCTTAAGATCTTTTCACATATATTCAAAGCCCGATGCAGTACTTAATTCCAGGGTTGTTTTTTTTAATGGAAGACTTTTCTGCTAAATTCCAATGTATCACTTTACACCCAATGTTTCAAAATAAATGCTTTCAATAGAAGAATAAAAACTCAAGCTTCCATAAAAATGTTAACAATTTATGTGCTCCTTTTGCAGGTCGTATCTTTGCCAACACTGCTGATTCAGCTTGCCTGCTGGGTATGCGCAGGCGCGCCCTGGTATTTCAGCCAATTACGGAACTGAAAGAAGAAACAGATTTTGAGTAAGTCTTCTCTGTAGGAAAAATCAGAAAGTGTACCATGGAAAGTTAGGTAAATCCACAATATTAGTTGGGAACCGAAGAATCTTTTAAAAATAGTTTCTAGCCCTCATTGTTAGAATAAAATACTCAAACCTAATATGACTTGCATGCAACTGCCATAGCTATTTACTGTCTCACCTATTCTTCTGATCTTTTTGTGGTGAACATAGGTTCAGAAATCTAAAAAATGGCAGAGGAAAGGGAAGGCTAAAGTTGGAAATTTTTCTGACAATGGGACAAATGTTTCAGGCTTAATCTGCAGTGAGGCACTAGAGGATAAGGAGGTAGAGGAAGACTAGGAAAATCCAGATTCTAATGCAACTTCAGCCATACATTCAGCCCAACATAGTCACAGAGCTGGTTTGTGTGCATGAGCTGCCTTGAATTCCTTGAGGAAAAAAGAATATGTCTCTAATTAATAATATGCAGTTCAGCTTATAACTGAATGACTTAAATAACTTGACCATGATTCATTGAACCTGACTCATTTCACATGTAATGCTAAGTTATAAATTAAGGTTTATAAGTTGTCCATGGGGATGTAGATAGATACATCCACAGCTGAGTGTCCTTTCGGCTTTGACCCAGTCGCTTCATTCTTTCTGGCGCTACTAGTACTAGCCCTCTGCTCTTCCCCAGTAGCATATGGGACACCTTCCGACTTGAGAGACTCATCTTCCAGCGTCGTATCTTTTTTGCCTTTTGGTACTGTCCATGGGGGTGCAAAGATACTGGAGTGGGTTGCCATTTCCTTCTCCAGTGGATCACGTTTTGTCAGAGCTCTCTGCTATGACCTGTCCGTCTTGGGTGGCCCTGCATGGCATAGCTCATAGCTTCATTGAGCTACGCAAGCCCCTTCGCCACGACAAGGCAGTAATCCATAAAGGGGATCTTAGTTTATAACTTAGCATTACATCTGAATGTAATAGAGCTGAAGAAGCTTCTTGGATGAAAAGTGAAACGTCTTCAAAGAAAACCAGAATGTCTAGTTGCCTCTTGAAAAGGCATCTTTGGGACATCCCCAGTGCTCCTTCCTCCTCCTGTTTTTCCCTCAATAACTCTGAGGTGGGTTGGACTGAGAGAGTGTGTCTGGCCCAAGATCACCCAGCTAGCTTTCATGGCCTAGGTGGGATTTGAACTCATGGTCTCCTGGTTTCTAGCCTGGTGCCTTAACTGCTAGACTACTATGGTTTAACTTTGTGAACATGCCCATTGTCATAGCTTCCTACAAGTTTCCCAACCTCAGATAAATATCTCTCAAAGACAGAGTAGCTGCAGCCACCAAATAGGTTGCATTGGAATGGATGACCCTGCCATGAAGATACTGACCTTACTTTATCTTTCTTCGACAGTCATCGCATCCCCAAAACGCAGTGGTGGCTAAAGCTTCGTCCCATCTTGAAGATTCTAGCCAAGTACAAGATCGAGCTGGACACCTCAGAGAAAGCCCACTTGGAGCACATCACGCGAAAGAGAGTATCTGGGGAAGGTGCCCTGTGAAGAGTTAGCAAAGCAGGTGCAGCTGTTCCTCCCCTTTCAGTCATGGCATATAAGGAGACATCTAAATAAATTACAAATCCTCGGTTCCTTCCCCAGGTTAGCATGCAGCTTTCCATCTAGTGTTACGTACTGTAACTGGAGCCATGTGCCTATTATAAATGGCATATCATTATATCACACCATAGCTGATACTTGGCAAAACTTTCCACTGTTGTTTACTTTCTTGGAAAGTTCAAGGCAGCTTAAATACGGTAGGCTCCCTGCTGGTCTTTCCATCCGGATAATAGCTAGGGTCACTCTTAGGTTTATCAGTATTATATAATCATATGCTTCTAGGCCCTCTTTCTCCAGAGTGGAATGGACTATTGCTGCCAGATTTTCCTAGTCAGTCTCGGAAAGATTAGCCAAGGCGATTTGCTGCTCCAGGAATGTACTTCCAATAGAATTTTCTTCATCCGGTCATCATTCAAACCGGACAGAATTATTGTTATTAAAACTTGTCATCTGAATGCCAATCCCAAAATAGATTCAACTCATCCAAGTGCTCAAAATAAAAAAAAACAGGAACTATTTGACTAGAAGTTGTAATATCTCTGCTCCCTTTCATTTCAATTGTCACCACTCTCTGTATTGCAAGCCTGTCTAGTCATTGCTGAATACTATATCTTGTCATTGCTGTCTCTTCCATTCCCAATCACATTTTTCCTTCTTTATCCACAGCAAGCTCCAGATCGATTTAAAGGGAACAATGCATAGGCAGTATATAATAATCCTGTGTTGTTGTTGTTGTTTTTATGTATGACAGGAAAGCAAACCCACAAAGAAGCATCTACAGGGTCTACAGGGATGGGAGTTTTGCTCTTTGGGTAAATGCTTATGTAGGCATTAAATTGGTGAAGACTATATAGGGCAGCTCTTGTGAAGCGGTGACTGGTAAACATGTAGTTTTAGAAACAGCTTTATTGGCAGAATGGCACATTTGGTTGTTTTTGTACATGGAAGTAGGACTAAAATCTCTATGGACTAGGAAGTAAATTGGCTAGTTTAGAGAATTTTCGTTGTTCTCCAACCTCACAAAGCAACTACCATAAGATTAAAGTGTGAACAGAATGTTTGCCATCATGATCTAAAAATAAGTGCATTTAAAAATAAAGGCGGAGTTAAAAAGTTCCAAAGATACAACATGGAAAAGCCCTTTCAGAAATCATGATTTTTAAAGTGGAAGAATGGGCAGGTGGAACACCAAGCTTAAACTTTTTACCAAAAGAGAATAACTTCCTTGAGCAGTTAGGTTGCAGTGGATGGATATTCTTCTCTCAGGTAATCCATTAATTTTCCTGGGCCATTCACAGTTGCACAAACCAGCCCATGTGTGATGTTTCCTGACACCCTAATATCTACTGTTAAATTTAGGAAGGGCCAGACCATTTTAGCATGGCTAAGTCCAATGCTCACAACTTTCTTCCATTAGTGTTTATGGAACTACCACTGTGGAACTTTCCTGAATACTCTGGAAAACCTACAGCAAAGCAGGAACCTATGCTGGGTAACCCTAAAAGCAGGCTCAAGGGACCAAACAGGACAAAAAACAGACATTTGAACAGTGGATGAAAATAAAGGAGAGCCACCAATATTATATAGGCTTTAGTGTGTAATCAAGATGAATGGAAAAGAACAGCTACAAGAAGGGAATTTAGCATTTGCCCTTATGACTAAATTAAAAGTCCTTGTGGGTTTCTCCAGCAGAATTATCTACCATACATACTTCTGTTAATATTGAATGCAGGCCTACAAAATACCTTAACAATAACTTTAGAAACAAAATCCAGCTGTTGATTGGTACTTTTTCTATTAAGGATCTCCCTATTATTTGGATGTATTTAGCCCCTTTCACTAAAGCTACCTCACTCACAATGTGGCCCATTCATATTATGTTTTTGCTTTGGTGAAATCCACCTAATTATCATCATTGAACTAGTTTACCTAATTCATCTATCCCCAAGTTTAGATTTCAATTCTCAAAATTCCATAATCAGAAATCACTATTGAGAAGTCAGTGTACCCACACATCTGGTGAATGTGAGCTGGCCTACCTTTTGAATATAAAAATAAGGACTTAAACAGGAAGAAATCAGTCAACTTGCCATAGTCAAGAAGAAGAAAAATAACCATATGAAGCATTCTTATGAAGACATAAACAACAGAATAAAAACTCTCCAGTACAATGTAAATTTAATCAACAAGCTTTTAATATCCAAGTCATCTGCGCACTGAACAAGCGTTCCTCCACAACCAAGCACTTCAAAAAGAGTACTTTGAGCTTACAACATGATTTTTCTTGTAAGCAGGTCCAGATCTATATGGAGGAGAAGACATAGCAGGAGGAAACAGAATAATCTCATACTGAATTACTCCTTGGGGAGAGGTGTATGCATGAAACAAAGAACAAAATTGTTTTGAAATGTTTCCCAAATCATCTTAGTCCAGCTGCAGTTCAGCAGAAAATCTGAAAAGTGGTGCTTCTGGGTTTTGGTTAAACCAAAATCTGAATCCTAGAGTGATTTCCTGAGGCAAAGAAGCAAGATAGTTACACTTTGCTTCCTTTCTCCTCTCCTTCTACAAGTGGTTGTGTCCCAACTCTTGCACTGAATAAAACAAGACCCTTTTTGTTCAGTATATGGACCTAAACTTCAAAAACGCATATTTCAGCTGTGGTGACCGACTATCCAAATGCAGATGTTCTATGTAGAGAATATTTTTTCACTTCCCTATTTCTGTATGAAAGGTGTAGGCTGTGGCATTCTAGTATTGTTAATTTGCCTGAGCAATAAGAAAGGAAACACATCTAGAAGAGAATGATGGCTCTGTTCACATCAAGTAGATTCCACAGTCCAGAATCATAGAATGTATTTCAACAATTAATATAGTTTTCCCCACATTGCCTAATTTTCAAGATGGCTGTTTAGGGTTCTAATTCCCATCTCCCCTTCTTCAAAATAGAAGTGAGGATATTATCCTGAGCAGATAGAAGACACTCCAGGAATCGATGTGAGAGCCAATACTCCAATCTTGGGAGAATGGAGCCCCCCCCCCCCAAAAAGGCTTATTGTCAGAAATTACAATTCCATTTCTGAAACTGAATAGCAGATAAAACAGTAGTTGTAATTACAATGCCCTCACACCCAGGCCATTGGAATTGCTCAGTGAGGCTCTTGGCACTTAAAGCTCCAAATGTCTAAAGGGGGTAATTGGGCCGTATTCTCAGCTCCCCTGCATTCATAAGGATGCTGCTTCGAACCAAGAGAATTATTTGTGAAAGAAACACATGTGCAATTTTACATGTCTACAACTTTACAGTGATCAACCTTTTAAGAAATGGCAGATATAGGCCTTAATAAATTCGACTTGTCAACCCCCCCCCCCAATTTTTCATTTTGATTAAAACAGATCAAGGCAATGGAAGCATCAGAAGCCTGCCACAAAATAAGAGAATTACAATCATAATTGTATGGCAAGAAAAGTGTATTTTAACTTGTGTCCAATGGGGAAACCCATTCAAACATTTGAAAGATGCCTTAACTTTTTCAAAAATGAATACTTTCTTTGCCATTTCTTCACTTGGGCACACTAGAACTGTACAATAATAATGTGCTGGCAAACCAGAAGCTGACTATATTAGACAGTTCCATTGTTGCTAGGCTCAATATGAGCCTAGTATCATTGTCTGGAGCTGCAAAGTACAGGAAGTGAAAGAACATTCTGGAAAGCTTTAAAGCGGTGAATAAAATATGTAAATGCATACATTATGGGCAGAAAAGATTTCCTCATCACTATCCAAGATACAAAACTGCCATGATCATTAGTATTCCTCCAGAACAAGCACCACTGAGTTACTTTTTTAAATTTCCTCAGCTAGGGCAACAGTTTCTACAGATGGTCGTGATGAGGTGAGAGTATGGAGAGCTAGTCCGGCTACAGGTTTCTGTCAGCCTGATCCTGAATGTTACTTTTTATGATCACACATACAAACCAGTACTGTAAACCTAAGGATGAGTTTAAAAAAAAAACCCGCATCTTTTTTCATTGTAGGACGTTTGTTCCTTCCTCACCCGGCCCATCTCCTTATCTTGTCACAAATTCCTCACCCAGGCCGAAGCAACACACTTCATCATCTCCTCCTCAGATTTCTATCACTTTTTTCTGTGATATAAACAGAGATGGTCTAAAGCAGTGGTTCTCAACCTTCCTAATGCCGTGACCCCCGCCCCGCCGCTGCGACCCCCTCCCCGCCCCCTCCCCACGCGTGCGCATTGCCAGGCGAGAAGCGATGAGGTGACAAAGGGGGCATGGCACCAAGATATGCG
This sequence comes from Thermophis baileyi, assembly GCA_003457575.1. NCBI lineage: Eukaryota > Metazoa > Chordata > Lepidosauria > Squamata > Dipsadidae > Thermophis > Thermophis baileyi. The sequence continues at coordinate 2,487,119 of QLTV01012193.1, forward strand.
GGCTAGCGTGCGCGGCCCTTCCGTCGGCGCCTGCGCATTTGAGGGCCGCCCGTGCGTCGCACCGTCCCCGGGTACTCGTATGTGGACGGATAGAGGAGCGGTGTCTCGGTTCCTAAGACCATCGGAAATATGTGTTTTCCGATAGTCTTAGGCGACCCCTGTGAAAGGGTCGTTCGACCCCCAAAGGGGTCGCGACCCACAGGTTGAGAACCGATGGTCTAAAGCAACAACAAGAGATGATCCAAATTAAGAAAGTGCAGCACTCAAGATCCTAAAACAAAATGATGCCCTGGATCAAGGGTGTGCATACACACGTTGGCATGCACGACTCTTGGTAGTGCCTCCTTAACAAACCAGGGTCTTTTCCTGGGCTCACCCTAGCCAAGCAAACCTGAAGAATTATGCATTTGAGTTAAAGACGCATCAATTGTGCGCTTAAATCCAGCAGGCATCTCCTTAATGCAAATCGGTACTCTCTGGAATCATGTGGCTGTTTTAAGAAGTAGAATGGCCAAATGCATATCCACATCCACTCTGAAGAATCTTTTTGGCTTCGATTCCCAAAAGTGCTGGGATGCTCCGCTCTTGGTTTTCAAAAAGTGTTTTTGCCTTTCTGAGCATCTCTGCAGCTGGATGTGAGAATCTCAAAGGAGCTAATGTAAAAGAGAACAGCTTAATCTCTACAGGAGCTGATCAGCTGACCAGATTTCTTTATTCAGATTCATTAAGCCATTACATTTCTGAAAGGAAATCATTTATCAATAAACAAAAAAAATATATGAAATGCATGGACAGCCTGTCTTAGGAGAGCCTAAAACTAAGAGGAAGACTGGATTACTCAAATGCTTTGATGCACGTAATGAGTTTAAAGGAAGCAAATGTTTCCATTCTTCAGCCACCTCTGTTTTGTGGTGCTAGGAGACAACTGGCTCTGTGAATGTTTCACAGAGAACAGAAGTCAAATCCTGAATTTAGGAAGTGATCTTTTTCAGGCGGTGGAACACAGGCTTGTTTCACTTGGGCCTTCTGGCCATAAGAAGCCAGAAGTCCTTTCCTAGCCTCCTTCACTAAAGAAAGGTCAGAAGGATACTATAGCAAATGGAGAAGCTAAGGGAAAACACTGGACAAAACCACAGATGTCACACCAGCTGACTCCTGGAGCTACATCTGTAAAATCTATTTTGTGCTAACGCTAACGCCGCAAAAATGAAATGCCAGGTCCACCGTGGCTCACCAATGTGCTGGTTAATACAATCCTATGAGGGGGGAAAAAGGAGGAAGCCATCATTTAAGCAAGACATATTCTTTCAAAGATTCTGGCAGAGGCAGTTCCTTCACTGCGTCTGGTAGGAACTGCATACCTAGGCTGTGGCGCACAGCATAGCGCGAGAGCGTCTTTAATGTGCCTGGGACAGAGCATAGTGTGGTAAGCTTTTCACAAAGCTGCTGATCTCGCATAACCTCGCGTGGCATCGCACCGTTTTTCCTCAATTCGAAGTGTCCAACGGCTCTGTGAAGGAGATCGAAGCAGGAATCTTCCCTCTCGGTGCCAAGTCCTCTGACCAGCAGGGCAACTAACCTTGAAATTGGGGTCTGCCCCTTCATATTGACTATCCGGACCTCAGCTCCGTACTCCAGGAGGATGCTGACGCTTTCCAGGTTGCCCTTCATTGCTGCCCAGCTCAGCGGAGTGTCATTATTATAATCCAGAGCATTGACAAAGGCCCCGCTTTCCAAAAGTGTTCGGACACATTCAGCATTGTTTTTAAAGGCAGCCCAGTGCAGTGGGGTGTCCTTATTGCCATCCAGTGCATTGGGATTTGCCCCATATTCCAAAAGGATCTCCACACAGGTCTCATCCTTCTCAGCTGCATAATGAAGGGCTGCTCGATTGTAGCCGTCAAGGGCATTGACCTGAAAAAACAGGAGGAGGAGGGGGAAGGTGCTTTCAGTGTGATTAAGAGCTATTAAAAAAAATGACCAATATGCTCAATAATGGGATAGAGGAATCCTTCATTCAGTTCAAGCTTCCATTAGGACTGTGCACTCCATCAGGCAAAGCACTTTGTACAGTATAGCAATCTTTCTCAAAATACAGATCTTCTTTCTTGACTAATCTGGATCAAACCTCAAAAATCTGCAAAGAAATTACTGTGGTATCCTGTCTATACGTTTAGAAATAGGATCTTTCTGATAGGTCACTGTTCTCTATTATTTATGCCTATCTCATTATTGCTCTATGTAGGGGCACCTGACTAGCTATTAATGCCAGGAGGGATTAATCCTTGCCTTAATCTAGCATAGGCAGTTCTTAAATTCCCTGTCTCTGGCTCCACAACAGGATGGTGATTTGTGTGATATAATCAATCTCTTAAGAGGCTGAGATGTCCCATTATAAGATTTTTAGAACATATTTTGAAGCCAATGATTTTTTTTTTGCACATTCAAATTGGTATATGTCTGTGTTTTCTCTCACTATGAAGAAATTTTCTAGATCTAATAACCAATGTTGAATTAAGCTTTCTCCTTATTTATGGAAGAAAATCACTGTAATTCATAATACAACAGATGAGAAAACTAAAACACAAAATTCTGTGGCAACAGAATTAAGTGACAAAATAAATAAATAAATAAATAAAAGCACTATTTGAAAACAATGGCTGGGATACAAATCTCAAGAGAATATGAGATTCTGAAATATACATCCTCCTTAGGTACAACAGGGCAAAGTATCGTTATTCAGAAGGATTTTTCACATTGGAGCATTTTACTTCCCAGTTTTTGCCTTTGAGAATATATAACATTTTTCAACCTCAGAACTGGCAATAGCACTATCAAATACCATCCAATCTTACACCATTAAGTATTTGGTGAATCCCATTAAAGTATTTGATAAATCTAGTTATAACCACTGGCTTAATTGGTTTCCTGAATTTGTTTTTCTAAAGGCTTGTGCTTCTTCTTACCTGAGCTCCTTTTTCCAACAACAGCTCAATGCAATCTGCATCAGCCACCATGCAAGCACAGTGCAATGGTTTCAGCGTCCCATGCATACAGTTGACATCTGCTCCCTGGAAGAACAGAGGAGAAACAAATGAAGGATACTCATCATGTACTTCTAATCCACCAGCCATTACCATTACAACACCTTTACACAATTTCAACTTGCCATTTAAAAGCAGGAGCGATTAGGGCATCTTTAATTTATGAACTGAAATACACAGACTGAAATTAAAAAGCTAGTTTATCATCAGGCTCCTTGTGTTTATTGCTAATTTTCTATTGTCTCAACAGTTCAAAAATAGTAGTGTCATAGTGGCGACTATGACAGATATTCAACTATGACATATTCAACAAGACCTGGTTCTTCTGTTTAAGACAGCTAGGAAAATAAAAAACAGGATTGTCTTTAAATTTTTACAGGGTACACTGTCAATAGATTTACAACTTAGCTTGGTTAATTATAACTTGTTTCTTTTCTGTTTCTAACCCTTCCATTCAATCCTGTTCTGTTCTCAGAGTTTGCCTGGACAAGAGCTGGCAGTTTTCTTGGTAAGGTTTTTCAGAAGCGGTTTGCCCTTGCTTCCTCCTTCCTAGGGGCATGAGAAAGTGATTGACCAAAGGTGACACAGCTGGCTTCATGTTTAAGGCAGAACTAAAGTTCAGTTCCTTGTTTCTAGTCTGATGCTTTAATCACTAGATCAGTGGTTCTTAACCTTTCTAATGCTGCGACCCCCACACGACCCCCCCCGCCGCCGCACCCCCCCCCACCGCATGCACAGAACGCTTTGCATGCGCAGAGGGTAAAAGAACCCAAATGGCGGCATCCGGGTGGGTGGGCGAAGTCTCCCGCTTTTGTAGCTACCGGCTGTCCGGCGACCCGCAGGCACGGCCGAACCGGGAGCATTTCACCCCTGCAAGTGACGGTGGCACCAAGATGGCGGGCTAACGCGCGCGGCGACCCCTGTGAAATGGTCGTTCGACCCCCAAAGGGGTCGCGACCCACAGGTTGAGAACCGCTGCACTAGACCAAACCAGTTCTCAACTTATTTCTTATTTCTTTCTTATTTAGACTACAATTTAGAAAAAAAGTAATGAACTTAAGTCTAGCTCTTCCATCACAAATTGCTGTATGATTTCCCCCGCCTCTACTTAAAACAATACCTATTTACCTATACCTCATCCCCTATAAAAATGAGACTGTACATGTCTAGAGAATTAGAGACCATCCATTCCCTCTCCTACCAATCCAATCCTACTTCTTCTAATCCCAAATCAGGACATCTCTGAAGGTAAACATTCTCCTTTCTCTCCGTTTGCTTTAAAAAGACTTTCTATTCATAAAAAACTGCATGCATGACCAGAACATTTTCCCTCCTGATGAAATTCCACATGTTCCCTTTCTAAAGCAGTTCTCTGACAGTCTTAGATCAGTCCCTGGGAAAAAGAAGAAAGTTGATAGAATACTATTTTTCTCTTTCTAATGTGAGAGAAGCCAGACTATGTGAATTTAAAAGCGGAGGAAGGAATCCACAGAAATGGACAAAGGGAATGAGGAAGGAAAGTACCAACTAGAGTAAGAGAAGCAAAAGAAATTCAGATTACTGCTGCTACTGCCATCTTCCATTCAATCGGAAGAATACTGTACGGTACTAGGCAGGACAGTATCAGAGATAGATCTTTCAAGAACATTACACTTTTTAGGAAATCAGCAGAAAGTTTTGCATGAAGATCTACAGGAATTGTAAAACTAAAGCTTTTATTTTTTTCTACTTGTAAAAGACAAACAGGAATTAGTAGAGAAGTACAAGAAATGTAGAAGTTCTTAGGACAAGATCATGATTTTCTGATATTCAAATCTCTGAGTTTTCCAGATGTACAGACTTCTAACTTCCAGAATCCCTTTGCTTTTGCTAAGAATTCTAAGCCTCCATGCATCTGGAAGACATACAAATTGGGGAAAAATACTCCAATATATTAAACCAGCCTTTTTTAACTTTGCTGTAGATCAGGGGTGTCAAACTCGATTTCATTGAGGGCTGCATCAGGGTTGTGTTTGACCTCGGGGGTTGGGGTGGCCAGCTCGACATCACTTGTGTCAGGGGCGCCTGTGGTGGCCCGAGCGCTCTGCCAGCGAAAACGGGCTCCCGGGCTCCATTTCCGTCTGCGACGGCCTCCTGCAACCTTCTGCCAGCGAAAACGGAGCTCAGGAGGGCCACGGGCCTTGAGTTTGACACCCTTGTTCTAGTCTAGATGAACTGCGCAATGGCAGAAATTCTGAGCTATACCAGCACATTTTCTGTGGATTATAATAGTCTACTAAATTTAGACAGTATCAGGATAGGAAAGGCTTTTTCTTTTTTGGTACCTTTGAGTCAATCTTGACTCCCCATAGCTCCCTGACTGCAGATTACCTACAAAACAACTTATATAGCAAAGCAGCTGACAGTATCAATCAAGCTCAACCAAGCATCTCAGCCCCACCAAGAGCTGTGTAATTGGAAACTGCTTGACTATTGCAATTTGACACTGAGAAGTATTCAAACCTTTTGAAGAAAAAAAAATATCAGGCTTGTAGAAACTTGAAAAACATGGAGAAAAATACTATAAACTGTCTCCTTTCTAACTGGAATAAGTCATGTTCCTTTAATTCCCTGTTTTATAGAGCCATGCATGTATGACAAGAAGCATTATGGACATTCTTTAAAAACCCTTCCCAACCATTCTTCAATGCAAAATATTTTTCCCCAACAAGATAATCTCCAAGATCTGAGGACTGCAACTTGGAAAGGCAATGCAGACAGGAAACCGTTCTAGTGTACATGGAAGACATCAAATTAGAAGTTACCGTCCTGGAAGTTACTCAACTGGAGAACATTCATGAGTATACAAGACTATACCTTTTCTATAGTATCTCTTCAAATGTAAAATTTTTGAGGGAGCGAGTTCATCTCCAGTGAGTTTTAGGCGAGTAACTAGAAATACAGTGTTTTGCCAGGCTTCTGACAGATTTTAATTTCATTCTGGATCATTTTAAAGTGTACTTTGCATTGTTTAATTGTAGTTTCTTTTGGGGGCCTTGGTAGATTGAAAAGTAGCTTAGAAATACTATTGCAGCTGAATTTGTGACGAAAAAGTAATAGACGGGGACCAGCCAATTTGATCTCCGCAATTGGAACAATACTTGGAACTTCTGTCGATACATAGAGAATTTAAAAAAAACAAACTAAAAAATATAGTTGCACAGATCATAGTATTAATATAAACTTCTAAGAAGTATCTTTTCAAAAATCTTTACATACTCAGATAAGCACCATCATATAATGTCTCCGTTACATAGCTGCTGCCTTTTCTGAGGCAACATCTCCTATATTCCCGTTTCTCTGACACAGAGGTGGAGGAAGGAAGAGTCATGATGACTGTTTCCTACTGCTGAGTGGAATTATACTGCAGTGACAACAGTAGGAAATAAGAACAGAGTTTGGACCATGATACAGAGGGAAGCGGTTTCCATGCCAATTCTGGAGCTGCCAATTCCATGACAAAATCTTCAGGATTTTCCCCCCAGGAGAAAGTTAAAAACCAAACTTTACAATATTAGGTGTTATGCAAATCGATTCAGAAAACTATTTATATTAAAGTGGTATCATTTTTAGATTGTTTTCCCACCATTTCCTGAACTGTGACGCACATGATGATGCTAGAAATCCAGCAACTCCTTAAAGATCTACCAAATTTAAGATATGCAATTAGATACTAGCTATTAAATGTTACAGTTATACATTGTCTTATCTGCTGCTGTGTCTCTCACTTAGTTCTCAGTTTATTCACACTTCTTCCCTAGAATGACATTCTTCACAACCCAAGGTTACATCTTTCTCTTGCAAGAGGGCTAACTTGAACTTCCACCACAATGTCTTCCAGGATTGAGACCACAATCCCCAGAAATTCCTATCAGCATGACTATATGATGCAACCAGGTTAAAGAAGGCTATTTGAAGTCTTCTTCCCATACTGTCCCGAAATCAATTGGTGTTTCAAAACTGCTGTTATCTCAACTTAGTGTCTTCTAATAAATTCTAAATATTATCCTTTGTTGTATAAATTGTAGTTTAACGTCTGCTAACACTCTTGCTATAGAAGACACTAATTATCTAAGGTAATATGGAATCTACAGTATAAGCCTTTATTCCACTCATCTCTTAATATCTGTATATTAAATTGATTTATTGATAACCAAATCTATAGAAACTAATAGTAGTCTTTTTAGTGTTAAAAGATTTTAACTAGTTGTTCTAGTATCTCAGATGTCTCAGAAGCTGAAAATACTTCTGGTCCACACAACGTTAACAAATGTTATACAGTAGTTGTAAATATTGCCATTGAATTACATTTGATAGATGTTATTTATTTCTTAGCACGAGTATGTTAAAAATTAATCCTTATCGTGGTATCAATTGGCCTAAAGTCAAATCTCTATTTTCATCCAATTTTTCCATATCACCATCTTTTTCTCAATTTTTAATGTTGGGTTTCCCCAAAAAGCCAATGGGAAAAAGGATCAAATCTTTTTGCTTATAGACATTCCATTCCATAGCTTTCTAACTATAATTGTTTCCAGAGATACTAGAGGTCTACTGTATTTAGATCCTAATACTATCCATTGAACCAAAGCTGCAAATATATGCATATTCCAAGTTGCCCAACTTGGAAAGTTAACACTAATCATTGGCTTCCAGTATTTAATACTTGGCAATAAATAAGCCTGATGATAGAAGCTCAAGTTTTCAGAGGATAATATTCTCTTGAATTATATATCTAGTACATGCAATTTGACAACTGGACAAAATAAATGGATTCTGTGTCCAGACTGATACTACAGTAATGGAATGATAAATTTATGGCCCCATTTACTGAAGGAACAAAGTCCTGATTACACTTGCTACTTATGGATTCCCTGTAGACATACAATAGACTTTGTATGGATAGATATAATGAAATATGGGACTGGTTTATACAAAATGCAGTAGGTTAAAACATTTATAGTTATATAAGTGTATTAGAAATAGAATACACTTATGTAAGTATAGAAATATGCATAGGATGGCACAGACCACCCATAAGGGTGAGACAGGAATTTTATTTACACACACACACACACACACACACACACACACACACACAAGTATATGTGTGTATGTGTATTTACTTGCATGTTTTATTAGATAATTATACATAGAATTGTAACGCTTACTGTTGCAATGGCATACTATGTATTTTTTTCTGTTGAATTTTTTTTCACTTTTTAAGCATTTGTTATATTTTTTATAATGCATGTATTTTTGTGTTTTGTTCCTTTTGTGTTTTTCTTTTTCTGTTATTGTTTTTTTTTAAACCTTAGCATCCTCCATAAATCTAATATGGAGGAGGACAATATAAGAATAGCTAATAGTTATGAATACCACATAAGTTTAAAAAGCTTCTTTTAATCCTTAAGTTTCTCTAAGTTCCTAAGATTTTAAGATGGGGAAATAAGTTCAGGGGTATGAATTAAATAATGCTAAAAGAGTTATACTATTATGATCTCAGTCTCAACAGAAATGATCTGATCCTAAAATTCATCTAACACTGTATGGAAAACACTATTTATAGGCAATCTCTGGGATATAAAATCTTGTTTCCATCAGTTTCCTCCTGATATATGATATGATCAAGAGAAAGAATCCAGGATAAGTGAGTCATCACTTTTTTCAGTGCTGTTGTAACTTTGAATGATCACTAAAGAAATGACTGTAAGTAAAGCACTACCTGTAGTAACTGCATTTGAAAAGGACATGTCTACATTCTCTATCAAACCTGATCAATTTACTTTAGGAGGAAGGAACAGGGGATTTTAAGTAACTCCAAAGGAATCATTACTTAAAACTGCAACCAACACAAGTAAAGTCAGATTCGGTCTCCTAGACCTTGTAAACATTCCCAGAAACTTTTTAAAAAGCAACTAAAAGCTTATCTTAGGTTAATAAGAAGACCTACCCTTCTTATTAGGTCTTCGACATTGTCATGTGGGAAAGATCGGATGGCTGCTATAGTCCGGATCAAGCGCTCTGACAAAGAATATTTACTCTGGATGCTCTGCATAATATACCACATACTGGAGTTCAGTTTCCTTGGTTATTTTACATGCTCCAAGTTGCCTGAAGAAGCACACACAAAAGAACAACTTTTTAAAAATACAATTTCTTTAAAAAAAAACTATGTAGAAATCCCAGCAAGATATATGGTAATAGCATTAAAAAATATCACCAGATTGTTGCATTCATTAACCTTTGATGGTGAGGAAAAATTAATCAAGAACAACCTGAGGTTTAGGAGGTAGCTCAAACTTACCTGGTACATGAACAACTACCGCAAAACATAATATCTTCCAAATCAATCCATTCAGATAATCAGCTGGTATTGACAGACATTAGAGAATTAATGTTAGAGAATTATTAAGAGATAAAGATGTTCTGCGCCATGGTGGCGCAGTGGTTAGAGTGCAGTACTGCAGGCTACTTCTGCTGACTGCTGATTGCCAGCAGTTTGGCAGTTCAAGTCCCACCGGCTCAAGGTTGACTCAGCCTTCCATCCTTCTGAGGTGGGTAAAATGAGGACCCAGATTGTTGGGGGCAATATGCTGACTCCGTAAACCGCTTAGAGAGGGCTGTAAAAGCACTGTGAAGCGGTATATAAGTCTAAGTGTTATTGCTATTCTACGCTTCATGCAAAATGGATTAATTGCATTGAAATAAAGAAATAAAGAGAGCAAACTGATGTAAAACATCTTGAGAATAAAATCTGAAATATTATGAAAATAAGAACATTAATCCAAGTAATTTGGTTGGATTATTTATTTTCACCATTAAATTTTTTTCTAAGGCTACCAGGAATACAATTATCTCTGCCACATTTCCAGCAGTCTTTCCTACAATGGATTTTCCTACAATGAATGAAGTCTGCACCTTGAAGGTCCTTCTAGAGCTCCAACACCAAATATACAAATGAAGCTCCTCCTACCAATTTAGAGTGGTATGATACATACGAAACTATTAACTAGATGTTGATGGCCTCACTTTAATAACCTACTTTAATAACTGAACTAGTGAAAGCTATGTAGGATCAGATTTGGTTATTACTAATCTCACAGCTGCATAGGTAGATAGGTAAGCAGGCAGGCAGACAGATTCCATAGGAGACTGGCAAGAAACCTCAGATGTGGATTGAGAAAATAAATAAATCCCAGTAGATGACATTGGAAAACTACTTCAAAACTGTTGCTAAGAAAGGTCTCTATAGCAATAGCAATAGCACTTATATACCGCTTCATAGTGCTTTCCAGCCCTCTCTAAGCGGTTCACAGAGTCAGCATATTGCCCCCAACAATCTGGGTCCTCATTTTACCCACCTCGGAAGGATGGAAGGCTGAGTCAACCTTGAGCCGGTGAGATTTGAACCGCCGAACTGCAGCTAGCAGTCAGCTGAAGTAGCCTGCAGTACTGTACTCTAACCACTGCGCCACCTCGGCTCTATAAGGACTCCAGGAGATGAACTCAACTCAACAGAGACTTGGTTAGATTACTGAATTGGGACTATCCTTAGAGACCATTCTGAAACATCAATTAGTACAAAATACAGCCACAGAAGCATAACTGTTTGCGTTACACCCTTCGGCATGACCTTCACAGGCTGCCAACTCATTTCCAGTCTCAGTTCAAGGTCCTCAAACTAACCTTTAAAAGTCTCCTCAAGTTTGGGGCCACAGTCTGAATCTTTTCATATATAAGAGTCCATTTTTGAAGGCCCTACTGTAGTTGCCTTCTTAGGCTAAAATCTGACAACTGGTTGCCTGGCAGTGGATCTTCTCAATGGTAAGAATATCTTCCGCATCACAGTGAAGCATACCTGGTTCTAACTTTAGAATCTTTCTAGCACCAAGCAAAGTTATTTTACTTCCCCAAGCCTTGTAATATATTAATACGTTTACCATATACTATAATATTTTAAATGCATGTTTACTGTCTATGTTTTCATTGTTAATATATTGCATTTTAATTACTACTATAGGCTAAAATGTGTATTTTTTTTACTGTTGTAAATCTCTATGGAAAAACTCTGAAGGCTAGTAGGACAGGACATCATTATGGAATATCAAGCTTGTAAACTAAGCAACAAGCTTGTAAAACATCTCAAAAAAGGCACTGACAAACCATAACTATCCTGTACCAAAATACCACATGTTTGTATTCATATAATCACCAGGAATCAACTGGTATTTTAAGCTTTTTTAAACAAAACGTTACAATAAATGTATTGGATTAAAAATTCTAGAATTTTTAGCCAGCGTGATCAAGAGACCTAGAAAAGGTTGGAAAAGGGTGATTTAGATCATTTGCTCCTCTTAAAAACAATGATGCTTCTCACTGGAGGCTATTTATATTCTATGATTGACATTTACATTTCAAACTTCTTGTTTCTATTCATAATTTTTGGAATTTGGACTCAAGCACATCACTTAAAATGCAAGTGTTCCCTTAGTTGCAGAGTTACTACTTTGACCACATTATAAAGCATATTGTACTTCTGATTCCATTCTTGTTTTTAAATTCCAAATTTTAAAGACTTAGAATAACTTTATTGTCACTTTGAATGTACACCAATTGGCATACATTAAAATGAAATTTCGTTGCATACAGCTGTCAAAGGGTTACCACCTCCAATATACACTACATAACCATGACAGAATAAACAAATACAAAATTATGCATATACCCATATATATTAAAGAAAACCCCTTATAATAAAGCATGCAAATGAACAATTTAATTATTCTATTTGGAGACTTGAGCAACAAATTATGCTCACAAATTGACAGTTTGTACATAAACAATCCTGGAGGCTATGTAATTATAATCACTGTAATGCAGCCATCACACCTCGGTTTTTTTTTCTTTTTTATGCTGCAAGGAAGGTGAAACATTTGGTAGCACCAGACCATTTTTAAATTCAGATTGATGCTGCCACCCAGGTCATTGCAATAATGTCAGAAAAGAACATTTCGTTTTTATGCTGTAACAAACCATACAAAGAACAGAATAACAAAGATAATACAATATGATAAACAAGATAGGGGGAGAGAAAGAGTATTAATGCATATGCCTGGTAAACTCAATCAGGAGATTGTCATTGCCTCCAATTAGGAATGAGCTGAAACAGAACTTGCTACACTGCAAGACAACCATTAGCAAGCTCACGAGAAATTAATAAACAAGAAGAAATCTGGACTGTCTCCAGGATGGCTGAGTGTTCCTACATGCATCAACAAAATGGCTCCAAGGTACTCTAAGGAAAAATATTTCTTCTGTCTCAATATACAAGGCTGCCCTTTTTTGTCACACAGCCATGCCAATCACAAGTTGTTACATAACAACCTGCACCTCTACTAAAATCACTACTTTTTGCATTTTAGCTGAGTAACCTTAGGACAAGATGATCTGTGGGTTCTGCTGGTCTATCAGAATCAGCCCACCTCCAAAAAATAAAAGCAGAACACTTTTTAAAAGCCAAGTAGAACTTTCTAAAAAAAAAAAAAAGGTAGCCTTCAGTGTTTTGAATACAACATCTGACATTCCCAGCCACGTGGACAAGTAAGCAAACATTTCAGTTAACTTCTAACTTGAAGCTTTTTGGAACATGTTGTGTCTTACCTCCAAGTGTTAATTAACTTTCCAGGTGCAGTTTGCTTTAACACCATCACTTTGTGAAATAACACAGGCAGTTCTCATTTAAGAAGTACCTTAGTAGCCTTCTGTGACAGACAAAACAAATTGGCGGGAAAAGAGTTGGGATAGTAGTTCTTTCCACTGAGTCCAGTTCTGAAGCAAGCTAGCAGCACCTAGCAAATAAACTTACCAGCATCACACCTATTATTTGGATGGGAGACCACAAGGAAATCCCAGGGCTATAGGCTAGATTAAAAAGTGGGGGGTGGGGGGGAACCACCCCAGAAAGCAGTCATAATAAACTAATCAAAATTCTGGGAGCAGCTTTTCAGACTAACGATTTTAAGATAGCGGAGATTAGCTTTTGCTTGTTCTAAACAAAGCTGATAAGATAGTCTAGGAATTTTCTTGGAAAAGATACAGCATAATTTTTGGCTGCAGTCTCTGCAATATGTAGGCTGTACAATAGAGGGTTCTTTCAGTCTTTTCAAAATGTCACATTGTTGGCACTGGGTTAGAAAAAGGATGCCCGTTTGTATCCATGTTAGCTTCCTAAATTTTATGGATTTCCACTTCATCTAAAATTGCTAGACACAAGAGTCACAGGAGACTGGTATTAGTCTACTACGGTAATCAACAAGCAGGTTTCTTGTAACACCTTAGTATCTCTTCAGACTAACAAAATGCATTAGCGTGTGTATATGTGTGTAATGTATGTGTATGGGTAGATACTTTCTTTTTTAACGTGGGCCAGTGTACTTGCAGTAAAAAATGACATTAAAGGTTATCTTAAAATGCATTAGTCTGAAAGGGTACTTTATCAGGCTTCTCCACCTACAGTGTTATTGCCAAAGAAAGCAGAACACAGCCTTTTACATTTTACAGAGGGAATGAACTCCTCCCTTGTACACACAATACAGATCGGGAACAGCGGTCATTCTGCCCAAGGACAGGAGTCTCTCTTGCTTCTCGAACAGCTGCTAGCAACCTAATCTTGCATGTATATATATATTTTTTAACCTTACTGACACAGAGGACAGGCATCCAGGTTACAACTAAATGTAGGAACGTTTATTTTTAATGCCACCGTTTGGATCAAAGGAGACAAGAAACAAGATTACGCGCTAGGGGAAAAAATCGTGATCCAGAGGGATCCTCCCAACCCGAGGGAGACATGACAGATTACTTACTCCCTGCCAGATTGGCTGGAGATGAAACAAAACAAAACTGTAATGCAGCACGTGTGGAGGGAGCTTGGTCAGGGGGTGGGGGGGGGGGAGGTAGGC
>QLTV01012193.1:2501245-2573630 GCA_003457575.1 Thermophis baileyi
TATCTCGGGAGCGCCGCCGGGAGTTGCCCCCCCCCAATCCCCGCAAAGAGACGGACCCCCGCTCTCCCTTCGCCCCTCCACACGGTCGGCCTCACCTATCGCCCGGGAGGCTTCCTTCCGTCGAGCAAATGACCCCCGGAGGGCGCAACAGCAGCCTGGCCACCACGTCACTCCCCGCCGCACTCCCCGACTTGGCGCCGACGTGACCGCGCGCCCTCGGCTGCTAGGAAGTTGGACCCTCAGCGACCGGAAATCACGGACAATGGACAGCTAGAGCGACCGACTTCCCGAAACCCCGGACACGCGCCAACAAGTCGTCGCGCCGATCCATCCCTTCCTCTTTCCACCCACCCCTCCCGACTCCTCTCTCCCATCTAGCAAAAGCCGGCCCTTTCCACAAATATCTTCCAATCATTTCAGCGAGTGGCACACAAGTCCCGCCCTTCGCCGCTCCGCCTTCCAATCCTCCTTTGAGAGTTCTTCAGCCAAGTTTCTTAATTCGCGGAGAAGACCGAGGTGGTTTTCGCTGTTGTTATTGTTGTGGCGGCAATCAAGCGCGAGCGGGGTCTGCCTGGAACAGGGTTCTTAATATTTTTTTGCTTTCTCTTCCCCTTTTGGAAAATTATGGAGGACTCGAAAAAAAATTTTTCGTTTGCATGCGTTATGTGGAAGGATTCCAAAAGAGCTTTTGTTTGCATGTGTTATATTGATATTTACTGTAATAAAATTTAAAATCGATGCTTTTGGTGCCACTACTGCTTCTCACTTGAAACTCAACATTAAGAAAACTAAGATTATGGCATCCGGCCCTCTCAATTCCTGGCAAATAGATGGGGAAGAAATGGAAATAGTGACATATTTTATTTTCCTGGGCTCCAAGATCACCGCAGATGAGATCACCGCAGATGGGGACTATAGCCAAGAAATTAAAAGACACTTGCTCCTGGGGAGGAAAGCTATGGCAAATCTAGACAGCATACTAAAAAGCAGAGACATCACCCTGCCAACAAAAGTGCATATAGTCAAGGCTATGGTTTTCCCACTTGCAATGTATGGCTGTGAAAGTTGGACCATAAGAAAGGCTGAGTGCCAAAGAATTGAGGCCTTTGAACTATGGTGCTGGAGAAGACTCCTGCGAGTCCCTTGGACTGCAAGGCGATCAAACCGGTCAGTCCTAGAGGAGATCAACCCTGACTGCTCCTTAGAAGGCCAGATCCTGAAGATGAAACTCAAATACTATGGCCACCTAATGAGAAGGAAGGACTCACTGGAGAAGAGCCTAATGCTGGGAACGATTGAGGGCAAAAGAAGAAGGGGACGACAGAGAATGAGGTGGCTGGATGGAGTCACTGAAGCAGTAGGCGTGAGCTTAAATGGACTCCGGGGGATGGTAGAGAACAGGAAGGCCTGGAGGAACGTTGTCCATGGGGTCGCGATGGGTCGCACACGACTTCACAACTAACAACAACTGCTTCTCACAATTGTTTCATCGGAATTTAATATTGCATTGTTTTTCAACATATGCTGGCAAATAATGTTGATTTCAAGGGCCTTGAGAGTGTGTTGGAGAACCCCCAGGGATTTTAGAACCACATTTTAAGAAACACTGGTTTAGAAGTGGCATTGGATTCAGTGGAACACCCTTCTGGCTTAGTTTTTAGAGTCAGGCTGAGCAAGCAAATTAAGACCCAATTCACCAAACGTGCTAACATTAAACCAGTTCAGTATTTTGGTTTAGCCCAGTCATTTGGTTCTGTCTGTCTGCCTGCCCCCCCCCATCTATATTTTGTAAAATTTATTAGCTGCCCATCTTACAACAACCCAAATATTTGGTTTGTCAATTATAGTTTATGACTTAGCTAAGTTGCAACTTCTAGACAATTGTTAGATGACTTCTGATACTTTTTCCAATACTTTTTTCTGTTCATATAATAGAATTGCTGCAAATTGAAAAATTGATGGAAAATCTTAAAACTGCCATATAAGATGAATGGGGGAAGGAATAGTGTTATCGAGTTTTTTCTTTTTACTTGTAAGTAGTAAATTTGCCTATCTTCTTAGATTTAAAAAATCCTGAGGCACCTTAAAAACTGGCCAATTTATTATAACGTAAGATTTCATACATTTCAGCCCATTTAATTACACGCAGAGAGAGGGAGCTGTTTGTTGGAACAAGGAACAGAAAAAGAGATGAGAAAGTGACAAGATTTATTGACACGCCATAAAGAAATTGTAGATTAGATCCTGTAGATTAGAAATCTATAATGGATTAAAAGAAATTACCTAAGGTTTTTTCTTTTTAACTTCTTTTGCAATTCATTCTCATTCAGGTAACCATTAAATGGCAAGAAGTGCCATCTTTTTATTCCTCTTCTGAGAGTCAGCAACTCTTAGTATTGTGAAATCCTTGGCGCTCTCCGAGCTTGGTTGTTTGCAAACAATTACCCAATTAGGTAACATCACTGCCTTAGAACTCTAACTGCAAGCAATGTTTATGTCATAAGAAGCAGCTTAGATTTCATGAGAATTAATTAAAACAAATGACTAGGATGCCAAATAGGCGAGAGCAGCTCAAACTGAATAAATCACTATGAGACAAGAAAGATTACAGGATGTAATTGCAATTGTACTTGCAAACCTCCAAGTCAGAACAGCAGCTTAAAAATGATTTATATCTGACTGAAGCAGGCTGTCCCAATCTGGTGAAAATATACTTCAGGTGTTAGATACCCATCATACCTATTGAGCATAGCTTAAGATCAATATAATGGAAACTAGAACTGCAGTAACAATAATGTTTAGGACGTCAGAATAGTCCTGCTAGATCAGACAAAAGATCCATTTTGTCCCACCTAAGATTAATTCCAATGACTGGCTGGATACTTTTCATGAAGCGTATAATCACCTGCCTGAAAAATAATAGCTCACTCACATCATTTATTTCCCAGCAGTTGACATTAACTGGGACATGGCTCTGATTGTGAATTTAATTTAGATAGGATACTAGTGGCAGGCAAATTTAGGCCAGTCATACTGTGACTGTGACTGTGACCTAAATTGTATACTGTAGACAGCATACTAAAAAGCAGAGACATCACCCTGCCAACAAAAGTGCGTATAGTCAAGGCTATGGTTTTCCCACTTGCAATGTATGGCTGTGAAAGTTGGACCATAAGAAAGGCTGAGCGCCAAAGAATTGAGGCCTTTGAACTATGGTGCTGGAGAAGACTCCTGCGAGTCCCTTGGACTGCAAGGCGATCAAACCGGTCAGTCCTAGAGGAGATCAACCCTGACTGCTCTTTAGAAGGCCAGATCCTAGAAGATGAAACTCAAATACTCTGGCCACCAAATGAGAAGGAAGGACTCACTGGAAAAGAACCTAATGCTGGGAACGATTGAGGGCAAAAGAAGAAGGGGACGACAGAGAATGAGGTGGCTGGATGGAGTCACTGAAGCAGTAGGTGTGAGCTTAAATGGACTCCGGGGGATGATAGAGGACAGGAAGGCCTGGAGGAACGTTGTCCTTGGGGTCGTGATGGGTTGGACACGACTTCACAACTAACAACATCAAAATTGGTATGATCCACATAGATTAAAAAACAGCAGGAGGGTTACAGATGTTCTGTTCATGAAATGCAATACAGGTAGTGCTAGACTTACAATCACAATCGAGCCCAGCATTTCTGTTGCTAAGTGAGACACTTAAGTGAATTTTGCCCCATTTTATGATCTTGTTTGTCACAGCTGTTAAGTGAATCACTGCAGTTGTTAGTCACACAGTTGTAAAGTGAATCTGGGTTCCCCACTGACTTTGTCAGAAGGTTGCAAAAGGGGATCCCATGACCCCAGGACACTGCAACCATCATAAATACGACTCAGTTGCCAAGCTTCTGAATTTCAATCATGTGACCATGAGGATGCTGCAATGGTTGTAAATGTGAAAAATGGTCATAAGTCACGTTTTTTCAGTCACTAAATGAATTGTTGTAAGTCAAGAACTACCTATACAGTAGGGAAAGTAACTACTGGAAAATCAAAGCCAAATCTAATTGGTCAGCTACTGTACATTATTTAGAACATGGGGAGACAGAAAGTAGATGTTTGTTGGTTACAGAATTTCTGTAAAAAACCAAAATAAACTAGAAATCTGTCAACCCTTAATTAAAATAGTATAAAAAGATCATAGAGGGAATCTTCGACTTACAACCATTTGTTTAGTGACTATTTGAAGTTACAATGGCCCTTTAAAAAGTGACTTATCATTTTTCACATTTATGACTGTTGCAACATCCCCATGGTCACATGATCAAAAATTGGACGCTTGGCAACTGGATGTATTTATGATGTTTGCCATGTCCCGGGGTCATGTGATCACCTTTTGCAAACTTCTGACAAGCAAAGTCAATGGGGAAGCCACATTCATTTAATAAATACAGGTAGTCCTCAACTTACGACTACAATTGAGCCCAAAACTTATGTTGCTGAGTGAGAAATTTGTAAAGTGAGTTTTGCCCCATTTTACTTTTCTTGCCACAGTTAAGTGAATCACTGCAGTTGTTAAATTAGTAACCCGGTTGTTAAGTGAATCTAGTTCAGTGGTTCTCAACCTTCCTAATGCCGCGACCCCCGCCCCGCCGCCGCGACCCCTGCCCCTCCCCCGCCCCTCGCGTTGCCAGGCAAGAAGCGATGAGGTGACAAAGGGGGCGTGGCACCAAGATGGCGGGCTAGCGCGCACGGCCCTTTCGTCGGCACCTGCACATTCGAGGGCCACCCGTGTGTCTCACCGTCCCCGGGTACTCGTATGTGGACGGATAGAGGAGCGGTGTCTCGGTTCCTAAGACCATCGGAAATATGTGTTTTCCGATGGTCTTAGGCGACCCCTGTGAAAGGGTCGTTCGACCCCCAAAGGGGTCGCGACCCACAGGTTGAGAACCGCTGATCTAGTTTCCCTATTGACTGCTTGTCAGAAGGTTGCAAAAGGTGATCGCATGACCCCGGGACACTGCAACCATCATGTGAGTCAGTTGTCATGCATGCAAATGTAAATCACGTGACCCATGGGGATGCTGCAATGGTCATAAGTGTGAAAAATGGTCATAAGTCACTTTTTTCAGTGCTGTTGTAACTTCGAATGGTCATTAACTGTTGTAAGTCGAGGACTACCTGTATGTTACTACGTTACCTGCAGTGATTCACTTAACAACTATGGCAACAAGGGTCATAAAACGAGGCAAAATTCACTTAACAACTGTCTCGCTTAGCAAGGAAATTTTGGGCTCAACTGTGGTTGTAAGTTAAGGACTACTGTACCTGTAATGTATGCAAAACGTTGAAGGTCCAAATTTTCCACTGTTTTGGGAAATTGTGTCACATTTCTACTCCAGTGCCCAGACTAGCTGGGCAAGTGCAGGAATGGAATTTTACCAATCTGGAACACAGCCAGATTAAGGTCAATTGATGCCCTAAGCACAGTACAACAACAGAGCCCTTGGCCCTTCCAATGCTAAATGACAAAACATTAAGTCTCAGTAAATGTCAAAGGTGAAATAAAGAGATTAAAAACTCAAGTTTTCTTCCAGGCCATCCCTCAGGTTGAACCCCAGAACTACAGTATATTAAATATAAAGTTTTTCAAAAATATTTAACATCAAATAGCAATAAGCAATATAAGCAAATTATTTAATAACTAGAATAAAAAACTGCAAAATTTCAATACTTTTAAAGCATTGCTAGTAAGATGGTTGTAGTATAGGAGAAAACGCAAACCTAAAAAAAAGATTGAAAACTAAAGTCAAGCTTGACAATGAAAGAGTTAAGAGCATGATAGCTACGGGAAAAACCAGAGCACAATAATGCCCCCTTTCCGTTGGTTCCCTAAGCAGATGCTTATTTAGGTTAATGCTTAATCCAGGGTTGATCTGGAGGGGCACAGGTTGCAGAAAGTTATATGAAACGGTAAATCGAGTTAGCCATGCCCGAATAACACAGAGACAAAAACGCTACAAGCTAGTTTATCTTTGGCCTTTCTTTTTTGCTTTCTGCTTACACGACCGTTGCATCCAGAGAAGGAAGATATATATTTATTTCTAGCTGACTGCCGTTCCTTGCATTCCCCGCCGTTCATCCCAGCGATGCACCCACAAAAACAGTTTCATCCGCACGGATTCTCTGCCCAACGAACGATTCGTGCAGCCTGCACCCCGTTTTCCCCACTGGGATCGGTAACGATTTTGCTACCAACGCCCCAAACCTTGCTACGTATTTGCAATCCGGGAATCTTGAGATAATCCTCTTTCAAATCTAATTTGGATGCACAGGCAGCCTTGCAATTTGCATCCAGCCTGGGAAGAGCGTTAACTCACGCAACCCATTTTTGACCTCCTCCCTAAATACCATTAACTGGAGCTCCGCGAGCTGGACCACCTCCCCGTTTTTTACCCTCGTCTTTAAGAGCGGGCAAGCCACACGCTCACCCTTCAACCATAGAGCTCCTAGTTCCTCTCTCTTCCTAGCGATCACCAGGAAATACAACGGAGAGGAGGAGGAGGAGGAGGAATGGGGGGTTAAATTAATCGGGGACTTTCCTGTTCCCAGCAGCCCCCAGAGCCGAGAGTTGGGCTTTAGTGGAGTCGCTTGCGGTGACTTGGATTCTTCCCACGGTGCTTAGGCGCCCCGGGGACGTGACTGGGGTTCCTTCATCCCGGGCAAAAGTGAGTTTTAATCGGGGGATCCGCGCGGGTGGGATAAATAGGGGGGTTTGATGCATCCAAATGTAGGGAAACATTTGGAGCAAGGTTGCATATTTTGCAATGACCTCCTCCTCTGCTCCCCGATGTCTCTCTGCCCGATCGAGCGCAGGACCCCGGTCGCGTAGCAAAAGACCGCATTATTTGTTGGGATCAGATCGTTTCTGCTGCCAAGCTCGAACGAAGAGTTTCCTTATTCCACCCCCCCCTCTCCTTTTCTCCCCTCGACCTGGGTGAAAACTCTGATGGTTTTCCAACGATGAAGCCCACGCTTGACACTCGGTTTAGGCAACGCTCCGACCGTTTCCCCTGCACTACCGGCGGGGTTGTAGCTCGCTGCCCCAAACGACGAGGCTTTGCTCGCAAGATGGCCACCCCGACTTAACAGAGAAAGCTGTCATATAAAAGTTGCGGTTTTGGAGCGCAGCCCCAGAGCCCATCTCCACCAAGTTAGGGGTTGCTAGGTTAGAGTAAGGAAGGCGAGAATGAATCCTTAGTCTCCAGGGCAATCTTTGAGCAGTGTACCAGGAGAAGGAAGTGTGGTAGTGGGGATGGAGATTGAAAGATATGAAACTGACAGAGAAAAAGTATAGTATCCTGAGCTATAATGAAATTAATTTAGTTTTAAGTCCTGTGCAAACACAGCCATTGTGATTAAAAAATTATATTTTATGGCATAACACTTGTGTAAATCCAGCTAACTTTGGCTTGGTTATCAATCTTAATTAAGCAAACCAAAGCTTATTGCAACAGCGAACTTGGTGGAGTGTTCTTTGGCATCTTAAAAACAAAAAGATTTCTAGGAGAATCCAGATTGTGTTCATTGTCTTTCATCTCATCCTTTTCTAGCACAGATTCTGTGCCTTTTACCGCTGCATGTATAAAAAATAAATGAGAAATAAATGTTTTCTCAGTTCAGAGATACTGTGGAGCAGTGTTTCTCAATCTCAGCAATTTTAAAACAGGTGGACTTCAACTCCCAGAATTCCCCAGCCAAATCCCCAGAAGTCTTCAAGTGGCTGAGGTTTAGAAGCACTTCTGTAGAGGTGGGAGCCAGATTGTTTACTATACCAGGTCAATGTTTGTCTTGTTATTGTTAATAATGTAAACAACTACATTGAGGAAATCACAATCTTTTGGAAATAAATATACGTTTTCTCTCTTGTTAGCATGCTGAAAGAAGCTCTTAAAGCTGGCGTTTTGCACATAACCAGTTGTGTGTAGAGAAGCTGAGATAGTTTTACAACAAAAAATCAACTATGCATACATGGAAGTTAAAATGAGAACACTCCTCAGCCTTACTGAATTAATTATTTTGGAAGCCATAGCTTCTGTGGGTTAGGTCATAAAAAGAGACAGAATAACAGAGTTGGAAGGGACCTTATTGCTCTGGGTAGTGGGCAAAGGTTGGTGGCTTCATATGATCAAGTATCCCTGAGTTGGAGAAGAAATAGCTATTGGGGTCCTAATACTTGTGATATCCCTAGTCCTTGGGACGCCAAGGTAATGGCAGGATGCAGATGAGAGCATGCATTTGTTTTGAACATATTGGTCCAGGATTTTCAAATCAATGCCAGGGGTGCCTATAAGATTAAACTACATTGGTTCCCATATTTGCCAAGGCATAAAAGGGACAAGCCAATTATTAAAATTTAGCCAATTGTATAGCATCCCAATAATTCAGGAGCTAACTGGTTTATTCACTAGCCCATCTATGGTGTAAGTTTCCTTTGTTATCAAGGAGATCAGGTTTAAAATGCTAGAATAGCTATTCTCTATACAGTGTGTCAAGGATGCAATTTGGCTTGGACAAGTACGTTGGATGTATTTCGGCTTGGACAAAATACAAGGATGTATTTTGGCTTGGACAAGTACATTGCCAGACTGGATTTGAACCCCAGAAACGAGGCAGCACAAATTATACATAATGAATTTGATCAATAGTGACTAGCTTTTACCCAAATGGTAAAAGAGAGGAGAGGGAGGAAGTGATTGTGGCTAATTCTCTCTTTCCCCCCCTCCCTCCCTCTCATCCTCTCTCCCCCTCCTCTCTTTTTCAGATACATTCTGGCTTGAAAATCCTCATTTTGAGATGGCACATGAAGATCCTGGCATTGCAGAGATCCATGGCTCAGATAACAGTGGAATCATAAGGAGAGTCTACATAGGTGAGAAAATGGAGCATTGGAGCATTGTACAGAGTAAGATACATGACCTGGTAGATATACAAGGCAATAGGGTGGCTAAAGCATGTTTTTTAAGTCCATAACATCCAGATAACTTTCGGAAGCAGTTTAAGCAGATGCCCCCTAAATTCACTGAACTGTAAGGAGGTGGAAGAGGAGGCACAGCCCTATTAGTCTTGCTAGTTTCTGTTATTCCAGTCAGAGGTGGGTTCCTACCGGTTCGGACCAGTTTGCCCAAACCAGTAGCAACCCGCTGGTGACATCACAGAGCCGGTTCGGTCGGTGCCGTCTTTTTTTTGGATTTTTTTTTCTTCTGCGCATGCGCAGAAGCCAAGTTGCCAGCACTGCGCATGCGCCACCATCTTGTTTTCGGTTTTTATTTTTGGCACTGCGCCTTTGCGCGTGCGCGCCCACGAGGCGCGGCCACACAGCGCGGGAGGAAGCGAACCAGCGGCGAAGCAAGTTGGAACCCACCCGATTCCAGCCAAATAATTTTAGCCTTTCTGTGAAGTTGATTTCATAGTCTGGTCTACCCAATGGAGCTGTCAGGTGTATAGCCATGTTGAATTGTAAATATTTTATTCTATTTTTCCTCCAAGAAGTTTCTAAGTGGCACACAAAGTTCTCCTCTATTTTTCCCTTTTTAAGAGCAACCCCAAGAGATAAATAAGATTAGATTTAAGATTCCATGCAAGTTCTGTGATTTGAATAAAGATTTCAATCCAGAATTCACTAGTTCTAGTTTAGCTTTTTAGATGAGGGTGCAGGGGATGAAATCTGCCTGTTGCCTCTTAGAAGTGCACAGACTCCTTTCAAAAGAACTTTGATAGAAGTCTGTCAAGTATACTATTGAGAGGAGGAAATTATTTCATGTACAGGGCATAATCATATTACCTGAACGAATTACCTTTAAATTCCATTGAATCAAAATTTCAGTTATATAATGTGTTTTTGTCCTGATCTTTTAAAGGTGATTTTTAAAAGACTTTTAAAATGTGTATAGCAGAGATGGGGATACTTTAGTTGTCCAGGTGTTGCTCTTTCAGTCAACTCCCAGGCAGTGTAGACCATGGGTAGACAAGATGAAAGCGATTATCCAATAGTACCTGAAGGGCCAGAGATTCCCCACTCCTAACCTGGTGCAGAAGAGGCAGTGAGTTCTTTTTTTGTAAAACCCAGAGATCTCTTTCTGAACAAAGTGCTTCTCCCCTCCAATAGCTGAGAGAGGCATAGTGCGCAAGAGTGAAGAAGATTTGAAGCATGAGGCCATCCAGTCCACAATACAGAACAGACAACCCACCTGGAGGGCAAATTCACAACAGGAAGCCTCTCCTCTAGAACGGCAGGGGAATCTGTTAGACTCTGGCAACTACGGTGAGGGCGATATGGCTGTAGCAACCAATGTTGTCTCCCGGTCCAGCAAGCAGCGCCCCTTTATTTGCAACGAGTGTGGCAAGAGTTTCAGCCACTGGTCGAAACTGCTACGGCATCAGCGCACGCACACCGGCGAGCGTCCCAGCACTTGCACTGACTGCGGCAAGAGCTTCTCGCAGAACTCGCACCTGGTGCAGCACCGGCGCACCCACACCGGCGAGAAGCCTTACGTCTGCCGTGACTGCGGCAAGAGCTTCAGCTGGAGTTCCAACCTGATCCAGCACCAGCGCATCCACACGGGAGAGCGCCCTTACACGTGTGGGGACTGTGGTCGCAGTTTCACGCAAAGCAAGAACTTGGCCAAGCACCGGCGAACACATACGGGGGCCCGACCGTTCCGTTGCCCCGAATGTGGGCGAGGCTTTGCACACAGTGCTGGCCTGATCAAGCACCAGCGTTTGCGCCATGACACGGACTCCCCCATTGGCCACCCATGTCCAGAATGTGGACAACGCTTCCGGGCTCCTTCAGAAGTGGAACGCCACCGCGTTGCGCATCACGGGGCCACCCCATCAGAGCCCTTCATCTGTGTGGAATGTGGGGAATGTTTCACCAAGAGCACTACCCTTATCCGCCACAAGCGAGTGCACAAACCAATATTTGTGCGTTGAGGGTTTCTCCCTCTGGTGGATGTGAATTCTGAGTGATGTCCAGGTTAGTAGCCTGGAGACTGAGGATAGTTTGGGGTCCAGTGTGACTCTGCATCCTGGATCTCACTTGCCTAGATCAAAGGCCTTGTGTGAGCCAGTGTATCCAACTAGGGAGTAGCAAGAAGGGGAGGCGGCAGGAAATTCAGCTTGGAGCTCAGGACTCTGGTCATTTGTTGGAAGAAAAACTGTGTCCAGATCTTAATCTGCCTTTTGAGGCAGGATCAAAAAAATAGTTCTCACTGATCATCTGAGAACTAGTAGGCTGTTACTGTAAATAGAGTTTTTAGTTAGAAGCCATAAGAATTTTTGAGAAGGCGGGAGAAGAAACCTGATCTTCAGTCAATCTAAGATTTATTGGGACTTCAAAAGGAAAAAAAATGAATAAGGAAGTACCTTTGAGTTATTTTTGTTTGGAAAGGTATGTGAAGTGGGGAAAAAGTGAGGGCATTGGAGTGGAGGAATCAGAGGATTGAAACCCATTTTGTGCAATAAAGTGTTTTGTATCCCCTAATCTCAGTTGCTTTCACTCTTAGTTTCCTTATGATTATCTTTTCAGTAGAAAACTAGGCAGTGTGTGTCAGAAATGGAATATGGACCAAACATTGAATAGACAATAGATCTACATTGCTGAAAAGGTGGAGGCACACAGAAGAAGAGTAAATTATGATTGTGGGAGCTACTATATTAAGTAGACATATTAAACAGATATGGACTACAAAATATTTGGATTTTTTTAAAGAAGTTTTCTCGAGAGCAGGAATGGTCTTTTATTATTATTGGTAAGGAGTAGGATGTTTTGATGCCACATACTACCAGTATAATTGGATGGTGATGAGCTCTCTACATTTTCCTAATACTTTCCAAGTTTCAAGTGACTTAAACCAACCTAAAGCTTAATACGCCTTTGTGTTTTTGTTTCCCTCAGGAGATCATGTCTCTAGAGCTTGGCAGTTTGATATTGAGCAAAAGATCCAGTCTAAATATCAAAAATTAGTGAGAGGAAATTATAACTAGATAAATTGCTGACAATTTCCATCAAAGCTTAAATATATATTATATTATAGTATTGCAATTCAATACTATAATATATATTTAAGCTTTGATGGAAATTGTCAGCATTAAGATATTAAATCAAAGGTTCTTCCTGTAGCTGTGAGTTTATAAAGTTAAGAGAGAGCCGTGGTGGTGCAGTAGTCAGAATGCAGTATTGCAGTCTAATTCTGCTGACTGCCAATTGCCAGCAATTCAGCAGTTTGATTCTTACTGGCTCAAGGTTGACTCATCCTTCCACCCTTCTGAGGTTGGTAAAATGAGGACCCAGATTGTCAGGGGCAATATGCTGACTCTGTAAACCGCTTAGAGAAGGCTGTAAAGCACTGTGAAGCAGTATATAAGTCTTAAGTGCTATTGCTATTTTTAGAATGGATGTTCTAAGAAAAACAGCAACCATTTTCCCTGCTTATCACCCTTGAAACATTTTTTTGCAGACTTAACAACTCATGTTGCTCAAATTGGAAAATCGCAAAATAGAGCTATGATTTCCCTTTTGAAATGATGAAATATCAAAACTGGTGTCCTTAAAAACCAGTGTCCAAAACCTGGTGTTCAAACCACAGGATCCCGCTTGGAAAGCATCCACCAAAGTGAAAATAACCCATCTTGAGCTTAAACTCTTTGTATTCTAAATATTTTGTGTACCTTTAGTGAAACCTCATGTCAGGATTTGAGAGGTAGTAGAGTGCCTCAGACAGTAGAGTTCTGAACAAAAGTGGAATGCTTTTTTTAAAAAGGCAGGATGAAATAGTCTGGTAGTAAGGTAGGAGATAACCAGGGAATGAGCTACAGTTTAATTCTGAGGAAGGAAATACTTTCAGATTGGCTCATTCCACCTAATACAGGTTTGGACAGGGCACTATTGCCCATTTGTCCTGTAAGTTCTAGTCCTGTCTTAGGTATGAAAGCCAGCTGAATGACTTTGGGCCACTCACTCTCTCAGCCCATCCTACCTCACGGGGTTGTTCTACAAAAAATAGGACGAAAGAGTATTATGTATGTTTACTGCCTTGAATTATTTATAAAGTAATAAAGGAACGATAGAAAAAAATACTAATAAATAAAATGAGACCAAGAAACATTAACCCAAAAAGGAAGGGGAGTATTAGCAAAAACTATTGTGAGATGGATAAATGACAGCAGGTTCTACAGTCAGCTTATGGAGTTGCTGATGTACTTATTTTCTGCTTGTAGGGTTTTTAATAAACATCCATCAGACCTCTGGAATAGAATACTGGCCTGGATTGGCCTCTCAGGAATCAAAACTCTATCTTTATTCCCGTTTTAACAATGGCCAATCGAGATTCCAGGAAAGCTTGTAAGTGTGGCGTGGCGTTCCATTTTTGACAAGCATCTGCTAGTTGAGGTATTCCATCTTACTCAATTCTAAAAACAGAACCAGGCTAGCTTGGACTACCAGTGGCTATGATCTATCTCAGCCAGAAACAGTAGTGTGTTTGTTAAGAGTAATTAACTCTTAATAACCCAACGACAACACTAAGACTTAAGATTTAAATCATAACATTTCTTCAAACCTTTGCGGACTTCCCTGTGATGACATCATGCCTCCCCCCCCCAGGGGACCACAGATTAATAAACACTTCCCCATTCCTCTCTAGTCCTCTATCATGGAAGCATACTTTCCCCTTTTTTCTTGACAGGTAGAATGCTTCTAAACAATGCAGGTCTCTCTTAACTTTTATTTTCCAACAGTACCTTAAGGACACAAACCAAATCCAGAAGTATTCTTTAAATTAAAGTTGTAACTCAAATTGATTACATCCCTTTTTTTTTAAAATCAAAAGAACCTTAACAAAACAAAATCAGGTGGCCCATAGAGCTTTCTGGGCAGCAATGCATTGGTCAATATGCAATTATTACTTGCTTTGTTCTATTTATTTTGTACAATTCCATTTACAAGCATTGCATTTCACTGGGCATCTTATGAAAGATGGCCTCCAGGTGCCATAACTAGCAAAACTTAACATCTGAAAAGTCAACAAGTTGAGCAGATGTGGTCCTCAAGATGTTATCATTCCCAAAAACAGAAACACTCCCATATTCGTTTTAACAAAACAGAAAATTATCATCCCCTTACCCTCCCACCCTCCCCTTTTAGCTGCATGCAGCAGGAATGCTGCTTCCCTCCAGATGTTTTGACCATCACAAAATAATAGGTGGGCAAGGGAGTCATCTTTGCTAGGCCTTTGTTGGCAACATTTGTGATGCACCTGCTGCTGTCAGTTGCTGAATCTTTTGGTTCATCATTTCTATTACAGCTGTGAAAGAAAAGAAACCAAAGTGAGTCAGGAAAGCATTTGAGCAGTAATGGTGATAATCAGAATCAGATGGAGTTACACTTACAGTTTTTGCATTTCTCAGTTTTTGCCTGCTGCTAAGGCCTACCTTGTTTCATTGCATGCTTCTCCTGCAATGCTGGCTGGATTTTCTCTATTTGCTTTGTCAGGAAATCAATCTTCCTTTTGAAGAAGTCTCTAGCCTCATCCACTGTCTGCCAAGATCAAAGGCATTGTTACTCCACTGTTTACAATCAAATGGCTTTGTCAACTGAGAATGCCCAGCTAGCACCTTGCAACTGCTACTGTGACAAATCCAAATTCATTAATTTGGATGATTTTCCCAATCAGATTTTGGCTTGTATTTTTTCAGTCAACAGCGGGCAGAACTGGGTGTTTTCTGGAGGGTTCAGAGAACGCTAAATGGCCCATCTTCGATCCCTTTTACCACCTGCCCCTGTATATAATGGAAATGGGATGGGATCAGCTGGAGTCAGCAGCAACATACTTTGGTGGCATACAGAGACATATAAAAATGAATGAAATGAGAAGACTATTTAAATTTGGTTATCTCTGCCAAGATTAGAATTCTCTGTTAATTCTTTTGAAGATGGCTTTTGTTGCACCTTATTCATTCTCAAGAAACGTGCCTTTTTTCACAACCTGTGTAAAAATCAGACCAGAGAGGCTTCCTAAGATTTATTTATTTATTTAGCGTACGGCATGTGTTAGCCAGGGATCACCGAAGCGGCTGGCTGCCTCTGTGAAAGGAACTTTTTCGGACTGTGCTATCTTACCCGTGGGACGCCTGAATGCCAGTAGGCAATCGGGGGAGGCTCCTTTCCTGTCCCTACGCGGTTTATTCGCTCACGGGAATCGAACCGCCGAGCTGCCGACCTCAGCGGAGCGCAAGCTCAGCGTCTTGCCACGTGAGCCACTGCAGCCCCTGCTTCCTAAGAGCCTCTTATTCATGGGTCCACACAAATAGGGGCCCATGCTTTTAAAGTCTCTGGCTCAAAGGCAAGCGGAGAGGGGACTCATAGTTGCACATAAAAGCAGCTCAGAGATTCATGAGGTAATGTATAATCAATAGAGTACAATTTACAAAAAGGGAAGAGAGAGATTCAACTACAAAACAATTCAGGCCTAATGTGAGTTCAAGCTGTGGAAGACTGGCATAAGAGTAGATTCGGTCAATGTGGTGGTGGGCTTGTTTATTTGCCTTATCAGACATCAGGTTAGGAAAGCCTGAATCGTAATCTCATTTTACCAGGATGCTAAATACTAAAATCTGCTCAATTTGGCAGATTAAAAAAAAGCTACAAAAAATGCCAACAAGCGCTGTCTCCAGGCTGAAAATCTTCACAAATACAGATAGTCCTCAACTTATGACCGGCTGTTTACCGGTAATAACTGTTCAAAGTTATGACAGACCTTCCCAGAGGTATTTGCAATGTGTTTTTGAAGGTGCAACAGCCGCAGCTCCTGGTCACATGGTCATATTTTGGATGCTTGGCAACCAGCTCAGCTTTATGGCCATTTGCAGCACCTTCTAGTGATGTGACTGCACTTTACGACAATTTTTGCTGGTTTCCAACACTTCCAGTTTCTGGCAATAAATGCCCATTGTGGAAAATGGATTTGCTTAACAACTACAGTGTTTGCCTAATGACTGCTGATTGAGGTCCGATTTGTAACAGTAATCCAATGCTCAATTACAGTTGTAAGTCGAGGACTTCCTGTACAACTGTGTCTGTATGGTGGAAGACCAGATCTCTGCATTTCCTGTGAGGTTAAATTATGGATTGTTGCCTCCTTGGAATTGTGCTGCTCCTTCAACACCAGCCTCAGAGAAATGATAAATGTCTTACCTTTTCTACATAGTAACCTGTGCCTACATCTAACAATACATGGCTCCCATCGGAAAGCTTCCCAGGAACATACATCTGTAAAGAAAGGTTAAGGAAAAGCACAAAAGCTCGGAAGAATCAAGAACAATCAAGAGGAAAAAAGAATTAAATTTCTAGTCCAAAGAGAAAATCCCCTATTGGAGAAAGTAAAAAAAATCACAAGCATTCCTTGGTCATAACCCTCATGCTGATGAAGAAACAATACTGGATGGAATCATTATAATAGCTGAGGTAATATTATAAAGTATGGCATCAGTATTTCTTCACTAAATAAAATAAAAATTGCAAAAACAACAGAGTTATGAGTACTTTTGGAATTGTTTGGAGCTTTAGTTTTGGCTGATTTACGTTAACAGTTCTATGAGACCACTTTATACCAGCCTGGTATTTTCTGGTTGTCTCCACTTTAAGTAGGGGAGTTCTAAGCTCAGAGTTATTTTTTAATTGAGCCAGAGGTTGCCATCTGTATCTAAAAATATACTAACAACAAAATACACCTCCCCACCTGTGCTATGCATTGAGAAAACCTAAGGCAAGGCATATCTTTGTAGCGCTCTAAGTCAGGGGTGTCAAACTCACAGCCCGCAGGCCGGATGCATCACGCGCTGGCCAGGCCCACCCCCATTTTAGCAAAGGGGAAAAAAGTCGAGATACATCACGTGACAATGCGAGTTTGACACCCCTGCTCTAAGTAAAGGACACAATTCTAGTGCTCTCCAATGTTAGAAAACAGGAGATTCTTAAGGGTTTATATTTGTGTAACCTATATGCAGCTCCATATTCAAAGTTTCTTTTGCTTCTCTAATGTCTTAAAAATCCCAAATGTTATAATCAAGGTAAGTCACAGAGGTTCCATCCAAATCATAGGTACAGAACTAATCTGCAAAAATATCATTTAACAGAAGGCTGCAGGAGGAAATTCATTTGCACTAATACAACATGAGCTGAATGAAAAGATGCCTCTCCCCCTTAAAAAAACAGATTTTTCTCTTGGAGAACTTGAATTAGAAACACAGAAATAAGAGACAGTTCTCAGCTATTTTCTATTATTTTCTTAGTGGGAAGTTTGATCTAATGTAGGAATTAGAGGTTGCACTACAACAGAGCACCCCAAGGTACTTTCTCTTCCTCTTCTCTTGGTACAGATTTAGGTGTTGGTATATGATCACTTCAAAGTGCTGCAATTTTGTGTACAAAAACAGAGTTTATCAATACTTAAAACGGAACCTCTATGGTATAAAGTTCTGAGACTGCTGCAAGTACCATTACTGTGTCATCAGGTTACACTTTCAGTTGCCATGGAAGCATTTTTTTTTTTGTTTCTCAGTTGAGCAACTGGTGGAAGTCACAACAGAAAGCATACTACAGAGCCAGACAGAGCAGTGGTTCACACATTATGCTTCATCATAAACTGCAATCAATATGTCATACAAGCATGCCAACTGCTTTCTGCTGAAAAGTATGGCATTATCCTGAAGGGATTCTGATTTCTTATTAACTTTGATTAGTCCTTCCTTCCTTCCTTTCCTTCCTTCCTTCCTTCCCTTCTTTCCTTCCCTCCCTCCCTCACAAAACCTCTAACTGAGCCCAACATATAGAAGTCTACAGCTTCCAAGGTTTGCTTCTAGATTTGCTCTCATCAGAAATGATGACAGAATAGCTAGCCTGTGCGAACAGTGTTTCTCTTTTAGAAGTGGCAAAACACATTTGGCCTCACTGAAATAATATAGTAACTCACTAAACTGTAAACTGTTTGATTGTTTAATCCCACTGCCAAATTATTAGAATTACTACAAATTACTATACTTATGAGGAAGAAAAAGTTAAAAAGTTGAAGCTGTTCCAGGATATTATTATTTTGTAAAAAGGATACAGAGCTGGAGAGTGGAACCAGTAGCTCTTTACCTAAGCAGAGGAGAAAAATAGATTTTGCAAATGTGTTCTAGATAAGGCTACCCTATAAAAGGACAAATTATAACTAATGTAGAATATAGCAGCTAGAACAGCCCATATAACATATTAAGCAAATCATGCTAGCTGGCAACATGTAGTTCTAATACAATCTAAACTGTTGGTGATCGTTGTGTAAAGGTCGTAAATTGTTTAGAACCATAACACTCGAGGAAGGACACCTTCAGGATTTATTAATATAGATATTAAGGTCTGCTAAGGTTTTTTTTTCCTCAGCTTCTACTGCTGAGACCATTAGAAACTGTCCATCATGTGAAGATGCGTGGGAATGCCATCTCACCTATGTCCCAATAAATAGAATGAATGCCCTCATCTCAGGTGTTTAGCTAACACTGATGTTACTGTCATTTCAATAGCATCTTAAAATCTGAATATTTTGGAAACACTTGGGCCATGTTAACACATAAAGGGTGTTGTCTGTTTTACATGGCACCTACTATTTTTCTAATTGCACTGTGAAGCTGTAATATAGAATAGAAAAATAAATAAGGGGGAAATGCCTAGAACTATTCTCCCAATCAGCAGAACTGATATGTAATAGTATTTCAGAAACAGTTCAATTGAATTCAGAATAATTTTTTGTTAATGAATCTGAGACACAGAAACTATTGCTTTTGAGCAGTGTTTAAGGTGTGAAACTAGAACCACTGGGGGATCCCCACCAAAACCATCCCTGGCTCCATGAAATTACATTTCCTGGCCCATGTTACATTAAAATCCCAAACAATCATGAGAAGCAATAAAGCTCTTTAGGGCCCCTTCACAATTTGTGAAGGAAGTGGGAAGGGCTCCTGAGAGAAAAAAAAAGTTTAAGAAACATTATTTTAGAGTATCAAACATACCTGTCTCTAATTTCTTGTGTTCTCTTTTTTTTACTTCACAAAGAAAAATTAGGGAGTGAAAATACTTGGTTTAAAGTTGATATGTACTGTAGGTCAGTAGCAGGGATCAGATTTAGCAGATTTTATAATATTTTTCCAGTTCTCAGTTATTTAAATCACAGATGAATAATCTCAAACTAGATGACCCCTAAAATGTACCAATGAAACTTCAGCCAATCTCTGTAACATTATAATCAAAACAGAGAAGAATCTTCTAGACAAGAGGAGCCGAGGACCAGTACTAATTCTATTCCCAAACTGACAAGGCTGCAATCTTTCACCCACTTATCTAAAAC
This sequence comes from Thermophis baileyi, assembly GCA_003457575.1. Lineage (NCBI taxonomy): Eukaryota > Metazoa > Chordata > Lepidosauria > Squamata > Dipsadidae > Thermophis > Thermophis baileyi. The sequence continues at coordinate 2,520,670 of QLTV01012193.1, forward strand.
TCAAGTGAGTACAGCTTCTCAGAAGATATATGTAGAACTGCATTGCAAGCCTATCCACCTTTAGGTACAGAATCTCATTAGGTCATAAAGACAATTGGGAAACCTCTGGCCTGGCAGGTGTAAAACTCACCCCAGCATTAGCCAGCACAGCCAATAAGGAGGAATGTTAGGAGTTACAGTTCAGCAAAACCAGAGGTTTCCCATAAAAAAATTCAAGCACATTTTCAAGACTGAGCTGAGGCTACAAAAGAAAGAGATTTTAAAAAGGGAGTTATTACTTGCCTTCGTTGCTTTTATTTAATACATTCAGACAGTCCTTTGCTTCCACATATTTTGTCTGTACCACCTTAAGTTGTGCAATGGATGAAGAAAGAAATTCAACTTCCTGGAAAAATAAAACATAAAACTCAAGAGTTCAGCAATGAAGCCCACACTCTCAGCTTCCAAACAATTGTTGGATTAGACATTCTAAAACAGTCTTAGAAAATTTTGTCACTGTACTATTTAGTGCATTGAGAGATTAGGCAATTATTTTATTTAAACGTGTCTGTTCTGTTCTCATCAAAAAGTTTTATCATCATTTTATGACAAAGTGACACCAGCTAGCAGATACATAGCAAGAAGATGGAGATGTTAGGGCTACATAGTTCACAAGTGTGGTCATTAACCACAATTTCCTCTTGCCCCCAATGAAATATTTTGGCTTTTTTCAACATACGACCATGTGGGAAGAACTGGACTACAAGCATTTCCATGTGCGGCAGCATAGTGTCCAAATTAGGGTGGAGAATCTGTGGCTTTTCTGAAGTTGTTAAAATTTCCAACCACATTGTTGATGTTGAACAATGTTGTGAGCTGTAATTCAGCAATATTTGAAAGGGATTACAAGAACATCTAATGTTTATCCTAAGCTTGCCTTAACATTGAGCAATGAAAATCAAAGCATCTGGTTCCTTAAGGACTTCATTAGTGAATTGAAACGTATAATTTAAAGGATAACAGGATGCATAGGGAATGAGTGACAAAAGTTGGCTCAAATTCTAACTGCATAAATTTGTGCCATATAATCTTCTATAACCAGTCTAGTGGACAATTAAACTGTGTAAGATTATCATATAAAGCAGTTATCTTTTTTTTCTTAAAGTAGAAGAACATAGACTTTAAAAATCAAAACTATAGTCCTGGGATTCTTAGAAAAATTAGAATAGAGTCTTAATCCCAAGAATTAAATTTAATTTATTCACAACATATCCAGTTAAAACATACTTTCCAGCTGGATCCTTTCCAGCTAGATCCTTAACACACGGCACTTAGAATGGCCTAACAACAGAATCACCCACTACTAGCCTCACTCATTTTAATCTTGCATGAATTTCTCTTTCCTGTCCTCCTCCATATTCCATAGGCATTAAATTCGGAAATAACAGTACCATCTCTCCTACCCCCGCTGCCTCCCCAAATACCTAATACTGAAAGATGCCTGTTGTGAACAAAAGCAACAGTTGACATGCATAGCAGGTTACAGTATATACACCTGCCAGACAGGAACATGGTGTAAGGTAGGAACATGAGTTTGACAGAAATTTGCAGTAATTGGTACCTAGGCAAAAGGGGCTAAAACGTATCTTAGGTCCAGAACAATGAGATAACATTCAGAAGCAACTTAGATACTTTCTTAATTCACTGGATACAGGGAGAAGGAGGAGGAGGAGGAGGAGGAGGAGGAGGAGGAGGAGGGACAGCACAGTCTTGTTATTATAGCCAACCTCAGTCAAAATAGTTTTAGCTTTCCTGTGGAGTTGATTTCTTGGTCTGATCTACATGTATTCCTCAATTAATGACCACTCATTCAGCAACTGGTCATTGGGCTCCTCCAGGTCCCGTCAGCGAAACAGTGCCAGCTGGCGAGCCCGCGGGGGAGGGCCTTCTCTGTGGCTGCCCCGGCCCTCTGGAACCAGTTACCTCCTGAGATCCGGACTACCCCCACCCTGTTGGCCTTCCGGAAAGCGGTAAAGACCTGGCTGTTCCGGCAGGCTTGGGGCCGTTGATCTCGCTTCTGCAATCTGGCGAGATCCGGCCATGAAAAGTTGTGTATGGGTTTTAATTATTTTTAAATGCTTTTTATTATGTATTATTTTAATAATGCTTTTTTATATTTTAATAAGTTTTGTATTTGTTGTAAGCCGCCCAGAGTCCCTTGGGAGTTGGGCGGCATAGAAATACAAATAATAAATAAATAAATAAACTGTTTCAAGTTACAATCGCTCTGGTACTTATGACCAGTCCTCAAAGTTGTGGCCGTTGAAGTATCCTGTCACGTCATCCCAATTTGGGCACTTAGCAACCAGCTTGCACTTATGACAGTTGCAGCATCCCAAACCTTGAGGGGCTTGAGCCATGCCTCCCCAGCCACTTGTGCACCCTCCCCAAGCCTCGCTGCACTCATGCCATACCTCCCCTGCCACTAATGCATCCTTTTCCATCTGGCAGCAAATACACCAAGCCTTGCCATGCTTGCGCCCGCCACCATTCATGCACCCACCCAACCTGGCAGCAGCCAGCCCAAGCCCTGCTGTGCAACACACCTCCTCAGCCATCCATACACCCTCCTTTCCCATGCGAAAGTAGCCACTTACCCACCTGCTGGCTTGCTTGTGAACTACCTGGGACTTGGAAATTTCTGCCTGCTTCCCCACTGACTTTGATGAAGTTGGCAGGAAATTGTGAGGAGGCTCTCGCTTAACAACCCACAATCCTTTCTTAACAACAGCAATGGGGACTGCAGGGATTACTGTAACTAAGCAATGCGGTCACATAATGTTGCATTTTACAACCGCACCACTTAGTGACAGAAATTCTGGTCCCAATTGCCTTCATAACTTGAGGATTACTTCAAAGAACCGTGACCTAGATCCTTTATTGTAGCTTTTATCTTAGCTCTTAATTCACTGGATACAGGGAGAAGGAGGAGGAGGAGGATTAATTTGATTAATCCCATTTTACAATCCTTTCTTGGACATTCTAATCAATTTTATATTAAATATCTTCTTTGTGATCCAATTCTTAATTGCGGTGGCAAAAAATATAATTAGGGTTATTCATATAAGGTAGCAATTTGATTTTAATTCCTATAGAGATATTGAGGGTTAGGATTAAGGAAGTTTACATAATACTGGGTACTTCAAAATAACCTGTTATTTTGTTATAGTCTGTCAATATTTTACATAAACTGACAGGTATAAAGTTTTAGCTAAAAATACTGTGTTAAAATTAATCACTTTTATTGTGCTGTGCTAGTCTTTTATTACTTTAGTACAGTGATGGCGAACCTTTTTGGCACAGAGTGCCCAAACCGGAAGGCGCACGTGCATGTGCCCGTGTGCGCCAGAGTGCCGGAAACCCGACGAACAGCTGGCTGAGCTGGGGCGACGGCGCACGTGCCCACAGAGAGGGCTCTGCTTGCCACCTCTGGCACACGTGCGATAGGTTCCCCATCACGGCTTTAGTATATGGTCTGGAATTCTGTACCCATGAATATTACTATAATGCCTTGCAGTCTGAAGTAATGTTGAATTTCGTTCCAATTTCTTTGGGTTTTTTTTTCTGTATTTGTAGTAGACCAGCACCATCCTGTGGTCTGCTTAAAACTCATTCATTTTGGCAGTGGTTTGTTCTCTGAGCTTGCCGCTTAGCTCCCGAACGTTTTGTTACGTCTTGTTACATCTTCAGCGGGACTTTGGATGAAGTATCTTGTTCCATCTCTCTTTCGTTTATATAGGTCTTGTGTGGTGGTGCTGTCAGTTGGTCACGTGACTGGCTGTTTGCGTGGCACGAAAATCAACTGGTGAGGTGGTTGGTTCCATCCAACGATGGAACCGACCATCTCACCAGTTGATTTTCATGCCACGCAAACAGCCAGTCACGTGACCAACTGACAGCATCACCACAAGACCTATATAAACAAAAGAGAAACAGAACAAGGCACTTCATCCAAAGTCCCGCTGAAGTTGTTACCTGGTCTGGTAACAAAATGCTCAAGAGCTAAATGGCAAGCTCGGAGAACAAACCACTGCCAAAATCTACAACCTGAGCTACAAATACTGTATTTTTCGGAGTATAAGACGCACCTTTTTCCCCCAAAAAAGAGGGTGAAAATCTGGGTGCGTCTTATACTCCGAATGTAGCCCCGCCCAGCCTCAAACGGGGGTTTCAGAGGCTGAAAAAAGCCTCTCAAACAGAGCTTCAGAAAAAAAGCCTCTCAAACAGAGCTTCAGAAAAAAAGCCTCTCAAACGGAGGTTTAAGAGGCAGAAAAAAAAGCAAGGCACAGAGCTCACAACCAATGAACCTGTTGCTAAAATTCACCTCTGAGAACAGCTGATTGGGGGTATTCCGGGAGCAAGATCCGCCCGCCAATCAGCTTTTTTCTTATTTTCCTCCCCAAAAACTAAGATGCGTCTTATACTCCGGTGCGTCTTATACTCCGAAAAATATGGTATTTTCCATTATTTCAAACGTATTCATTTTGTTTGGTTTGTGGTCTGTTTGTTTGGTTGCCGATCTTGATCAAGGGAACTCCATACTTACATCTTTAATAGGGCAGCTTTATATGTTAATATCTCAAGTTAAAAAGAATTACAGGTAGTCCTCGATTTACAACAGTTCATTTAATGACCGTTCGAATGGCACTGGAAAGTGACTTACGACCATTTTTCACACTTATGACCATTGCAGCATCCGCATGGTCACGTGATTTAGATTCGGATGCTTGTCGACTCACATTTATGACGGTCGCAGTGTCCCAGTGATCCCCTTTTGCAACCTTCTGGCAAGCAAAATCAATGGGGAAATCAGATTCACTTAACTACCATGTTACTAATTTAAGAACTGCAGTGATTCACTTAACAAATGCAGTAAGAAAAGTCGTAAAATGGGGCAAAACTCACTTAACAAATTTCTCACTTAGCAACAGAAACATTGGGCTCATTTGTGGTCATAAGTTGAGGACTACATGTATTATAGTTTTCCCATTCCCTTTGTCCTTCCTTTCCTGCGTGATGAGGTTGGTCTATCTATCACAACAAGGATGGGAGGTAGTGCTGAGAGCTCTAGTCAAAAGCCTCTAAACTACATACCCCAGATTATGAAACTTAATTCCCCTTAATTTTTAAAAAATCTTTTAATATCTAGAAACACAGCAAAGAGTCCCCTGTCTCGCACACAAAGGGTTGGTGGAAGGATACTATGTGAACCACCCCCTCTCCCCCTCCCCCCCTTGGAAAAGAATGAAACTGAACCAACTGTCAAGCTGCTAACCCAAAGGAGACAGAACCAGCATTTAAAAAACAAGAAGGCTGCTGAGAGAGAAGGCTTGAGATTTCCGGTTTTCCATCCTCTATTTGTAAATGTCATTTAAGTCAGTGACATTCGCAAACAATACACCATCCCTTCCCTGTGTCTTCAAGTTCCACGTTAAAAATATTTTTGAAACAATTTTTTACATTAACAAGAGTGGATTGTCAAACAGGAGATTGTGAATTACAAGTCTCTTAAAGCAAGAGCAACCATACCTTTTGAATTTAGATCTAACTTCAGTTAGAAAGCCACTAACAAAGCAACGTCATATTTCTATAACGATCTAAGCACTGACCCTCCTCTCTTAATTTATACAGTAACAGAAAGAGAAAATGTGTTTGGCCTTTATATTGAAATATTGCAGTAATGATAGAGAAAATATTCAGGGTAAAGCACTCCAAATATTAAAGTATTATATAAAACTATTTGTGGAGAGGGGAAATTATTTAGGATACTCATTTTGAGAAGAAGAGAGACATGATTTCTACCTTATCTTCCTATGGCATCTGAAATTAAGTGACAAATTTACCAAAAAACCCACACAATTTCATGTACATTTTGGGGGGAAAGAGAGGAAGGCAAAGCATAGTGACCCCAAACAGTTGAATTAAGCAAGGCATTTCCAAGAGAACATAAAGGACTGATGGGGTAAGGGGTTGCTTAGCATGCTATATAAAACCCAAAGCTGGAGAATATCTAGGTAAGTCACTTTCATACTCCTATATACTCATACACATTTCCATTTAAAAACTGCCTATCTACGAGTTGCCCAACTCCTGAGGTTCAGACTTGAAGATACAACCTGGAGACTCAGAGGTACATAAGTAGTCCTCAACTTACGGCCACAATTGAGGCCAGCATTTCTGTTGCTACGTAAGACATCTGTTAAGTGAGTTTTGCCCCATTGTACGACTCTTCTTGCCACATTTATTAAGGGAGTCACTGCAGTTCTTAAATTAGTAACACAGTTGTTAAGTGAATCTGACTTCCCCAATGATTTTGCTTGCCAGAAGGTTGCAAAAGGGGAATCACAGGACCCCGGGACATTGCGACGGTCATAAATGTGAGTCAGTTGTCAAGCATCCGAATGTAAATCACGTGACCATGGGGATGCTGCAATGGTCATTAAGTGTGAAAAAAGGTCGTAAGTCACTTTTTTCAGTGCCGTTGTAACTTTCAACGGTCACTACATGAAACTGCTGTTAAGTCGAGGACTACCTGTATTAGCAGCCGCCAGAAAGTCACAGGGGGTTGTGGCATGCAATGGTTGTCTCCATTGCAGCATCCCCATGGTTACGTGATTTACATTCGGATGCTTGGCAACGGACTCACATTTATGATGGTCGCAAGTGTCCCGGGGTCATGTGATCCCCTTTGGCAACCTTCTGGCAAGCAAAATCAATGGGGGGGGGGGGAGACCAGATTCACTTAACAACCAGGTTACTAATTTAAGAACTGCAGCGATTCCCTTAAGAAAGGCGGCAAGAAGAGTCGTACAACGGGGCAAAACTCACTTAACAAATGTCTCCCTTAGTGCCCGAAATTTTAGACCTCGATTATGGTGGTAAGTTGAGGACTTAACTGGTACCTCTCTCTGAGTCTCCGGGTTGCATCTTGAAGTCTTAACACGCAGAACTTAACAGTGAACAGTGAACGTTAGAAGACAAAGATCGCTGGGGCCAAACGATGCTTCGTGATGGCCACAGGCAAAATCCTATTAGCAATAGCATTTAGACTTATATACTGTACCACTTCGCAGTGCTTTACAGCAATCTCTGAACGGTTCACAGAATCAGCATATTGCCCCTAACAATCTGGGTCCTCATTTTACCGACCTCGGAAGGATGGAAGGATGAGTCAACCTTGAGCCAGTCAGGATCGAACTGCCAAATTGCAGGCAGCAATTACCCGGCTAAAAGGTTGCCTTCCTTTCCTTCTCCCCCTCTTTTATTCACTTGAGATTCAGAGAAAGTCATGACGGCTGCAGCCTTACTCACGCTTATCTGGGGATGATACGGAATTCAATGGGTCTGTCCTTCCTTCCTTCCTTCCTAATAGGCGGGCTCAGCATGAGCATCCACCCCAACCGGGCGCCTTCCGGGACGTTCCCAACTCTCACCTCCTTCCCCCATCCCTTGGCTTCCGAAGGCCAAGTGGAGGAAACCCCCCCCCCCACCCCCGATCTAGGTGTCGAAAGGACCCCCCATAATCCCACACCGAGCTGACCAAGCGCCCGTCCCCCCTCCCCACACTTCTGGGCCGGCAGCCGCGATGACGAGCGAGCCTTACACGCCTACGCCCACCCTCCGCTTTCTCACCTGATCCATCTGGGTTTTCAACACTTCCAGCTGCGGCAGGGAGAGCTCCGCGATGTTCACCTGCTGCGCCATCTTAGGAGGCGGAGACACAGAGAGAGAGAGATCCCTCCGCGGACGCCACCTCGGGAGGGCAGTGACGTTCGCTCTAGCTGTTTGGAGTCTATGATCAAGGCGCCCTTTGTGACTCACGGCCAACCGAAAGGGCCGCCCTGCCCAGCCAATAGAAAGACGCTTATGGCTCGGGACGCCTCCCCCCCCCAATTCTTCTTAAGAGGGCGGAAGCGTCCTTACCAATGAAAGAAAGAAAAAATACACTACATGCGTCCAGATGAGCAGATCTATATTGGAGGGTGTAAATAAAACTCGGAACTCCGTTGGTTTCTTTGGACTGTACAAATACAAGAGTATTCCGGCATTTGAGAGGTTGGCACAAAGAGGAGGGGGTCAACTTATTTTCCAAAGCACCAGAAGGCAAGACAAGAAACAATGGATGGAAACTGATCAAGGAGAGAAGCAATCTGGAATTAAGGAGAAACTTCCTAACAGTGAGGACAGCTTGCCTTCAGAAGTTCTGGGTGCTCCAACACAAGGCTTTTATGAAAAAACTGGACAGCCATCTGTCTGAAATGATATAGGGTCTTCTGCTTGAGCAAGGGATTGGACTAGAAGACCTCCAAGGTCCCTTCTAGCTCTATTATGAGTGATTGAAATGATTCATGTTCACTTATATCTTTGAACCTTCCCTATCAGGCAAATTGAGCCCCCTGCCGCCCCCTCCCAAAGCTACCGTATTGATCTAACACCACCCACAAGTTCTCAAGACACCATCCCCATTGGTTGGGGATGACGGAAAGAGCAGTCCCATGCATCTGGAGGGTATCCGAGGTCTTTGTTGCATCACGGCGTCTAACCGCAGCCTCGGTCTGCTTACTCATTTACTGGTTAGATTAGTGTTTCTCAACTTTGACAACTTGAAGATGTGTGGACTTCAACTCCCAGAATTCCTCCTGTGCTATATTACAAGTACATCCTCTATAGCAGGGGTGTCAAACTCAAGGCCTGGGGGCTGGATCCGGCCTGCGGGGTATTTAGATCTGGCCCGCGGGGCCGCCCTGGAAACAGCAAACGACCGGCCTGCGGTGCTTCTGCCAGCAAAAACAGGCTCCCGAGCTCCATTTTCGGCTGCCATGGCCTCCTGCAACCCTCTGCCAGTGAAAACGGCAGAGGGTTGCAGGAGGCCATGGCAGCCGAAAACGGAGCTCAGGAGCCCGTTTTTGCTGGCAGAGTGCTCGGGCCACCACAGGCGCCCCTGACAGGAGTGACATCGAGCAGCCCACCCCCCCCCAGGTCAAATACAACCCTGATGCGGCCCTCAATGAAATCGAGTTTGACACCCCTGCTCTAGTCCCCTCCAGATGTACTATGACTTCAACTACCGGTACTGTTCTCCTGGTCAACCAAGTAACTCATCTGATGCAATGTAGCTGACTGGGGCACACCAAACTGGGTAAAACTGATTTAAGATTGCTTTAGAAAGTAACCTGTGCCTTTGAAGTACTGACTAAAAGTGAATACAAAATTATCTGATATCCTTTTTCAATCTGAGGAGCTGTAGATGAAACAATTGATTCAAGAATGCAGTTTATGTGGATTTGGATTTGAGAGGGTTGTCTCCTTCTACTGCCTATGCACAGAGATTACATCTATTGACATCCCTGGACATGAAAGCTCCCTAAGATCAAAACAAGAGTTTCTCAGTGCAAAAACAGAACTTCATAACAACCAAGGTTGCTCCCCACATTCCATGACATAGCCTCTGGAAATTTAAATCAGAGGCTCTGACACAGAGTTAGGGATCTGGAGATCAAACAGGAAAGAGTTAATTTCCCATATTATGGTAAATAATTTATCCAGCTCTGGGCTGTTGCTCATATACTCAAGATCTTGCTTAATCAGCACATAAAAAGGAAATTTTTGGGCCAAGCCAAGCCAAAAGAAATGCCAAAACAAAATATAGAAGCTGTACACAATACAATTGTGCAGCTTTTTTACCAAGTCATTTATTAGCAGCAACTTTCAAGTATGCCGCCAACAAGCTCTTATCTAATTTATAATTTTTATAAAGGTAGAACTAAAATTCCAAGGAAGGGTGTATACATTGTCCAGTAGAATACAAATTTTTTAAATTGCATGCCTAATGAATGGCTATACTGACTGGGGCTGCTGAAAGTTGGAATATAAAGTCTGGCAGGATTGTTACCTATTTCCCATATTAGCCCAGTCACCTAAGCCTAGACAAATCAACTCAAACATCCTCAGTCAAGACTAGAACATATCTCCTGCCCCAGGTTCAGGATTGGCTGCATGTATACACAGACGTTATTTGCTTTTAACCTTTATTGAGGTTTTGAAACATTAAAATACAAATAGATTTAAGAATAACTTACAATAATTGTTGAACATTTACTCTGTACAAATGTGATACATATTTCAAAAGATAGCAGCTTACATAGGTTCTTCTATAAGAGCTAATGCAGGCCTGCTACAGTAAAAAGGCAAGGCAGACTGTGACCAAATATACTAGCATAAGTTAAATATTTATCTTTTCTCTTGAAACACAGTTAAACACATTATATACTTAAGGCAATTCAAAATGTAGTAATAAATTCATTCAACCCCCCTTCACTCCCCCCCCCCCCATAAGTTAGATCTCATGTTTTGTTGAGTTTTCTATTTCAGGAATACTGGTAAGCCATATGCAACTGGAGCAGCTCCAATCATGTATCTGAGCTTGGGAGCCTGGCGGGATTCAATGATGTACTGTAGCAAAGGGGTTCCAGAACCTGCCTTGAGCCAGTTGTTCAGAAGTGCCTGCATATAGCGATCAATATCTCGATCCGTTACATCCCAGAGATTACCCAGCACCAGGGGACTGGAAAACAAGGGAGGGGAAAGAAGTATGTGAGCACAAGTCATGTTTATAACAGAATCCTGGATACATCAATTAGTAGGCAAAACAGAGCAAAAGGTTTGCTTGAGTAATAGTTTTGCACAAGCATTTCATGTTGGATGATGTCTCCTTGCTCCTGAAGCTTTAGGATGACAAAGATTTCTCTGTATTGGCTTCATGTATACTCTTCCCATCATAGCTTGGAAGTCGGTATATCAGGATTTAGGAACTATGATCCTGGGCAATTACCAAGATGATTGACCAGGCTTTAGCAACTTACCATCCTGCCATGATGAACTTGAGGATAGCACCAGTTCCCTCCAGGTTGCCCTGTACTGCTAGAGCAGCACTGCTGCAGCCAAAAAGAAAAGCCACAGCTCTGCAGTCCATTTTTAAGATGGAATCCACAAAGCGTGCACCTGCCCCATGACCAGCATAGCTAAAAGAAAAAAAAAATGGACACCTCAAAACATCTGGCAGATTCCCATTGTGCAATTTCTTCATTTGCAGATCTGAATGTTAAATAATATACCTTCACCAGAATCTGAAAACAGAAAATCTTTTAAAATGCTGGCCTCTCAATCACATATTAGAAGGCTGCATCCCCTCTTTTGCTCATCCATGGCAAAAGGGAGTGAGAAGTTTGCTTCCAGGAGGGGGAGGTTTCATTTATTTTTCCTTTATTAACACATATAAAAATACATATATCCGTATTCATACACACGTACAATGGAACAATACATTGGAAATTTTAAGATCAAGTAATTTAGCCTAGACCGAAATCTGTTATAAAACAAATACGTTGATATGTGTTCTTTCTTGAATCTTTCATTTCATTTTCAGTGTTATATTTAATTTTGAAGAAAAAGTCAAATAATAATGCTTGCAATATTAATATTCAAAACTGTGATTACTACTGCTAGAATATCTACTTTTTCTTTCTGTCATCTACATTTAATACTCTAAGGTACCTAAATAATGGATTATATAAATACCACTGCATTGAAATAAGATATTGTATCAAAACTGATGGAACAATAGATGGTCTATATGACTAGATTAATAATATGTGAAAGATTAAATTATTTCTATATTAACACTTTATGGATATATTTTTAAGTTTCTTCAAATGTCACTCATTTAGTCACTACTCTGTACATTCTCTTCTGATTTTATTAGCATTGCTATATTTTTATTGTATTTTGATATGATATGAAATATATGAGATATATGATATGATACAACATATGATATTAGGATATAATAAGCAGCAGAGTATTGCCTGCTTAGTTTACCACCCAAAGGGACCATTCTTTTCCTCTGGCACGATGCTGGCAAAAGAATTAGGTCTGCTAAGAGATCTTCTCCCCTCGTTTAGAAGTTGGCTACAATGAGCCAAAACCTCCCAGCTGAATTGAACACATCTATTAAATGTGTTCTTGCACATGACTTGCTAATAATGTTCTTGGAAAAGGCTAGGATTGGATTACAAGCTTCAGGATAAGCTTGTTGCTTATCTTGTCATTTAATGTAGGGTCATAAAAGCCACTAATAAATGTTATAGGAATGGGGAAAAGGGGGTGGGGAGGAAATCAAGGAATTTCCAACACTGTTGTCCTGATAAGTAGCCCAAAATATAGTTACGGCATAGAAACTCTTTTCTTTCCCCATAAGCCAGTTGTTACTTCTCTGTGATATTTTGGTTTTGCATAACTATTATCTGAGACTTTAAATATATAATTACTTAAGGAACAGTAAACAGTGTTTAAATACATTCAGAGAAAAATGTATTCCTGAGCAACTTTTTTTTTTAACTTTTCCATTTTCCTTCATTCTCTAGGCCCGGGGTGTCAAACTTGCGTCGTCACGGCAGTGTCACGTGACGTATCGCGACTTTCCCCTTTGCTAAACCGGGCGTGGGCGTGGCCAGCACGTGATGCATCCGGCCCACGAGTTTGACAGCCCTGCTCTAGGCCTCTGCTCACATACTTCTCAGACAATGAATAGCATTTCTCCAATGAGCCAATGTAGCTGAGATCTACTGTATTAAAAACTTTTTTTTTAAGGCAAGAACACTTGCAATTAAGAGTATAACCAAGAAAAATGTTATTCTCTCGGAGCATCAACATCAGACCCAGGATCCACTTCCTCTATGCTTTAATAGCTTTCATTATGCAGGTTTTCTATCTGCAGTTCATACAAGCCTTCAAACTTTTTGCTGGCACTAGTAAAGGATATGCAGCTCTGCCTTGTACTCACATGTAGAGGTCACGTTCTTCGAGGGCCAGTGGTACTTGGTCTGTACTGGGAACCTCTCCCACCACTCCTGTCCATCCAGGTTCACTATCAAGTAATAAGCAGAGAGAAAAAGATTATTGGTTGGAGTGAGTGAGTTTAGCTGTGTCAACATGGTAAGCAACCTTGATTCAAAAGGAAGCCCGTGGACAGATTGTGTGATGCTATGGCTTCCCTGAAGGATCCAAAATCGGTGCGATAGATACATAGTGCAAATACCTACCCTTGAAACCATTCTTTGAACATCTTCTCTGTGCCAGGAAGATTTTTGTGTGGGTTTAGAACATAGAAGGTGCTGCTGCTATTGACTCCGTGGTCGAGGATAGTCTCTTCCCGATACTGTTTGAGGGAGATCAAAAAGAGTTGCTTCATTAGATGGGGATAAAGCACCATGAAATCAGGCACTAATTTTAGGATGTGAGGATTTTCACTTGATTATCCAAAGTCCATGAGGTGTGTGTGTGTGTGTGTGTGTGTGTGTGTGTGTGTGTGTGTGTGTGTGTGTGTATCTTCTATTATCAGCTGTAAAAGCACCAATAAACATCAAGGAAGGCCAAATGCAGCCATATTTTTATCTGTGTCTGTGTCTGTTTCTCTTTCTCTCTCTCTCTATACACACACACACACACACACACACACACACACACACACACACACATGGACACACAGTTTTATCTGTGTCTGTCTCTGTTTCTCTTTCTCTCTCTCTCTATACCCCCCCACCCACACACACACACACACACACACACTATCTATCCATCCATCTTTGGTCTCCCTTAATATTGTTCAGTCTTTTAAAAGACTGTTTAATGGTTATTTTAAACTATTTGGAGGGAAATTGCATACAAATTCTTTAAACAAACATTGCTCCTTGTAAGCAATATTTCACTCTCAATCAAGTTGGTTGTTCCTTCTTGTGACCAAGAGCAGCCTACGTTAATCCTTTTTAGTTTGCACGCTGGCTTTCTCAAGTCAAGGAACTGAGTTTTTAGAGCTATAGAAATTATGCTAGCTTTCTTAGCTCAAAACAGCTCAATTGCTCTACTTAGGCTGGCAGAGAGGGCCTAATGAGGATCCCATTGGTTGAAGAACTCTGACTGTCCAGAAGAGGAGCCTTCACTGCCGCAGTGCCCTCCAGGGTAAGATCTGCCCCCAATCCCCTATCCTTCCATAAGAGCCTAAAGACCTGGCTCTGCAAATTGGCCTGGGGATCCAATGGGGGAATTCAACTCTAGAGGTGGCTGCTAGATTGACAGCAAACCACCTCCCCTCCCCGCTTTCTGCTCCCATCTTTTTTATACTCATATTGATGTATTTTCTTTGTTTTTTTCCCGTTGTTTGTTTTATTTTTCTATTATTTTACTTTCACTTTGTTTAAACTTCCTTTTTACTGCTTCGTTTTTTATGATTGTGAGCCACCTACAGTAGCCCACAGCGAGATAGGCGGTAAATAAATTTAATAATAATAATAATCTCACCTACTGGGTGTAATCTCACCCAGTACCAGAACTAGGTGACTCAATTTTTGTCCGTCCATCAGAACTAATGCCTAAACTATACAAATCAGAGATGGAGGCTTTGTTGCTAATAGCCCTGGCCAGCTTAAGTGAATCAATCTTCCTTGCCACTTGCCAGAGAGGAAGCAAGGAAATGAATACTATCTCCTATTAAAAGCTCCCCAGATTCTTGCAAAATAGTGCCTCCTAGCATTTATTAAGCACTCCTTTTCCCTCTAGACTTCAATAATGAGGCAGAACTCTAAGATGCAAAAGAACTGTTATTTAGTGATAGCGTTAAAATTGCTATTAAATGCATCAGCAAGGGGTGATGGAAAAGAACATATCTGAGTCAAGCTCTCAGCCTCCAGAAAGTTACAGATACCTCACCTTTTTCGTAAGTGAGTAGCTAAGCAGAAAGTGTAGAGATGGTAACCGGGTTATTGACTGGCTTCTTAAGCATGGTATGTTTTCCCAAGGAAGCTTCTGGAGATGCTGCAAAGAAAGATCAAGTGTTCAGTTCCCCTTCCATAAAACATTTATTGGATGAAGCAAGTCAATAATATGGTAAGTTGCTGGGCCAGTCTTGGAACATTTAGAAGATCAATATATTTCATGATGATTCTCTCTACATGTTCCATGGGAAGAGAATCCAGGCAGCAGCCTCTTGCACAATACAAGAATGCTGCCCTTGCCATTTGCTCATCCCTGTGGTAAAACAGCATGGCTCCATCTTTACTCACTTTATCCAGCACAAGCACCAGGTGGCCATTTGGTGCCTGGCCAGTGTATGATTTCAGTTTGTCCACTGTCTCCTGTAGAAGGCTCAGGGCTCTCTCAGGTTGAGCTGGGTGAAGGCCCCGTACCAAGTGCTCCACAAGTTGTGGAGTTAACAGATGGGATCCAGCCAGTATGACCTATCAAAAAAACAAAACAAAATAAATCCCCATGTCTGGAGCTGCCTGATAATAATAACCTGAGCCGATAATAACAGTAGAAAACAAAAAGGCAGTTGGAATTAAAAACATGGCAGATTTCTCATTTGAGACAGAAAATGTTGCAGGCTGGAGGCTTATTAAAATTCTGAAGGTGTGCAGACAGAAGAACTAATCCTATATATATTTTTTAAAAAAGGGATCACCCCGTTGAAGACAAGGTGTACCTGGCTAACCTCACCTTCTATGGTCAAAGCCTGCCCATCTCCTCACCTTAAGCAAAGCTAGATCGACCTTTTCACAACCACATTCTCTGAGATGTGTTAGGAGATGTGTGGCTTCTTCCACCAAGCTGTCATTCTCACAGGCTGGTAGTAGTGCAATCTTCCAGCAGCTCAGCACATGTGTCTCCAGAGAATCCATCAACGCCTGTGGAGTCAAGCAGAAGAGTCCTTTTAACAAGGGGGGGGCAGAACAGCACAACATCAGTGTGGTTTGGAGGATACTACCTTTGACCTGATTCTGATTCCCACCAAAGGCACAAAGTTCATAAGATGTGCATGGGCAGTGTTGGGGAAGGAGAAGAACAACTTGAAAGAACGGAGCATGAAGGAATCAGATGTGATTGCACAATCAAGACAGCACATAATCTTGACAGTCTTGATCTCCTCTTCCCATTCTTTTTGTTGAACTCAGAAAGTTCCAAGCTTGTCACTAGCTCAGCTTTGTCCAATGCAGTGCCTTTTACATGTGGTTAGCTTACCAATCTCATTATCCCCATTCAACACAATTTATGTCCAGAGGATCATGGACATCATGGACATTATATTCCTTGAAAACTATAGAGATGAAGCCACCAACAGGACTGACACAATGGTCAGATATGGGAGATTCCATTCTCTACCCTACAATGGACGTCTCTGCATTTGTGGAACGGCAGAGGTAGAAGACCTGACTCACATCCTATTTGATTGTTGCCTGTATAAGAGGGTGAGAGACAGATACCTTGGTCTGTATACCAAACGAATGACCCATTGGGATCCCCATATCAAAACAACTTACCTTATGTGCGGCCAGAATCTGAAAATAACATTTAACACAGCACAGTACTTAAGCAAAATGGTTCGGTTGAGATCGGCATATGTGGGACTGATTGGGGTAGATCGTAGGGGTGATACCGAAAGGTGGGTAAAATGAGGACCCAGATTGTTGGGGGCAAAATGCTGACTCTGTAAACCGCTTAGAGAGGGCTGTAAAAGCACTATGAAGCGGTATATAAGTCTAAGTGCTATTGCTATAATTATTGTATTTTATTCCAATTTCATTTTAAACTGTATTTTATTCCAATTTCATTTTAAATTGTTTTTAGTCAGATTTTAGTAATAATTTGCGTCTGGAACTCTGCACTTTGTTATGGCCCAAGGGCTAATCAATAAAGTAAACTAATTAACTAAACTGCAAATTTTAACTTGACTGAAGGAGGAAAGTAGTTTCAATATAGGCAGAACAAATGTGCTAAATTGGATTAATTTAATCTACTAAATCAAGGGTTTTTGAAAGAGAACTATGTGCAGTAGGAAAGCAGACTCACCATCATTCTTTTGTCCAATGCTATCCGACCAGTCCACCAATCCTCTTTCTGTGTGAAATTTGAGATCTCTTTTTGTTTTCGCAGGATGGCTTCGAATTCACTTAGAGCTGCACTTAAGGAGACCTGAAAAAAAACACCAACAGGAATATTATGAGACAAAACATGGCCTAAATCCAGAAAGTTACCATATAAAGTTCTCCTTCTCGCTGTTCTTACCTTGGCATGCAGAGTCTGTATCTGGATGTTCACAGGGGTAGCACCTTTCTCTAACCTTGTCACTAAGAGGATGTCCCCAGTAGTCTCTGGCTGGGTGCTCACCAGTGTCATTATGCACACTGTGACTCCTAAGAAGGAGACAGCAAGACTCTTAAATAAGTCAATCGAAAAGAGAAAATGTAATGAGGAAATGACATCACATTAAAACAAGCCTTTGTTTGCCAAAACGCAACACAGAGAAAATTCTATTTCAATCATCTTGAACTAGGCCTTCAAGCCATCATCTCTGCTCATCGCTCTCCTCTTTTAAACCCTGTACTTTTTAGCCCCCAAAAGGTTAGAGCAGTAGGGGGGGGGGAACCAATTAACAATTGAGAAAAGATGGGCAGGACAGAACTCTAAATGTAAATCACATGACCATGGGGATGCTACAACAGTTGTTAAATGTGAAAAATGGTCATGTCACTTTTTTCAGTGATGTAACTTCGAAGGGTCACTAAATGAACTGTTGTAAGTCGAGGACTACCTGTATTAATGCACAAGAACCAGTTTGGTGTAGTGTTAAGGTCAGAGGTGGGTTTCAGCAGGTTCTGACCAGTTCCGGAGAACCGGGAGCGGAAATTTTGAGTAGTTCGGAGAATCGGTAAATACCACCTCTGACTGGCCCCACCCCCATCTATTCTCTGCCTCCCGAGTCCCAGCTGATCGGGAGGAAATGGGGATTTTGCAGTAACCTTCCCCTGGAGTGGGGAGGGAATGGAGATTTTGCAGTAATCTTCCCCTGGAGTGGGGAGGGAATGGAGATTTTACAGTATCCTTCCCCTGCCACGCCCACCAAGCCACGCCACGCCCACAGAACTGGTAGTAAAAAAATTTGAATCCCACCACTGGTTAAGGTACCAGGCTTGAAACCAGGAGACCATGAGTTCTAGTCCAGCCTTAGGCATGAAGCCACCTGGGTGACCTTGGGCCAGTCATTCTCTCTTAGCAAAAAAAAAACCTTGCCAAGAAAATTGGAGGGGCTAGTCCAGTCATGAAGATTCAGAACTGACCTGAAGGCGCACACACACATGCACGCGTGCACACACGCACGCACAACATTAACACACATCTCTGAGAAGGCCTCTTTATGCCTGAGAACAGTCTTCCTTTTCAGAGTGGTGCTACTTGCCAACCACAATCAAAATATGATTCCGTCTTACACATCCATCACATACCAGGGGGGATTTCCTGCAGGCCTTCTCTGAATTTCTTAGTTTCCAACTCTGTTGAGTTGGGGCAACTGAACTCAAAAACATTCTGAAGTTCTAAGAGCTGCTGAAGCTGAGAATCCGCTTTTCCTTCTTGCAGGGTAAGTGCCTCCAGTTGCTTGGAAACACCGGCCACTGATGTTTTTTTCATTTTGCTAAGGAGGAAATGTAACACTGAGATTATTAAGACATTCTTAAAATGTGTCTCTGCTTTATTGCGGAAATATGCTTTCAGATGTACTCCCTTCTATAGATACGACACACTGTTTCTAATGAAGACAATAATCTTAAAGACAGTTCTAAAAAATTTCACGTTAGTCACAGAAGTCCACTCCACTTGGTTGGAATTTTTATTTATTTATTTGAATGTATTACCCGCCCATATCCCATGGGCTTATTTAATGAAGTATTAATATTTCATCCACAGTTTGGACTGCGCAACTTTTGTTCCGAATTCTAGGCCATGAAGTTTTGCAAGCTTCCAGTTTATTAAAAGTTCAGCTAAAACCTGGGAAGGGAAACAAGTGCCTTCAAGTATCAGGGGAGCTTCCAATATATACCCACAGGGAGGCTACCCACTGTATCTCTGCATGGTTTACTAATCTACTCCCCAGAAGATTCACAGTAATTCACAGTAATAAGACAGTTCTGCTGCATCTCTTGCAACTTTACTTCCATTTGGTGTAAAATCACAGCAAAATCCCTGAAAGAGTCTGTCTGATAAGCACCTTCATGAACTCCTGTTCTGGGATTATCTCCTTCCAATGAGGAGCCTTGTTCAGATTTCCTGACAGTTAGAACAATGAATCAGTGGAACGACTTGCCTCCAGAAGTTGTAAATGCTCCAACACTGGAAGTTTTTAAGAAGAGATTGGATAACCATTTGTCTGAAGTGGTGTAGGGTTTCCTGCCTGAGGAGGGGGTTGGACTAGAAGACCTCCAAGGTCCCTTCCAACTCTGTTATTCTATTCTATTCTGTTCTGTTATGATCCACCAGCATGGTGAATAAGGATAGGATTGTTTGGTGTCATTTTTACATTCTTGCACTTGCCACACTCGTCAAATTGATAAGATACCATGTTCCCCTTTTCCCCTTCCATCACGATGAACTTACTTGACTTTCTTATGAATCATGGTCATCTTCTGATGACGAAGAGTGATAGAGACTGACTCAGAAACCAGATAGGCAGTAGCAATGGGGTCCCGGTTCCCAATACACAGTGCCATGAGTTGACAGAGGTGGTTGTAGAGGGCACCCAGTGGATAATGGGCAATTGAACGAAAAGCAGCTTGCAGGGAGTCATAGACCGAGTCCATGGACAAGATGTCTGTAATATTGCAAGTTAGGGAAGAAAAACAAAACCTGACAGTCAGTGAAAACCCGAATGCGGGTTATGTTCAGATTATTAGTCAGTCTATTTCATACTCAAGCAGTGTTAGTTACTTCTCCTTTCGAATTTGCAATATTAATCTATTTACCCAATTTCTCTAGTCATGGTTCCCTCTCCTCCAAATGTGTTGAAATTGAACTGTCGTAATTCCATGTCAGCATGGTAGGAGCTGAAGGCAATCCATCTGGACATACTACGCCAGCCAGAATACATTCAGAAGTAAGTTCTTATTTCATAAAGCTTCATTTTTATATCTTCACTCCACATCCTGCTCAAGCCAGGATAGACACGATTCTTCATTTCCCGTTTTAAAGATTACAAAGAGGTGACATACCTCTGCAGCCAGACAACTAGCATTTCAGTAGATTTAAAATACTTTTTTCTCAAGTAGCCAACTCAATTCCTGTGTTTGTCATGGGGACACGGATTTTACTTTTTCTCCTGCTAGCATGAAGCCCATGTTGACCGGGTCATCTCTCCTTAGCTAGTTTGCCTGTGGCTATCATGGAAACTTCCCTAACCATGTGGAGCCATTAGGACATTCTTAATCCCCTTTGCTAACCAAGCAAATTATTAAATATAAGGCTGAACTGGGTGGACTTAAGTTGCTTCACTCCGCCTTACAGCCCTACAATCTATAGATAAATACTTTTGACGCCCCAAAAAAACTAATTTATGTCTCAATATTACTAAATCGGTACCAAGAAAGCAGATAATGTGTTAGTAATCTGAGTCGTGAGCATTGCAAGCATAGGCTGAAATCTATGGATTTTTGCTTGGGGAAGGCAGCTTGTACAAACTATTGCTGATACTCTTTAACTCAGCCTTCCCCAGCCCAGTGCCTTCCAATGATGCTTAGGTTTCTCATCTCATCAGCCATAGCCAGTACAACCAATGATTTCTGGAATCATCAGAAAGTACATCGAAGGACACTAGTCTAGAAAAGAAACATGGGCAATAGATTGAATTTGGTCAACTGTAGCAGTGAAAACTAGGATAGAAATTTAAAAATAAACGATCCACAAAAATATCAGAATTCAAACTTCTCTGTTAAAAAAAGATGAAAGGGTTTTCACGCAGTATATTGTGTAAGCCATAGTTTAGGCAAATCTTTCCAACAATAATACAATTTTAAAAAGAAGATTTGACAGAAAACAGATTTCAGTGGCTCTTTACCAGCAGGTGTGTCTAGTGAGGAGGCAAGTACATGCAAGTTGAAGGGATCTTCCAAAGCTTTCTTCTCTGTAGCTGCAAACCCTCCCTGTAATACAGTGCTAAAATCTCTCCGGAGGACCTCCTGATCTTCTGTGCTTGGTTGTCCTCGAGTTTCTGCAGAGGATAAAGAAACAGAACACCAAAACCTTTCGATCTTGCCCAAACCAGATGTCAAATATTGCCTTTGAGGCTATGATCATAATCCGTGCCTTCGTTGTAATTACACGAAGGCTGGAAACTCAACATTTGATGCCTTCTGGTGTTAAATCAGGGTTGTTGAAGATATGTTAATCTGGACAGTAAACATCTAGAAAAGATTGATTTATGGATTTACAGTGCATCATCTACGTGGGCCTGTTGCTGCAAATCCACAGTAATATACTTGAAAGTAAGGAGGCTTCTGCTCAGGTGAGTTGAAATATTCAGCTACATGATATATGATGCGATCTCAGTGGACGGAAATGATCATGCTGAGTCTTGTAAAAATCAATTTTAAAAAATCCCAAATAGAAATGCAAAGTTTTAGAGAAGCAAGGCCTGAACATTTCCTTTTTCACTTGGCTACCACAACTGTTGGGCCAGGCAGGCAAAGAAGAATTTGAAGTAAGCAGGAAGTTGGGATCAGAAATCAATACTACTTCCAATGGTAAATTTTAGATGTAAATTAAAGCAGATTTTTTCTGTTGATTTTTTTCCTTCCATGTTGCCTTTACGTTTTTCCAAATCCCTTAAGAATTTAACAGATCTCCACACCCACTGGAGCCCAGTGGGTGCTATGCTTCAAAGCATAAAGCATTAAGAAGGGAAGGAAGGAAGCAAATGGGGAGAAGAAGAGACTGACAGAAAGCATGTATCCTCCAGTTCCTTAGTTCAGATGGAGCTTATTTATATCCCCTATAATCTCAGCTCCATTTCCTATTTCCCATTTCTGCGTCAGTGTTTTGCATTTTTGCTGATATTAATATGATGAATTTGCAGGCTGCTCACCCCTTGATTTTTGCTTTCCATTTTCATAATATAAAGCCTACCGTTAATAGCTTTCTCCTCATCAGAACCTCGCAGGACTTCAATGTTGTCTTCTGAACTCTCCTTGTTTGTCTTTAGAATCTCTTTCTCTTCTCCTCCTCCTTGATTTTCCTGAAGAATTCTTTCCTTGGAAGCTTTCTGGATTTCTTCTTGCTTTTCTTGTCTAGTGCCTCTCCTAGTGCTTGGCCTCCCAAGCTGGGGTTTTACCATTTTGGAATGTTCCTGTGAAGAGCCGGCGCTGCACCTCTCCGTTTTAGCAAGGTTTGCCTTAGCTGGTTTTCTGTTAGACGTTACCCTCCGTCCCGTCCTGCGAGTAGCAGCCATTGGTTCATTCTCAACACAGAGCTGGGATTCTGGCCCTGCTTCTGGATGACCTTCAGCATCGCTGTCATCGCTGAAGGGAATCTGGGGATGACAAAAGGATGGGATTTCTCCTCATTTTCTTGGAAAAGAAGGCAAAGGGAGCAGCAGGGATGGTAGAGTACAGGATGGCCAAAAGGGTCAGAGAGATGGAGGGAGTTAGGTGGATTTGAAGTGGAAGTGAGTGCTGCAAGGCAGGAGAAGCATGAGGTCCTCACCTAACGACTGTTAAAACTGCCATCACTAAGCAATGCAGTCATGTGATGTTTTGCCTAATGATGTCATTGCTTAGTGATGGATGTTCTGGTCCCAATTAGGATTGTTAAGCAAGAAGTGCCTGTGTTTTAAAAATTTAGAAACAAAGAGATTTGTATGCTTTTTGAGGAGAGGAGAGGAGAGGAGAGGGAGAGGAGAGGAGAGGAGAGGGAGAGGGAGAGGAGAGGAGAGGAGAGGAGAGGAGAGGAGAGGAGAGGAGAGGAGAGGAGAGAGTAGAAATAGGAATAGGAATAGGAATAGGCTTTATTTGGCCAGATGTGATTCGACACACAAAGAATTTGTCTCCAGTGTAAAAGCTCTCAATGTACATGCAAAGCAACAGAATAATAATGATCATGATAATGTTACCAATAGGAAGGAGTATTAAAGAACATGGGAAGGATAATAAAAATACTATAGCCATACAACATGGGTAAATAGACATAAAACAGCACTGTGAGATTGGGCGTTCAGGAGTGATGGCATGAGGAACAAAACTATATACTATAAAAAAACTATATACTGTATCAAATGGTCGAAGCAACCAATTACAACTCTAACATGCAGAAGTAAAGAATGCTGATATTCTCCTTTGATATTATTATTATTATTATTTTTACAAAAGGCTATATATCAACCATATACTGTAATAATCATGTTCCCTAATCAGGGCAAGGGAACCTGTTTTTTGGGGGGGGGGTTGGAATACAGCACGAGTTTGGTATAGTGGTTAAGGTGCTGGCCTAGAAACCAGGAGATTTTGGGTTCCTGGCCTCACTTAGGCATGAAAGGCAGCTGAAAGACCAGTTGCTCTCTCTCTCAGCCCAACCTACTTCATTGGACTGTTGGTGTGGGGAAAATAGGAGGCAGGAATATGAGGTACATTAAGTGCCTTGAGTTGACCAAAATATACATTAAAATGTTGGGATAAAAATCTAATAATAATAACCACCAAAAAGGTGGTTATTATTATTAGGAAGACAAAGTATTACATGGTCAGTACATTAAAAAAAAACAGCAGGCAAAGCAGATAATAATAAGACCTGGCCATGGCTAAGAGCAGGAAAGCTGAAGAAAAAGACAGAGGGGCTAATTCTGGCTGCACAAGACCAAGCCTTAAGAACAAATGCATAGAATGCCAGTATTGAGAAGACAGTAACAGACAGTAAGTGCCGCTTCTGCAAAGAAGCTGAAGAAACAATGGACCACCTAGTTAACTGCTGCAAAAAGATTGCACAGACTGACTACAAACAACAGCACGACAAAGTAGCAACAAGGATGCTTTGGAAGATATGCAAGAAATACCATTTGTCTGCAAGCAAGAATTGACGGGACCACAAAACCGAGAAAGCAATTGAAAATGAAGAAACTAAAGTGGTCTGGGACTTTAGAATTCATACAGACAGGCACCGGCTATATAATACCTCAGACTTAAAAACAATTGTTCATCAGAAAGACAAAAAAAAAAAAAAAAGTGAGAATAGTGGACATGGCAGTGCCTGGAGACAACCGAAGAGAAAGAACTAGAGAAGATAACAAACATCAACATCTGCCTGTCCCAGTTCCTTGGGAAGGGCTTGATAGGTTGATAAAAATGCCAAATCTAGTCTAAACATCTGGCTGACTGTGCGATGAGCCATTAACTTGTCATCCTGCCCAACCACTGGTTAAGGTTCTTGGAGCTTTTGAGACCACCACTCTATCAACACCCATAACATCTGTATTCATTTGCAAAGTCAAACCTCCTTTCATTGCGTGGTTACCCCCCCCCCCCTTAAGTTAATTAAGTTACCTTAATTCGGGATTTCATTCTCCTGGTTACTTTGGGAGCCTTTGGGAGTTCAGCTTTCAGTTTTGGAGAGGATTCTTCAAACACCACAAATGGAGCCTTGTGGGTAATGATGGACCTGGCACTTAAGGACAGGTTTTTCTTGGAGGCTGGAAGGGATTTTTGGGCAGGGGTACAGAAGGATTCAGTAGGGGGCTTAAGAACAATGGGAGGAGTGTCTGAATCAGAGTCAGACAGGGCAAAGGGGTCATTTAGGTTGATCACAGGCTGAGTTTTGGTTTCTCGGATTCTCTTAGGCTTCGATTTTGAGACAGGTCCTGGCTGCTTCTTCGTTCTGCTTTTCAGAGACGTTGCATAAACTGTGTTGAAAGTCTCTTCTGTTGTTGTTCCCGGCTTGATTTCTTGGTCTCCAGTAAGAGGCAATGGGGACTTCCAGGACCAAGTACTGGACAGTATATTTTCTGCATAACTGTCTTGTCTGGAGGTGAGAACAGAAATTGCAGCCACAGCTCTGGCAAGTAGGAGTTGGGCCCTGCAGTATTCAAGTTCAAGCAGTTGAGGCCCCTTGGAGGAAAGGAAGGTCAAACCCTTCTCCAGAAACTGCCAGAGTTTCTTCCCTGGTCTACTGCTGTTCATGCTTCGCTTTGTCAGAAGCACGTAGATGTGGGCCATTAAGCCATCAAGGAGCCCAACGGTGGACTGACATGGAGCGACAACTTTCTTCCCTTCCTGATGAGATACACATGCTACCACCTGGGCGATGCGCTGAGCCACAGTGGTGCACCGTTGCAGAATGGCCTCAAGGAGATGCAATCCTTCCCCTCTCTTCCCAAATGTCAGCTCTCCATCCACAGAGATGATCAGCCAACGGAGGCAGATGGTGGAGAGGATCACATCAGAACATAGCAAACAGCAGCACTTATCTGAGTGGCTCAAGAAGCTGGGCTGTTTCTTCAGCTTCGGCTTCAGTACGGGTGAAGTAGTTAGAGTCTTCTGCACAGGGACTGTATCAATGAATTCAAGACAGGCTTCTTTCAGGAAAGACTGTTCTTCCTCGGTAGGCTCCAAGTGCAAGCTTTCGGGCTTTTTGTCCTTAGGACCTCCTTTCTTGGGCTTGA
Organism: Thermophis baileyi; assembly: GCA_003457575.1. NCBI lineage: Eukaryota > Metazoa > Chordata > Lepidosauria > Squamata > Dipsadidae > Thermophis > Thermophis baileyi. The sequence continues at coordinate 2,546,228 of QLTV01012193.1, forward strand.
TTCTCACCTCCCCCTTTCCTCCATTGGTTTCAAACACTAGCAACAAAAGAGAAAGGTTCATTCAGTAATTTCTTCTCCTTGCAATGAACTTAACAAAATGAAATCCTACCACCTTTTCTTAAATGCTTAAACAAGTTTGTGAACCGTCCACAAGACCAGTCACCAGATCCTCACTTGACACACCCCACACCTGAAGCCCTGATAAACAGAAGAATACTGACACTGACGTCCCCTAAATTCTGCTGAAGATGTTACCTAGCCTGGTAACGAAACATTCGGAAACCAACCCACAAGCTCGGAGAACGAACCTTTATCCTCAAGTTTACTACTATTCTAATGTATTTCCTCCCACTAATTTTGACAGACTTGCAAAGATTCTTCTATTCTAGGGAAGACCTTTTCAGAAACAGACTCTGAGTAGAACTCATTGTCAAAGTGTCTGTCAAGAACTACTGCCAGTGATGCCCAGCCCAATTCTTTGGGCTCCAGATGTAGAGAAGTACAAAAAACAGTTACGTAAACACCAACTTAGTCCTGAAAAAGAGAAGGGAGTGAGGAAAAAAACTCAACTCAACCACATTCAACTTCTTTGGCTAGTCATAAAAAACAAATCATTTCACCAAGAAACTAAGTTTCAGTTCTAAAGAAACTAAGTTCAGGTCTAAAGTCCGAAATGCCGTGCATATGATCCTCAAAAACTGACCAATGTACTCCCCCCCCCAGAAATAACTTAAGTAATGAAATGCTAGTGGAAGCAAGATAGAAAAAAAAAATCTGAGGTTTTTGATCAAAAAGCTCGGTTTTGTCAGGGGCATTATGTTGGAAGTCCCCAGGACAGGATCCTCTGATGTCTTGCTTCCTGATATTTACCTCTGTTGTGAAGATTACTGGAATTTGAGCACAAATCTTAAGAACAGGCTCTCAATTTATTGTTTCATAATTTGACAATGAATCCTGTCCTGGAAATTCTGGCTTCTTTTGCACAAAATAAGCTGGTGGGAGATGGCACCGCTCATCAGGAGGGCAACATAACGTGGTCCTTTCCCCACCAACACTTGCTCTTTTTTTGAAGCCTCCACATTATTCCTGAAACACAGCTTAAATAAATTGCCGCCTGAAATGAAATACAATCTATCAACCTGGAACCTCAGTTGCTCCAAGTAATAGAGTGGTTGATCGATCCATTCAAACCAACATACTCCTTGCAACAAAAAGCCCTCAGCGCTGCCATGAATTTTGTTCTTTTTAATGCTCTAGTGTGCTTAGTTTAATAGTTTTAATATGGTTTTATATGTTGTTTTCACTTTTGATTGGGAGCTTCCTGGAGTTGGTTAGAAAATGGGCAGCTATGTAAATGTCTTAATAAAATAAAATAAAATAAAATAAAATAAAATAAAATAAAATAAAATAATAAAATAAAATAATAAAATAAAATAATAAAATAAAATAAAATAATAAAATAAAATAAAATAATAAAATAATAATAAAATAAAATAAAATAAAATAATAAAATAAAATAATAAAATATAAAATAAAATAAAATAATAAAATAAAATAATAAAATAAAATAATAAAATAAAATAATAATAAAATAAAATAAAATAATAAAATAAAATAAACCCTGCTTAGATTTATCACCTGTGCCCGATTCAAGAAGAAAGAGGACCTGCTCAAGATCTGAGCCACACAGATCCAGATTGTTGCGCTGGAGCTCCAGCTCGCTCTTGAGAACCAGAAAGCGAGCACACCTAAAAAGAAATGTAAAAAGCCACATGTTATCCTCTGTAACAAAGATGGTATCCTTCGTTGTTTCCATGGGCTTAGCGGCCGTTAGTCAACATTTCAAATTTTTGACTTGCAACTGCCATTCACTAACAGATGCGTGCAACCTTCTATACACCACACACAATTCCTTTGAAATCATTCGTAGTCCTATTGTTAGCATTATTCCTGCTGTAATAAGAGCAACAGCAACAATAACAATATATAATATTTTATGGATCCCAATGTATTTCAAATGATTAGTTCTATGTCAAGGCAAACTAGGAACACAGAAGTTGTCTATGTTTTAGTGAAGGGTTAGAAGTTCATTTTAATTCAAAGTCTGTAATTTCCCATAATTCTGCCCCTTTTGTTTTATCTGCCTATTTCTTACCATCGAATGGATTGCACCTTCATGGAAATTTTGAGCGTTTCCAGGCAAAAAGCTTTGGCTTCACTTACAATCTCAATCTTGCTAAGGAGAGACACAAAACGCTCTGAACAAACAAACATATCTGCCAGCACCTGCCATTTCTGCACCAGGTTATCACCTGAGAAGGAAAAGAGGAATAAAGAGGGAAAAGAAAAGCTTTATGTGGAGGTGGCAAAGATGAGCATAAGCTGAGATATTAAATGGTTCGGTCGGTGAAAAATGTAAAGCATTCTGGGACATGAGCAAAATTCTACTTAGCTCATAGTTGGGCCACATAATACCCATTTTGAGATTCCATAAAGTCTCTTCCAATCATTATCATAAATTGGTTGTTCATGCCATTTTGAAGCCAAAATGTGTTATAATTATGGTACCTACTTTACAAATAGGTTAACATACTAAATGAAACTCCAAAACCACCAAACCTTTCCCCAAAGCTAGGTAAAAAAAAGAGGAAATAGTTGCCTGGATATGTGCAGTCCTTTACCACTTCGCATCATCTCCAAACCTACTCTGGTATTTATTTTTCCCTAAATGTTAAGTTTACCCAATAATTGTTAAAATTATTGGTTTAACCAAAACAGACATACAAGGCAATCACTAAATATAAAATAATCATAGTTAAATGTGAAACAGGGCAGGCTCCTTTGGAACATAGTGGTGCCTTGATTTTTCACAATGACTTTTCAGATTTCTAAAAATTAGATGAGCATTACCCACATATTCTTAAGTCTAATATGCAAACTTAGTAGAGCAAACGGGCCAAGAGAACAAAGCAAGCAAACAATGTGATTGTGTTGACCCTTTCTTTAAATCCTTAGAAAAGGGAATTTCATCACTAAGGAGTTGCCTAACTTTCAGACAGTATAGAAAAAATATTTTTCCCCAGTCTTTATAATAGGCAAATTTAATTAAAAATAGCAATAGCAATAGCACTTAGACTTATATACCGCTTCACAGTGCTTTACAGCCCTCTCTAAGCGGTTTACAGAGTCAGCCTATTGCCCCCAACAATCTGGGTCCTCATTTTACCCACCTCGGAAGGATGGAAGGCTGACTCAACCTTGAGCCGGTGAGATTTGAACAGCCAAACTGCAGCTAGCAGTCAGCTGAAGTAGCCTGCAGTACTGCACTCTAACCACTGCGCCATAGACAACTAATAGCTTCAAGATCACAGGCTTTTAGCCCCAGCGAGAGTTCTTAACACACATAGAAAAACAGTAATAATTTACCATGATCTATAAACGGATGCTCAAGAGACTCTTTTGTTGATGCATCGCTGGTAATGAGCGAAAAGTTCAAGAGGATGCTACGGTACAGTCTGTGTGCATCACTTAGAGCCGTTTCAGGCGTCTTCCATCCTGCACAGTAGAAGAGAAAAATATTACACTCTTTTAAACACCTTGGCTTTGAGAAACTCTTTCCTCAATAAATCCATGCAATGGGATCTCTGCGTTGTTATTTCTGAGGAGTGTGTTACAGGTATTGTTGAGAACCGTTCTTCCCAACCTGTGGCTTGAGACCATAGCTGCAGGGGGACCATGGGACCATTTAATTTCTGCAAATGCCAAAATTAAGAACACAACTTAAATAAACAAGATCTCACAAGGCTATTCTTCCTTTTAGTAACTTATTTAATTTATATTTTATTTGGGGGAACAATGTCTGCCTTTAGATCAGTGGTTCTCAACCTTTCTAATGCCGCAAACCCCCCCCCCCCCACCACCCCGCTGCCGTGACCCCCTCCCCTGCCGCGACCTCCTCCCCTCCCCGCGCGGGATGAGGTGACAAAGGGGGTGTAGCACCAGGGGCGAAATGCTCCCTTCTTTTACCTTCTGCGCATGCGCAAAGCGTTCTGTGCATGCGCAGAGGGTAAAAGAACCCAAATGGCGGCGTCCGGGCGGGTGGGCGAAGTCTCCCGCTTCTGTAGCTACCAGCTGTCCGGCGACCCGCAGGCACGGCCGAACCGGGAGCATTTCACCCCTGCAGTGACGGTGGCACCAAGATGGCGGGCTAACGCGCGCGGCGACCCCTGTGAAATGGTCGTTCGACCCCCAAAGGGGTCGCAACCCACAGGTTGAGAACCGCTGCTTTAGATGATAACGTAGTGGTCCATACAACACTGTCTTCAGGCACATATGAAATCCACACACCAAACCTTAGTCACAAGAATGCAACCTACAATATTTTCCAAGATTGCACATTTAAGAAATAAGCTGGTTTTCATAGTGGTAAATCCACCACTACATAGTTTTCCAACCTTCCGAGGATCAAAAAGGCCATATAATGAAACAGTGAAGCATTCCAGAAGCATGGCATCTTTTTGGAGGGGGGTGGGGATTTTAACGGAAAGAATGAAATGATTTGTAAACATCTTCTCAAATACCCCATTTTTAACATTTTATGGATGAGAATGGGAGCTGAAAGCTTCCAGGAGGCAAGACCTATTTCTTACTCTTTAACCACCCATCTTCCCCTGCAAGATGGACTCTCCAAATGGCCACAAATGCTACCAATGCAGCTGCTCTAAAAACGTAGAGCAGTTATTTTTAATTCTGCTTTTTTTGCTCCCTATGCTCTAAGTTTTGAAAGTCAGTTTCTGGACCAGTTGAGGATCTTAAAAGCCATAGGGTAAAACTTTCTCCTTGAACGGATTGCGCTGCCATTTTACAGTGTGCTTTAGGTTCTCCACCTATAGTAGGAAGCATATTGCACATGAAAGAAAAAGGGGGTGCACAGATTTTCACACTCACCTTGAACAGAGAGCTTCTGCCTCAGTGTCAGTGGGAGGGTGGAAGAAGGTAGGATAAGATAAGCAGCAGTTAGCTGGAGAGCACTGGCTCGCAGCAGATACCAGACCTTAGAGGATCTTTGCAAAGTTGGATTTTGAAGGATTTCTACCAACAGATTGAGGCCTTCTTCAATCTGTTCATAAATAGAAAAGAGGAAGAAACATCAATTGCTAAGAAGACTGTTCTCCATTCTGGAAATCAGCCAGCCTTTTTCATGTTTTCAGTAATTCATGTTTCAGACTGCAGATGATTTGCCAAGAGAAATTTCTTGAGAATCACAAACTGCAAATTGTATCCAATATTTGTTAGTAGGTTGAATAAATTAAGAAAGGGGACTGAGTCAATTTCTTGCTTTCTACAGTAGTTTGCTTCCCAGAAAGTTGGTCACTTGAGGCCTTTTTACAGACCCCTCGCATCCTGGACATAAATTGTTTCAACTCCTACCCTCAAAACGACGCTATAGAGCACTGCACACCAGAACAACTAGACACAAGAACAGTTTTTTCCCGAACGCCATCACTCTGCTAAACAAATAATTCCCTCACCACTGTCAAACTATTCACCAAGCCTGCATTACTATTACTATTAGTCTTCTCATCATTCCTATCACCCATCTCCTCCCACTTATGACTGTATGACTGTAACTTGTTGCTTGTATCCTTACGATTTATATTAATATTGATTGTTTCCTGATTGCTTATTTGTACCCTATGACAATCATTAAGTGTTGTACCTTATGATTCTTGACGAATGTATCTTGTCTTTTTATGTACACTGAGAGCATATGCACCAAAGACAAATTCCTTGTGTGTCCAATCACACTTGGCCAATAAAGAATTCTAATTCTAATTGAAGTGCCAAGCTCATGATGCCAAAGAGATTGATTCCTTATTTTTCTAAGCCACATGGCTCTCTGCTACACCAGTTCTATCATCCAGTTAATCATAGTTCTTGTTCAGGAGGAAGGCCTTATATATCATTGCTGGCTTGAAAATGTTTTTAATAATCTTTTCACAAAAGTATGCCAACAATCTTTCTAAAAGATAAAATGTTAAAAATAGAGTAACGTGACCGTGAAAATGCTAACAAGATTTACTAACAATTACCACTAAATTTACCAATATAGGCTACAATGATTACTGTACAGTCCTCAAGAATAACTTTTTAAAAAATGATTTAACTTCATTGGTACTGCACAAAAATTCCAACTATCGCTCACCACTGGTCAAGCCACTGGGAGGTAGTTCAGTAGCATCTGTAGGGAGAGGGTGCACCATTTGTGGTAGAATTATGGTCATTCTAGGTATGGAAGGTTCCACTGCTATTTATTGTATAGGTACTCAATTGGGTACTGTATATCTCGAAGACAACCAGTTCAGAGGTGAGTTCCTCCCGGTTCGGACCGGTTCGCCCTAACCGGTAGCGACCCACTGGTGACGTCACGATGACGTCACGGATCCGGTTCGGTCGGTGCCGGTCCGTGGGCGCCGCCATCTTTTTTAAAAAAATTTTCCGGGGTTTTTTCTTCTGCGCAAGCGCAGAAGCCGAGTTTTCGGCACTGCGCGTGCGTCGCCATCTTGTTTTTGGCTTTTTGGGGGGGGGGTTTAAAAATTTTTTGCACTGCGCGGCCACGCGGCACGGGAAGAAGCAAACCGGCAGCGAGGTAAGTTAGAACCCACCCCTGAACCAGTTGATAATCTAGCTATGACGAATCTCCTTGCCAGTTCAACAAAGAAGCACAGCTGAAGAAGTAGTATCTAGACAAGAAGGTTAACTAAATAAGAAGGTTAACTAACTTTCGATAGCAGAGCCAAATAGTAACTATTACAACAGCCTCCCTTTGTGACTCTACAGAAGCAGGATATCCATGTTGCTTTCTAGTATGTCATACTGGATACAACTAGAATCAGTGCCCATCCTGACTAGCAGCTGAACTCAGCCAATCTAGAGAGCTAGATCTAACATAGATGAAGGCCAAGGTACCTTTAACAACAGATTATTATTTTTTAGCACACCAGCTTGTTAATCCCGGAGTTCAGCAATGCATATAAAAAGGCATTCTACCACAAATACCTTGCAGTTTGCTAAATGCAGCTTGCTATGGAGCACAGCCAGTGTTTGATTCATCAGCAAGTAGGAGCTATTATTTCCATCCACATTTTTCAGGCATAGTTCAGCTTCCTTTAAAAGAGTCTAAAAGAAAAGGGGGGAAAAGGACATTTTCAGAACAGGTAGCCAACTAGCATTTAATAAGAGAATGTAGCTAATGTTTGACCACCAGCAGTTCATCTCAACAGCCTAAAGATTCTCAAGTTGTGAAAAATCCTTTAAGGAAGAGACTGTTCTTCCATATACCTTCCCCTCTAGAATGTAAGGTAGATTTTTCCTCTCGAGAAGCTTATATAATAGAAGCAAAGGTGATGCTGCAACTCTCTACATGGTCCAGCCTTTGAAGACCCCACCTCCCCCGAACCTTCAACTGGTCCAGAATGCAGCGGCACAAGCAGTAATGGGCATGCCTTGGTATGGGCATGTACCATTGGTGAAATCCAATTTTTTTTACTACCGGTTCTGTGGCCGTGGCTTGGTGGCCGTGGCTTGGTGGGCGTGGCAGGGGAAGGATACTGCAAAATCCCCATTCCCTCCCCACTCCTGGGGGAAGGATATTTGTTAATCCCCATTCCCTCCTGATCAGCTGGGACTCGGGAGGCAGAGAATAGATGGGGGCGGGGCCAGCCAGAGGTGGTATTTACCGGTTCTCCGAACTACTCAAAATTTCCGCTACTGGTTCTCTAGAACCTGTCAGAACCTGCTGGATTTCACCCCTGGCATGTACAGTATGCTTTGTAAGGTTCACTAGTTGTCCGTTTGCTTCTAGGTGTGATACAGAGTGCTACCTGTAAACTCTTACATGGCATAGAACCTTGTTTCTTAAGACCACCTGCTTTCCATAGCATTTGCCGAGGCAATCCAATCTGGCAGGGTTGGTGTGCTCTGGGTTCCTTAACTAAACATCATCATCTCTCGGGACCAGGAACTGCACTTTCTCTGTAATAGCGCTCCTGCCCTCTGGAAAGAGGTTCCCTGTGAAATCTGGATGCTCTACTTTTGTTCAGAAGAGCAATCAAGACCTAACTTTCCATCAGGCCTTTGGCAAGGAAGAATGAGACCTTTTGCTTCATTCCACTTTTATCTTTCACATCTTATTGATTATATTTTAATTTCTTTATTGATTGTTGTGAACCGCTCAGAGTCGTTGGGAGACATATGGCAATCTACTAAGGCAAGCTTTCATGGCTTGTCTTAGTTTACTATGAACAAACAAAATGCTGCATTTATACATAGTTTACTTTCCCCTTCTTATTCCTCCCTTCATGAAAGACAGGAAATATTCCTTTATGACAGCGGTTCTCAACCTGTGGGTCGCGACCCCTTTGGGGGTCGAACGACCATTTCACAGGGGTCGCCGCGCGCGTTAGCCCGCCATCTTGGTGCCACCGTCACTGCAGGGGTAAAAAGGTCCCGGTTCGGCCGTGCCTGCGGGTCGCCGTCAGCTGGTAGTCCGGACGCCGCCATTTGGGTTCTTCTACCCTCTGCGCATGCGCAGAATGCTTTGCGCATGCGCAGAGGGTAGAAGAACCCAAATGGCGGCGTCCGGGCGACGTCTCCCGCTTCCGATGCTATCAGCTGTCCGGCGACCGGCAGGCAAGCCCGGCCCCGGAGCATTTCGCCCCTGGTGCCACGCCCCCTTTGTCAACTCATCCCGGGGGGGTCGCGGCGGCGGCGGGGGGGTTGTGCCATTAGAAAGGTTGAGAACCACTGCTTTATGACATCTGAATCTGGGTTTCTGCTATATTATTATTATTATTATTATTATTTACACTTTCAATGTTATTTTATGGTATTTAAAAATAAAAATAAAAACAGTAAACCAGAATGTGATAATAATCAGGAGAAATCCATTAAACTCCATGTTTCCTGTACTGGAGATCATTTTAGCAAACCATGGATTTTGGGTGCATAAATTTCAAGGTCCAATTCCAGAAATCTCCTGTTGCAGAATTTTAGTTGTACAGAACAGAACAGACAGAACAGAGTTGGAAGGGACCTTGGAGGTCTTTTAGTCCAAACCCTCCTCCGGAGGAAACTCTATACCATTTCAGACAAATGGTTGTCCAATCTCTTCTTAAAAACCTCCAGTGTTGGAGCATTTACAACTTCTGGAGGCAAGCTATTCCATTGATTAATCATTCTAACTGTCAGGAAATTTCTCCTTAGTTCTAGGTTGGTTCTCTCCTTGATTAGTTTCCATCCATTGCTTCTTGTCCTGTCCTCAGGTGCTTTGGAGAATTAGCTTGACTCCCTCTTATTTGTGGCAATCTCGGAGATATTGGAACATTGCTATCATGTCACCCGTGTCCTTCTTTTCATTAAACTAGACATATCCAATTCCAGCAACCGTTCTTTATATGTTTTAACTCATATGCATGGGCAGACCTAAATGGACCAACAGCATAACAATGGGGTATAAACAAAGATATGGGCTTGTGATGCTCGGTCTGGTAGGATATTTCTGTTGTGACCACATTTCATACTCACCTCAGCATAACTGGGACACTCCAGCTGGAGCAGGAGCTTAACTATTTGGCACAAGGCACTGGTTTTCCCAACAAAATCTTTAAGTGCACCAGAAAGAGCTGTTATGAGGAAGAAGCTCTCTATAGCCTGTAACGGCTGCAAAATAAAAACAGAACAAAACATTTAGATATGTAACATGGAGGGGGAGGGTAAAACAGGAAATGTAGAGGATAGTAATATAATATGTGGAATAGAGATGACCAGCTATAACATTCTGGAAAAATCTGATGGCCCAAACCTGTTCCTGTAGAACTGAGGTACTGTAGTAAAAGTTGCCATTGTTTAAACAGAAAACAAAACTAAACTAAACTAAACTAAACCAAATATGCAGTTTGGAAATTATTACTGGACTTGAATAACCTACGCTTCCCATTTCTCCCTGAACAGAAAACAAACTCAAGTTGCAAGCTTTATTATTCAGCCAGTCCATAAGCTTACAAAGCAAGCAAAGCATACAGTGTAATGCTGGAGACTCTCATTTCACTGAAACTGAACAAAAACTGAAACTGTTAGTACTTTATTAACAATTTTATGGCCATTATCTTCCAAATAAAGTTGCCATAGCCATTGGTCACCAGCTAGCCATCTACTTTGCTTTCTTTCTGATTGGGAAAAAAAACTTTCAAACATAAACCTGGACAGAACAGAAATCATAAAGAGAATTATCCTACATATGGCACATCATATTTTATTCCATTGCAAGAATTCATTCAAAATGCCGACTCAACGTTTTGGAAAGCTGTTCCATTTTAAAATGAGTATATATGACAGTGCTTGTTTTGGGAAAGTTGCATCGTCTACTTTTTCTATTGTTCCTGCACTGAAAATTATGGAAGTGCAAGAAAAAGGAACAGCGGCAAGAAACTGGAAAGCCATGATTCTAAGCATCTGCTACTCACTTTTGCAGGCTTTAAAACCTTTATGACTAATGTTCCTATTGTGTTTTTTAAAAACATGAATATACTGAGAGACTACAATCTCAGAAAAACTCATGGAATGCTACAGAGATTCAAAACATTTTTATTTTAAAAAGCTTGGAGATCAAGAGGAGCGATCTAGAGATGCCACATTGCCAATTAGCATCCTTTTATGACAGTCAGTGGGTGAAAAAGTACAGGTGGATGCTACAAATAAAACCACTAGTCGTCCTTGTTTAGCAACTGCCTTGTTTGCAAATACAGTGGTAATTTTAAAAAAAAAAATTCTCACCAATATCTGCATTTATACCCAAATTTCTATGCCTGACAACAACACATGCTGGAGAGTAACACTGGCATTGCAACCATGTTGCTTAACGGCCACTTCGCCAAAACCAATTGGAGTTGCTTAAATGAGGACTACCTATACTTCAAGCTTATTCTATGGCTAATATACTTCCCTAAACTCCTTTGTACATTTTGACTTCGTTCTTGCAACCAGCATTAACATTTCCACCATGCATACATTTGGGAAACCTGCAGAGCTTCAACTGTTCTCGTATTCATGATTCCCAGAGTCCTTCCCCACTGGCTATGGTGGAAGGCCAGGGATTCTCCACTCCTTCCTTCGCTAGACTAGCGATTCATATCCAGTCAAGGTTAAAAATCAAATGATGCTTTTTGGAGCAGGAGCCCCCAACCTGTGGGCCACAGCCCACTAGTGGGCCGTGAGGGGTTTGCAACTGGGCCACAGAAAAGGTCCTTCGAGTGCGCACGCACATCCTTACTTGCACACTCCATTTAAGTGAGGGGCAGGTGCGCGTCCACTTAAGTGAGGGGCACACCGCTGCTGCTGGCCGTTCATGCAGAACCATCCTCTCCCCCCCCCCCACTGGTCCACAACGCCGGAAACATTGGGGAATTCTTGTTTTAGAGCACCTCAATCCAATATCATTCTTAGTTATTATAACTAAGCGAAATAGTTAATCTTGCTTGGAAATTTTCTACTGGTTAACACTGCAAGCTTGAGAACAAAACAGCAGGTTGTTTATTATTATAAGCAGCAACAAGTTGAAGGCCACTCTTTCTCCTATAATCTGATTGGGAAGAGAGTTAACATTCGTAGTTAGAAGAGCAGAAAGGATGCATCACATTTGTGAGGTGCATCAACAGTTGTCATCTCTCATCTTCTCTCATTCCTGAGGCCCAAGACTTTACCTAAGTGCAGGTAGTCCTAGATTTATAACAGTGACCGTTTGAACTTACAACAGCACTGAAAAAAGTGACTTGTGACAGTTTGACACATTTATGACCGTTGTGGCATCTCCATGGTCATGTGATCAAAATTCAGATGCTTGGCAAATGGTTCATATTTATGATGGTTGCAGTGTCCTGGGGCCATGTGATCAGTTTCTGTGACCTTCTGACAAGTAAAATCAATGGGAAAGCCAGATTCACCATGTTTCTAATTTAAGAACTTCAGTGATTCACTTAACAAATGTGCTGAGAAAAGTTGTAAAATGAGGCAAAACTCACTTAACAAATTTCTCACTTAGCACCATAAATTGTGGGCTTAATTGTGGTCGTAAGTTGAGAACTATCTGTATCCCAGACAGGCAAGAGAGGGTTGGAATAGGAAGGAAAGGGAAAAAAAAGAGTGAACCTCAAGAAAGCTGAAGGAGCAAAGTCAGGTTATACAAAATTCCCAGACAAAATGGCCAGCATTTAATATACCTTTCCCATCATTCTGTATAAAGCTGCCATGATATGCAGGGATGCTGCTGTCTGCTCGATGCTCCGCACAGCTGGGATCCTGCCTTTTGATAGGAGCTGTTTCCATAAGGCAAGGGCATCATCCAAACATCTGGATTGCACTAGAAAGAAAGCAAAGGGTTAGGCAAAGACAGATTACAAATTTAATAGGAATATTTTAGCTTGATTCTGCCTTCAGCATAGGCCCAGCCCATCATCAAAAGTATATTATTACTAAGACATGTGCCATCTGAACAGAAGAGAACTTGTTTTGAAAGAGACCGAGTCGTGTCTGATATCTGTTACAATTCTGTCACCAAATTTTGATAAAGTAGTCTAAGGAGAGGAAAGCTTGGAACAATTACAAGATTGTATTTGCTTTTTGCTAATCAAGTAATGTTGGGTGAAGTGCCAGAATACAGATAGTCCGCGATTTACAATGTTTAGTGACCATTCAAAGTTACAATGGCACTGAAAAAAGTGACTTATGGCCATTTTTCAGAGTTACGACCTTTCCAGCATCCCCATGATCATGTGATCAAAATTCAAAGGCTTGGCAACTGACTCATATTTATGATCGTTGCTGTGTCCCCCAAGGTCAGGTGATCCCCTTTTGCGACCTTCTGACAAGCAAAGTCAATGGGGGAAGCCAGGTTCATTTAAGAACCGGGTTAACTAACTTACCAACTCCAGTGATTCACTTGACAACTGAGGTAAGAAAGGTCGTAAAATGGGGCAAAATTCACTTAACAAATGTCTCACAACAGAAATGTTGGGCTCCATGGTGGTCATAAGTCGAGGACTGCCTGTATATGCATTTCTACAAATAGCCAGACCCAACCCTAACTTTTGTCTTTCTCAGGAGCTCATCTGCTGCACCCTAAGAAACCGGAGAAAGAACAGGTAAAACCATTCCCTGAGCAGCACAGAACTGCTGAAGACATTTGCCTAATGACCTCAGCTGCAAGACACAGGCAAGCAATATATATGTCCACTATACACAGCTTGAAATTCAATTATTTTGGTTTCATCATTTTGGTCATCAAAAAAGCACAACAAAGAATGTTCTTTCTGCGCCAACTCAGGTAGTTCAAACTGCCCAAGGTGCTGCTGACACAGTTCTACAGAGGAATTATTGAGTCTGTCATCTGCACCTCTATAACTGTCTGGTTTGGTTCTGCAACCCAACAAGACAGACACAGACTTCAGAGGATAATCAGAACTGCAGAAAAAACAATTACTGCCAACCTGCCTTCCATTGAGGACCTGTATACTGCACGAGTCAAAAAGAGGGCCGTGAAAATATTTACTGACCCCTCGCATCCTGGACATAAATTGTTTCAACTCCTACCCTCAAAACGACGTTATAGGGCACTGCACACCAGAACAACTAGAGACAAGGACAGTTTTTCCCCCGAATGCCATCACTCTGCTAAACAACTAATTCCTACAACACCATCAAACTATTTACTAAAACTGTATTACTATTAATCTTCTCATCGTTCCCATCTCCTCTTATGTCTGTATGACTGTAACTTGTTGCTTGTATCCTTACGATTTATATTGTTTCCTAGTATGATTTGATTGCTTATTTGTACCCTATAACTATCATTAAGTGTTGTACCCTATAATTCTTGACGAATCTATCTTTTCTTTTTATGTACACTGAGAGCATATGCACCAAGACAAATTCCTTGTGTGTCCAATCACACTTGGCCAATAAAGAATTCTATTCTATTTTTTTTCCAGCCTGTTGCCTCCCATATGGATAAAAACATTGGGGTAGTAATAAACTCTCCTTTACTACTCTTGTGTAAGGTAACAGAGTTAACAATTGAAGCAATGTACTTCTTAATTATGGCATGGAATGCTGCTCCTTAGCAAACCCCCTGAATCTGCAGTATCAAACACCTTTTCTTTTTTTAAAAAAAAAAAGGTTGTGTTTATTGTTGTTGCTACACGTTGCATGCTGTTATATTATGCTCATTTGTTTTTAATACTTTCCAACAAAAGAACTCCTATAAAGAACAAAAACTGAAATTAAGAAATATTTGTTTTATTGCGTAAACTGGTAGAAGTTGGTTATGGAGCCTAGATTTAGACTTCCTGTTTTCTATTTGAGTGTTTCCAGTAGAAAATTTCCAAGCAAGATTAACTATTTTGCTTAGTTACAAAGGTTCAGAATGATATTGGATTGAGGTGATATTAAAAAGCATCACTGATTTTAACTTTGTTTGGATATGGAAAATTGTTTTTCTAATATAATTTTTATTAAGAGTTTTAATTACAGTAGTAAAAATTATACAAACTAGAGAAATAAGAGAATGGAAAAAAGAACTAAAGAAAAAGAAGAAGGAAGAGAATAAAGAATAAGGGGATGATTTCATGTGCTCGCCCGCAACTTGCGTGGCCTGGTTCCCAACAGGCCATGGACTGGGACCGGGCCGTGAACCAGGGGTTGGGGACCCCTGCTTTATGACATTGTTTTCAAACTAAAATGGAAAATTATATTTGGTAAAGTAGTCCAAGGAGAGGAAAGGTGAATGTTGAAACATTAAAAAGAATCCCTTAGCAATAAAGGAATATCCTCTCATTTCTATCAGCATATCACAATTTTTAAAAATGTCTCCTGTCTCCTATCCCTGCATAATACCACTAATAAGACCCATGTCTACTGCTTATTCCCAGCAAGGTACAGGATTACAAGAACTCTAGCAGTCTTGTTATTTATTACTCTTTTTATTTAATCTAATGCCTCTTTGAATTTAACAGTTCACTGCATCCAATAGCAATATAAACTTCCTCACCAGAATCTGCACATAGATTAAATGCAATGCCAAGATACAGGAACTTGTCATCGTGGGATTTATCTTCATAAGTGAGATCGTTGGTTTCAAAGCTCTGAAGAACTTCTGTGTCTATTTGTCCCTGAGTATTTCTGGTTCTCTGCTCTTGCTTGATACTCTGTTTGAGAGAGGAGAACTGACATTAAGTATTGCAAACAGCATACTTGGTATGTAAGTAAGCCAGACAAGTATGTAAGCCATAAGGTGTTCTTGCTGTCTCTGTCCCATTCCTCTATGTCCCATATGCCACAACTTTGGATAAGAGAACTTCAAAGCTACCAGAGAGAGATTTCATTGAGCCCCTCCTCCAAGATGCATTATATTATATGCTAGTGGGGATCTTGTTTTAAATTCAGGTAACCATCTGTGACTGAACTCTCGAGATATATCATTTCCTACTATCTAGTCATACAAAATAACCATGTGGCAGTCAGTCTCCTTTTGATGGTGGTGGTTATTGTTATTATGGTCACATGGTCAGCCAGATATTTAGTCTGGATTTGACATTTTTATATACCTATTGAGTCCTTCCAAAGGACCTGGGATAGGCAGATGTCATAGGTTCTCAGTCTTCTGCTTTCTAGGCCAGCACCTGAACCCACTACACCAAGTGATTCTTTTCATCCTTTAACAAACTTTTAGACCACATCATTATTATATGAGACTTTGTACCATGGAAACAAGTTCTTACATTGACCAGTCCATTGGAACAGTTCAATGTTTAAAGAAGATGGAAAACAGCTCTGGGACAGTGTATACCCCATGCAAGGAGCATGTGCTTATTACTGTAATCAACATTTCCAGTCACAAAAGGCTAAGAAATGATGTGAAACACCTTTGCTGAAGTCCTTGGAGAACTGTGCTAGTTTGAAAGCTAGCCAATCAACATAAGTTGCCAGGCCTTTAAATGTCTGAGTTTCATCTCACTGGACTGCTTGCTTTATGATTTCTTATATTGGTAGTCCTCGACTTACTACTGTAATTGAGCCCAGAATTAGGGTCATGTCATGCTTTTCGTTAGGCAGGTCACTGCCCAATTTTAACAATCTTTTTTGTGGAGGCCATTCAGTGAATGCTGGAGTCATTAAACAAACACTGCGGTTGTTAAGCAAACCTTTTTAGCCAATGGGCATTTTTTGCCAGAAACCAGAAGTAAATGCCAGTTTCCGGGGGTTGTTTTGATACAAATTGTG
The DNA here is from genome assembly GCA_003457575.1 of Thermophis baileyi. Taxonomy (NCBI): domain Eukaryota; kingdom Metazoa; phylum Chordata; class Lepidosauria; order Squamata; family Dipsadidae; genus Thermophis; species Thermophis baileyi. The sequence continues at coordinate 2,562,560 of QLTV01012193.1, forward strand.
GTCATGTGATCGCAGGTCATTGCAAATGGTCATAAATGCAGGCTGGTTGCCATGCACCCAAACTATGATCACATGATTGTTGGGGTGGTCAGAACTAGAAAGATCAAACCGGGTCATAAGTAACTCTGGGAAACTTTGAATGGTTACTAAGTCACTGTAGTTACTTCTAAAAGGTTCTCCTTGTTTCCTGTTATATAATCTATACTGGATTTGTACATTTTGGGATAACCTTAAATTATAATGTCATTTAATACTAGGAATATAGTGAAATAAATATTTCTGCATTCTTTTCTCATTTTTAATTAAAATAAGCTAAGATTATGTTCCTTCCAGTGGCTTTCTTAGCCGTTTTAGTCCCCCTGCTCTCTGGAGTATAGAATACACACAAACCAGAATTTAGCTGGTTGAGTTTTGTGCTATTTTGCTTTAAGACACATACCTCATGCATTTTGTCCTCAACTGTGCAGATATAAAGCCAAAGTAAAGCCTGGGCCTTATCATCCTGGAGCTGTTCCTCATTCTGTGGAGTCTTTGGCACATATTCTAACAACCTCAGGGCTTCGTTTATAGAGTCCAAAGCAGAACTACAAGAGAGAAGACCCTAAACAATCATTTCAGTCATGATTACAGACAATTGCTGAGAATTCTTTTTGTAATTGGGCTCTCATATGCTCAGAAAACATAAATGATATGGTCAGAAGATGGCTTATTCATTTCTAGTTAGTTTAGCCAGCATTCTCATCAGTTCTAGATTATTATATCTAAGTGCATCCAATCCCCGTATAAATAACTGGTAAGATCCTTCTCTTTTTTGCATAAGAGATACAAGTACTTTAATCAGAAAGTATGGCAACAGCAGCACTTAAAATATGCAAAGGTCCAGTACCCTAATTATTAGTATTAGTATTTTTGAAGTGGCAATTGATCCTTACATGTATCAGTTTTGTAGCATCAGCCAGCAAGCCTTTGTTAGCAAGCAAGGTTGACTCTCTCCCAACTCATCTCCAGTTCTACAATGAAAAGTCCACTCTCAAACCAGTGAAAAGACAAAACCAAGAGAAGGAAATCAGGATAGTAGAAACAAGACACTGCGGCCCTGGCAGTTTCCACTTCAAGTTCTTTTTTAATACTGAGCATCACTTCAATGGAGCGGTATCCAAAGTAGGACTTGAGGTAAATCATACAGCTATCATCAAATTATACTAAATACATACTCACCATTCTGTCTGCTCACTATAATCATGATAGCACAGCACCTGTGCCAATTCTACCAGGATAAAAGCTCTTTCGTGGACCCATTGGCTGCCTTCTGAACATATATCTAGGAGGTCACAGATCACATTGAAGCGCTCTTGGCCAGTGTCAACTCGCACAGCTTTGTATGCCTTCAGTTCCTCCAACAGCACTTTCACAAGGATCTCGTCGTCTAAGTGATACTCTTCAAGACCTTCCTTCAGAGTCCTGTAATCAATATAGAAGGCAAACAAGAATAGAAATTAGAAAAGACGTAAAACAAAGACATGCAGCTTCTATCAACTACAGTGTCACACCATGCTTTATACAGTATTTTGAGGGCCTCGTTTCATATAAATGGGCAGAGATACTTGTTTCACTGTAAAACATATTGTGTGTGTTTGGATTGTTTCATGGATTTTTTTTTTATATAACAGCATTTTTAAGATGCAAGTTATCTTCTTCAAGAGAGTGCTTTAAAATTGATACCTTTCAGTATCACCTCTTTCTACTGATAAAACCACTTAGGTTTAGGGTCGTTCCCCCCCCCCCCAAATGATCCTATAATCACAGAAGATGGCAGTGTCTAGCCAATCTTGGCAGACCTTGAAAAAGCCAAGCAGCCTTATTAAACAGCAATCCATCATAAAAAATATCTGGCTGGTTAAGGCACCAAATAGCATTCTTTCCAAATTTATCTTGCCAGCTCACATTTGCCTCAATTGACATGGCCAGTGCTGAAGGACACTGGAATCTGGGATCCTTCAAGTACCACAAATTCCTCAGTCTTATGGCGTTTCCATGAAGCCCTCTTATTCTGGATAGGCCCTGAATAGGAGGATGACCCCTTGTAAAAATGCAAAACATCCCAAACATGGAACATTAGTTTCAGGTAGTCTAGGCACATATATTTTGAATGTGTGGGGTTCATACATAGAACAAAACAAGGATGTTTTGTTGGCACTTTGGATCAAAAAAACTGTTATTTGTGACAGAAATGCTTTTGGGGATGGGGAAAAAGAGAGGGTGGGGGAGACAAAGATATTATTTGCAATTGAAGGGAGATGGGGCAGCAGTGAGAAAATTATGGGGACAGGCCAGTCAGCTGTACTATGCTGGGACATTGAAAGTGGCAGCATGGGCTAACGAGGGGGAGGAGGAGGAAGGAAGAATAGATATGGGAAGACTTGGGGCTAGGTCAGGGGTCGGCAACCTTAAACACTCAAAAAGCCATTTGGACCCATTTCCCAGAGAAAACAAAGCACCGGGAGCCACAAAACCTGGGTGGGCATGGCCAACTCAATGTCACTCACTCCCACCGAGTCACATGACCCCCCCCCAGCCACGCCTACCCAGGTTTTGTGGCTCTCTGTTCTCTTTTCTATGGGAAACCGGTATCTCTCTTTTCTCTCTCTCCATATCTCTTTCTTCCTCTCCCATCTCTCTCCCTCTCCCTCTCCCCATCTCTCTCTCTCTCCCTTCCTCCCCCCATCTCTTTTCTTTCTCTCTCCCATCTCTTTCTCCATCCCTCTATCATTGCTCTTTCTCTCTCCATCCCTCCCTCTCCCTCATCTCTCTCTTTCTCCCATCTCTCTCTTTCTTTCTTTCTCCCTCTCTCTCCCCTTCTCTCTCTCTCTGCTGAGGAACGATCGCCACCCCCCCGGCGGAGGCTTCCCTTCAGGCAACCCTCCTCCCCTCTCCTGACTCCCTGGCTGGCTATGGCGGGGCCAGGAGGGTGTGCGCGCGCAGGGAGACCCTCCTCAAGCGAGCGTCAAAGCGCAGCAAAGCGTAGCAAAGGCGCGCGCGGAAGGCGGCCGGCCACTTGCTTAAGGAAGGTCTTTGGACGCAGCTTCTCTCCTGCCCTAAGGATCTGGTCATCACCTTGCTGTGCCCACCACCCCCCACAGCTCTTCGGCCGAGCAGGGAGGAGGGGGAGGAGGGTCACCAGAGTGCAGGAGTGAAGCGGCCCTATACCTGCTTTCGCGCCACATTTGCGCGTAAGGCAGCCTTCGCTTCCTGCCGCTTTGGGCTGGAGTTTACGCCCTCCCCGCTCGGCTGAAGAGCTGCAGGGGGGGGGGACACAGCAAGGCGATGGCCAGATCCTTAGGGCAGGAGAGAAGCCGCGTCCAAAGACCTTCCTTAAGCGAGCGGCCAGCCTCCGCGCGCGCCTTTGCTGCGCTTTGGCGCTCGCTTGAGAGTCTCCCCGCGCGTGCGCACCCTCCTGGCCCTGCCAAGCCAGCCAGGGAGTTGTGAGAGGGGGAGGAGGGTCGCCCGAAGGGAAGCCTCCGCCGGGGGTGACAATCGTTCCTCAACCAGCGCCAGAGAATCAGTCCCGGCCGCTTCTCCATTCCCACCAACGCCCTTACCTTCTCAGGCCAGGTGAGGTAGGGGAGGGCGAGGGGCGGGGCCATCCAGGGAGACAGGGAGCCACAGCAGAGGGCCCAAAGAGCCGCTTGCAGCTCCAGAGCCGCGGGTTGCCGACCCCTGGGCTAGGTAATCTGGAATATGCCATGTTGGAATGCCAGCAGTTGAGGGGAGACAAGGGAGGGAAGCTGCTGGGAAAATTAGGAAGCAGCTAAATCAGTGGAATATGTTACACTGGAAGCTGCTGAAAGGAGGAAGGGAAACACATATTAGCCTTGTCCTATGTGACCTGTAAGATCATTCCAAGATCCCGCTAGGATTTCTTAAGACTTAACTCTGGAACCACCAAAACATTCCCTGGTTTTATTTCAGGAAGACATGATGGACTTGAAAAAGGTCTGCTTAACTTTCAAAACAGTGATTTATTCTGGGTTTGAAAACAAAACGTATCTTAATGTATCTTCTATTTTGCACACATCTCATGGCCAATTTTGAATGGTAAAAAAATCTCCCTCTCTTTGAGGGAGATGGGTGGCAGAAAAGTGTGAAAAATTAAATAAACAAACAAAGTAAAGTAACATAACGTAAATGTTTAATTCTTAAAAAGGAAACCAACAGATTCTTCCTGCAGAAGAAAATTTTAAATGGCAAGGAGAAACATCAGCCTCATTATTTCTACTTTACTAGGATGGCAGGAAACAAAAAAAAATAACAATTCCCAATTTAAAAAATATAGAAACAATTCCAATGTTGACAGTTTTGAACAGGAGACCCAATTTTTAATTCATTTCTTACTTCAATCTCAAATTATCAGCCCCATTTTTATTGGCGTCCATCTTGACTTTGATCCAGGAGCAGACAGGCTCCACCATCTGTTCTATGATCTTGCTGTGGTGAGAAGCCAACCAGAGGACTACAGTTTGAAGACCCTCCTCTAGCAAGCCCAGCTTCCTGTAGTTTTCTACTTGCAGCTTAAAGCAATTGTTTAGCTGGAAAGAGAAAGATAAACATTCAGGGTGGCAAAGAGAGACTCCTCCAACTGTCCAGATGTTTACAAGCTCCTCCCATATCAAACAACTGTGAATTATAAGTCTTTGCTATTCTAAGAGTTCAACGTTCAATGAAAATAATGGAATGTCAGGCAGAAGTAGTTATCCCAATTTTTATGTGATTATTTGGTAAATTTACATAACTGACCATCTCACATGATTCTGAGCAGTGCACAAAGTTAATATAAAAACACAATAAAACAAAATAACTAAAAACATAACAAAAATCGTTTAACCATACTAAAAAGAATAACAAATTAAGAAGCCCTAAGGAATTTCAGGCTCTTTGTGGTGATTAGACTTTAAGCAACCATGTCAGAGAGTTCCTGTCTTGTCCAAAAGATCTTTGGTATTAGTTAAATCACTGAATTCCAGGCAAGCAGAGGAATCCAAAGGTAAGAGTGAAGGGAATGACTAGATATAGGTATAACGTAATGGCAGACCTTTGGAATTAGTTTTTTAAAATTGCATGGTCCAGGGAAATGAGATCAAGAAATTATTCAGGAAAGTAATGGATAGTATACAGGTAGTCCTTGTTGTGGCACGCCAGCGGCCTGTGCAGCTGGTGGCTGATTCCGACAGCGAGGAAGCTGGAGAGGACTCGGTGCCAGAGGCAGGGATTCAGCCAGGGCCTTCAGAACCTCCAGAAGCTCCCATAAGTGAAGAGGAAGAGGAGGAGCCTCTTCTCAATGCACGGGCGCGCAGAGCTGCCAAAAGGCAGGAATGGCTCCTCAGGAGGAGGTCTCCTCAGGAGTAAGGCTTGGGACTAATTGGTCACTCCCTTAGCCTATTTAAGGGATGATGATGACTGAGCAAATTTGCAGGAAACAACTTGGTTCATATTCCTTCGTGTCTTGATTCCAGAAAAGTCTGATCGGCTCTTATTCTCTCTATCTCGTCATTTTTCCTGCAAATTGCTTCTGGGTGTTGTCTGTTTCCTCAGAATTGAGTTATTATTCTTTGGACTCTTGCTGGCTGTTAATGAAGTTGAATTAACAGCCGGTTTTCAGAAAAGACTGATTTAAACTGTATTTGTGTTTGAATGACTACTAAGAAAGCTTATTAGTAGTCCTTAATTTGTAAACTAAGGTTTGTACAGACTTTGTGTGTGCTGCGTTCTTTGTGGTCGATAGCTGGAGCAGAACAGTCCTCGACTTACAACAGTTCGCTTAGTGACCATTTGAAGTTACAACAGCACTGAAAAAAGTGACTTATGATTGTTTTTCACACTTATGACCGTTGCTGTATCTCTATGGTCACGTGATTTACATTTGGATGCTTGACAAGTGGTTCATATTTATGACGGTTCAAGGGTCCTGGGGTCACGTGATCTCCTTTTGCGACCTTCTGACAAGCAAAGTCAATGGAGAAGCCAGATTCACTTAACAACCATGTTACTGGCTTAACTGCAGTGATTCACTTAACAAACGGGGCAAGAAAAGTTGTAAAATGGGGCAAAACTCATTGAACAAATTTCTCACTTAGCAACAGAAATTTTGGGCTCCATTGTGGTCGTAAGTTGAGGACTAGCTGTCTTGAAGAGGCATATGGTTAACCAAATTGATTATGATTGGCAAATAATCAGAGGCCTCCTAGAAGCATTTTATCTCAGTACCGGTAGTCCTCAACTTACGACCATTCATTTAACAATGGTCCGAGGTTACAACAGCCTCAGAAAAAGTGACTTATAAATGGTCCTCATAATTACAACTGCTGCACCACCCTCCACAATCACATGATCACAATTCTGTTGTTTGGCATCTGACTCATTTATAATGGTTGCAGTTGTGGTCATGTGATTGCAATTTGTAACCTCCTCAGCCAGCTTCCAACAAACGAAATCAGTTGAGAAAGCTGGATTTGCTTAGCAACCGGTGATTATTCATTTAACAACTTCAGTAAGAATGGTTGTAAAACATTTGCTTGTTAGCCACCCAGAGTTATATATTTAAGATAAAATTAAATTTTTTCTAAATAAATTAATTTGAATTTGTTTGGAATACGGGGGTAGGGTTGTTGGGTTTTTTTTTTTTTTACATTTTTAAGTAAACATCTACAGGTTCTGTCTAGAAAAGAGTGATTTGCCAAAACCCTTCACTAAGTTGAAAACCTGGGCTTCATTTGATTAGTAAAGTAGTAGGCTCAAGACCTTTGTCATATGAAATTAGAGCCTGTCTCAGAAACAACAAATCAACAGTCTTATTTCATAATTCCTGTGCCCCACGGACCATTCCCACTTCATGCTATAGCCTTCATTCAGACTATAAGGAAACTTAATTACCTTTTCTGTGGGCAAGTCTGTACATTTGGCCTTTCTGACTAGCCATCCGCAGAATTGCCCCATTGTGGAGTTAGATTCTACATACATCTTATGAGAATAGAATCTATAGGCCAGCCGGGATACACAATATGCTGTAAGAAGAACAAAAACATTTGTAAGCCATCCGTAATGACTAATAAATCTGCTTTGGCTAGTATTTCGTCAAGAAAACTGTAGGTTGTAATAAACCTCATTAAACAAACAATAAGTTGTTTCCCGTTCCCTGGGTGAAAATAAGATTTGTATGAAAGCAATATATTGATTAACCAAGAAAAGACCAACATTTGTTCTTTCTAAGAAGGTTCATATATCATGCTAAGCGACAGATCTCAAGCAGTTTCTAAATGAATAAATCAAGTAATCTGTACAGGTAGTCCTCAACTAACAAGAGTTTGTTTAGTGACCATCCAAAGTTACAACAGCACTGAAAAAAGTGACTTATGACCATTTTTCACTTATGACCGTTCCAGCATCCTCATGATCATGTCATCAAAATTCATATGCTTGACAACTGGTTCATATTTATGACAGTTGCCGTGTCCCAAGATCATGTGATCACCTTTTGTGACCTTCTGACCAGATGAGAAGCCAGATTTACTTAACAACTGGGTTACTAACTTAGCAACTGCAGTGATTCACTTAGCAACTGAGGCAAGAAAGGTCATAAAATGGGTCAAAATTAACTTAACAAATGTCTCATTTAACAGCAGAAATTTTGGGCTCAATTGTGGTCATAAGTCGAGGACTACCTGTATTCACTCTTGAGAGTGGTGATCTATTTTGGTAATCTAAACTGCCATCCAAAAGTGATTATCTAAATCAGAGGAAGCCTCTCATGACACATGGCAGGAACTGTAATGAAGCATCTAAAAACTACAGCACACCCGTACATACAACCCAAAGTGTGAATCCAGTATGTAAACAACACCTTCTTCATAATAAAAATGTAACAACTAGAGAAGACACAAGAAACAATCAACAATATCTTCAAAGGAATAAAATTTACAAGGGAAGAAGAAAACAACACTACCCTTTCTAATATCCTCATCAGCAGAGGAAATGAAAGCCAACACGCAGTACAATGCAGTGAGCCATGTGCAATCAGATACATTGAGGAAACAAAACAAGCACTTCATAAACACATGGTACAACATAGGAGAACCAACCCATCAGAACAAGATTCAGCAGTCCCATCTGCATTTAAAAGACAAAGGCCACTCTTTTGAAGACAGCAAAGTCCACATTTTGGACAGAAAGGACCTCTGGTTTGAAAAAAGGGTCAAAAAGGCCATCTAACTTCAACAGTCCTCTCTCAATAGAGGGGGAGGGATACGACATCATCTATCTCCAGTCTACAACACAGTCCTTTCAGCAGTTCCAAGAAGGCTCCACACCCATTTGCAGTACGCAGGTGACCCTGACAGAGATAAAACCTCCAGGTGGCCTTAACAACTCTCTAAAAGAATGCAAATGACCAGCTGTCTGCAAGGAGTATAAATCCTTCCCTACCATCCAGTCAGAGCTGAAGAAGCTTCTTGGAAGCAAAATGTCTTCAAAGAAAAACAAGAAAGTTCAATTGCCTCTTGAAAAAAGCATCTTTGGGACAACCAAGCTAGGAGCTTTTTTCTTTTGGTGGGAAGAATAAAATTCTCAACTGTTTTTCTTTTTTTTATTTAGTAATAAACTAAAGTGGTATTAAACTGTTACTTGTGACTACCGAAACTGGCTCTCTCAGTTTGCATAATGAATATGATTATTTATTAAGAGTTATATTGTAGCCTGTGCATGAACTAAATTATTGACTGACCAACTCAAGATGCTATTCATCCTCAACAGTAATTTATACAGTTCTAAGGATCTAGATTACTTATTATTATTTGCTTGCAAGGGTGCAAGGGGACAAGGGCATGAAATTAAGAGCTGAGATGCCAAGATAAGTCTGTTGGTAGGGAGTTAAGGGCTTGCATTTTATGATGAAATATTGCAAGTTTGGGGAAGAGAGAATAAAATATGTTTCCTAGTTACATCTATCTTGTTATGCTTGTAATAATTCTTGTAATAATTAAGAGCAAGATATATTTTTCCTAGTTATGAAATAATCAGGGGAACATATTGTAAAAGGTTAGCACCCACCTCTCTTAGAAGAATGAAATATTTTAGGAAATATTAAAAAGGCAGAATATTGTATTTTTCCTAAAGAAGAAACATGTTTCTAAAGACAGAAACTCAGAGCTTCAGCTTCCTGCTCCTAAGCAGATACTAAACTGAGGCCAGCCTTTAGAAATGCAGATTTGGTAATCCATTACTCCCAGCAACAAGGTCTGAACAAAGGTAGGATTAGCCCTCAGCCCCTTCATTGCATCAGCACACTTCAACCAAACTTGACTTCAAGACAAACATGACCCCACATGGACCCATGGGAGTCTGATAGCAACCAATAGAATACATGCCCTTGCCACAGGAACAGGAAGCTCAAGGGCAAGGCCCAAGAGAGAGGTATAAATAACCCTCACTCTCCACTCCATGTGTTCAGCTGCCCAGGACCTCAAACCCATGTGGTCCTGTCCATCAATAGAATAGAATAGAATTCTTTATTGGCCAAGTGTGATTGGACACACAAGGAATGTGTCTTTGGTGCATATGCTATCAGTGTACATAAGGAGAATAAAATACATTCGTCAAGAATAAAAAGATACAACACTTAGTGATAGTCAAGGTTATTAATAAGCTATCAAATCGTACTAGGAAACAAAAACAGTTATAGTAATAAGTGGGAAGAGATAGATACTAGAAAGGAAGAGAAGAATAATAGTAATACAGTCTTAGTAAATTATTTGACAGTGTTGTAGGAATTAGTTGTTAAGCAGAGTGATGGCATTCGGGGAAAAACTGTCCTTGTGTCTAGTTGTTCTGGTGTGCAGTGCCCTATAGCGTCGCAATAAACCATCTTTCCAATCAGCCTCCATGTTTCCAGTGTCTTTCTCCCCACTTGGAACTGAACCAGATGGATATTTCTTCCAACAATATAATTGAAGAAAATTTAATTTAGAGCACTTTTATTATTTTTTATTTGTGTCTACTAAAAAAGCAATACAGTGCCCTATCTGCCTCCTGTTTACTGACAACCTGAAATATAAGCAACTTACTCCAAACACTAACCTGAGAGATCCAGATATTCAGCCTGCTCTGTCTTAGGGAGTCCTTCCAGCATTTCTAGCATTCGGGTAACAACCTTTTGAAAAGATGCTAATAACTGTGGCAGCCCACAAAAATCCAATCCCTGTGAGTTAATACATAAGTTTTAGGATGAGAAACAAAAGTAAAACTTCCAAAACTAAAGTGACACTGTGCAGAAAGAATATTTATGACTAATTGTGGACTGCCATCTCAATTATCTTTGCAATCAGTACTGAGTATCCAAGGGCAGTTAGCATGGAATCAAATGTAAATTTTAACCTGAATTTTACTATTATCATTAGAAAAATTAAAAAGGGAGAAGGGGAAGGAAAAGGGAAGAAAATCACATTAGAACACTCTAACTTCTTGCATGTGTTATGATTAAGGACACTGAGTATGTATGTACCGTGTTTCCCTGAAAATAAGACAGGGGCTTATATTTTTTTGACCCCCGAAATATGGCCTTCGCCTTATTATCGGGGGGGGGGCTTATTATTTTCGGGGTGCAGGAGGCGGGGCGGGTCGCGAGACGCGCGTCTTACTGGAATCTGGCAGCACCGTGGCATCTCTCGGCCAGTCTGTTTAGTTCCAGTTCCAGCTCCAGCCATCACCATAGAGCAGGAAGCGCACTCGCAGAGCGGCCGCTGCCCTGGCTGGGGTTTGGAAGCCACAGAGCCAGAGTTTGGGGGAGAGAAAGGAAGAAAGAAAGACTTCTGCTGCTTCTGTTTTTGGCTGCATGCAAGGAAAGCAGCAGAAATCGCAGAAGTCTTTCTTTCTCTCCCCCAAACTCCGCCTCTGCGGCTTCCAAACCCCAGCCAGGGCAGTGGCCGCTCTGGGAGTGTGCTTCTCACTCTATGGTGACGGCTGGAGCTGGACCCTGCAGGGGGAGCTGGCCCAGGCCGTGGCTTCCGCATGGATGCTGGTGGTG
>QLTV01012193.1:2574670-2596940 GCA_003457575.1 Thermophis baileyi
CAGAGGCGCCGAGCGAGTCCCGCGGGGTGTGCGCGCACCCGCCTCTCGCTTGCTCTCGCTCTCCCGGCCAAAAGAGTGCCCGCCGCAAAAAGAGCGGCTCCCAGCATGTCCCCCCCCCTTTCCCCGGAATCTCTGGCTCTCTGGACACACGGCTGCCACCCAGGGGAAGAAGAGAGAGGGGCGGCGCTCCCCCCCTTGCTGGCCGAGATCGGCAGGCCAGATTCGGGGAGCTGAACACGCCGCTGCCACCCGGGAAGAGAACAACATGAGAAATGGGCTCTCTCGCAGCACCTGCTCTCTTTCTTCTTCTCCTGAGTGGCAGCGGTGCGTCTGGCTCACCGAATCTGGCCTGCCGATCTCTGGACACACAGCTGCCACTCAGGAGAAGAAGAGAGAGAAGAGGCGCTGCGAGAGAGCCCAATTCTCATGTTGTTCTCTTCCCAGTCTGGCTTCTCTCCGCCACTACTCTCTCTCGGCCGGTCTTTGCAGGGAAACTCCAATGTAAAGAAAAACTTCTGAACGCGCCGCCACCACCCGGGAAGAGAACAAGGCTTTTGTGGGGGGGGGGGGGGGGGCTTATTTCAACACGTCCCGAAAAGCCCTGTCGGGCTTATTATCGGGACATGTCTTATTATAGGGGAAACACGGTAATAGATTCAGACTTTCCTCCTTTCACTTTTAGGCCAATTCCATTCTGTTTTTATTCTGTGATTGGGTTAGCCTTATTTAAAACTGATTTGTTCTCATTCCAAACAAACCGTAAGCAAAACTGCAGCGGGATGTTGTGGTGTTATATTTACTCAGATATAAACATGGATGCTCTAATGATTATGAGTGCTAGTTTCTTGCCAAAGAGGGTGTGAACAACTGTAATAAGGTAATTAAATATAGAATCTGTTGTATTGAACCTAGATAATGTAACAAATACCATTTGAAAAGAGCTGAATCAGGCATATCAGGGTAAAAGAAAACCATTTCTAAAGGGGGGAGGCCAGCGGTAACAATAGGTATACTATTGTCATTAATTTTTAATTAGAATCACAGAACTACATTTGCCACATCAAAATGGGAACATTAGATGTTACCAAAAATGCATACTGTTAAGTAAATGGGCAGATAGCAGGTTCCTGCCAGCAAACCTATCTCTAAATTGCTTATTCTTTCAAATCCAAAACTGTAAATTGCAGAAAAATCTGAAGAATAGTTCAACACATTAATTAGAATATACTTAAATTCTATTTGCAATCAAAGATCCTGTTTTACCAGGACCTGCTGTGATCACAACAGAAAACCTTGTTGCCCATCAGACAAGGAAGCGAATAAAAAGAGGCAACGCAGGCACTAACTTTGTCTCTGCTCTGAGCTAGCATGAAAAGAAACACATACCTGTGTTTTGCACTATATTAGCCCATTTGGTGACTTTATAGTGTCATGCCTCTATTTTTTCTGTGCAAAGGTATTTTCCCCAAAGGTGGAAAAACCCAGCCAGGCTGGAAATTTGCTATTCAAGATTTCACTAGACCAAGGCAACTCCTGAATTTCCCTTACCGGAAGCATCTGAAAAGAATCATACACCACAGTTGTGTATAATTGGAAGTAATGATATAGTAGCTTCACCAGAACTTGTTGCTTTTTCACATTGTCTCTTGGAACCTGTGGAAGTAAAAGGAAATGAAAAAGACAATTCATATTTTAATTAACAGAATCCCCCATCCAGAATTATTATATGAAATTTTAAAAAACCTGGTACTCTACTGAATTTCCTGAGCTTTTAATCCAGAAAAAGTACTGGTCACTGATTTATCTCCCATTCTTCCCTGTTTTTGCCCAATATGACATTTGCCAAATTATGTCTTTTTGGAAAAAAAAAGCTTATATATGAGGAATGCAGTTTTGAGTGAATCTCAGATGTATACACCAACTGCAATAGGTTCTGTTTTTAAAGCTAACTTTCTAGACCTCAACACAGAAGATTAATAAAGTGTCAACACTTTTTCCTCTCCATCACCACTACACCTGTAACCTAGGAGCATTCCAGATCCATCCATTCCAAAATAAAACCATTTTGAAAAATTCGTTTATCTAAATCACATAAATTTGCAGAGAGATGCAGCATGAATTTCAACCAAAAGAATTAAAAAACAGCTTTACTTACCATATCTAGCAGCTTGCAGAGCAGCGTGAAATAACTTTCCATGAATGTAGAAACCCTCAGGATATCATCCAAATCAAAAGACACCTGTTTATCTTTTTTTGCATGCTCATATAAAGGAGTTACAAGCAACTGGCCACTTTCAGCCAGCACTTTAAGGAGGGGTTCTTGAGCACCCACATAATAGTTTAGAGCTTCTGCAGCTTGGTTGAAAAAAGGACCTACAGGACTTTTGGCAACTAACAGTGCTTTATTCAGTTCAACACCAGCAAAGAGAATGTCTAAAGTGAATCTTAAGCAATGGGACTCATTGTTGGATTTTCTCAAGAAGACTTTAGACTGCTGAATAACTTCTTTGCTCTGTCTGAAACAGCCGGTTTTGCAGAGGTAACGTACTCTTACCACCATAAGCTCAACGATACAGAGGCAGTCCTGGAAGGGCAAAGGTTCACTTACACCATTCTTTTCCAAAATGGCTGCCACCAAGTGATGGAAAAGCTGCTCATTGAGAAAACAGGCTTCTTCCTTCTTCAGAGGGCTGCACTGGGCCTCAAAAGAAACAGCGGCAGCCGAAGCATGCCGGGCCACTATGGAGGTGAAGAATGGAGGTTCATGGAGCAAAAGGGTAGGGGAGTTATGCTCCAAGAGCATTAAAAACCGCACTGCTTGTAGCTGGGTGGAGAGTGCAAGCTTAAACTCAGCAGGCATTTTTTCCATTTTGGCCACGGCGTCTGTGGCCTTCCACAGCACACTAAATGTACTTTTGGCAATAGAGGTATAGTCATCAACAGACACTTGGGGAGGCTGGTGCTTCAACAGATCAGCATAGAGGAGGTCAGCAAACTTCAGGCAAGTATCAGATGGGCCATTAGCAGCCGCTCCCCGCAGCAAGTGGTAGAGTAGCCTTTCCAAATAGAGAGGAACATATTGAAGTCTTGCAGATACGTAGCCATGATAAGCCATGTCAGCTAGGGCCTGGAGGCTTTTTAAATGACCAGGGCAGTCCAAGCCTTCTCCAAACCTGTAGATGCAAGCCCGAAGGACCCGATCACATGCTGATGTTTGCATGGAAGCTTCTTTTGGACAGTCTGCATTTTTAGGCCCACATACGAGGTATTCCTGTAATTAGAAAAGCTTATATCTAATAAGGCAGCCTTCTTTAAAAAAAAAAAACCCAATCATCCAGAGCATCTTTCCTACCTTGGTTACCTCCAGATGTCCTCCTATTATTTGGCAAAACCTACAGCCTGTAAGGCAGGTATGGGAAGCCTAGAGACCTCCAATTATACCACAACCACCATCATTCCCATACAATCTTATGTTTATTGAGAACTCTGGGAATTGCCAACCACCATATACCCCAGTTGAAGGAAATATTAACATCCTACAGTCCAATTTTCTATTCCTGCCCTACAAAATTTACTCAGATGTCTATTTCCAGCAGTGTTCAGCAAGCAGTTTGTAAGAAGCCTGCAAGAAAACTAGTAACTGATGCTCACAGATAGGAATAAATTTTTACTACAAGGAAAGCAATGCAGTACAATGCTAATAACAGCAACAATATACAATCAATATAAAACATAACATAAAAGAAACCTATACTGTATAAAGGACAAATAAATATTTCCTAAAGGTCCTTTGCAGTGTTTTAAGGCCTTCTAAAATTTTAAGCAATCGACAGATGTAATTGAAGGAACAGTCCATTCCAGAAGGCAGGACATAAGATTTCTGAGTGAATAGTTAAGATTCAAAATGTTTTAAGTCTATTCTAAGCAGAATTAAGTACAATAAAATTTAGTTATTATTAACAGGCATTTCAGATCTGCCATCCTTGAATGCATTTAATCTTTTTTTTAAAAAATCATTGGATAGCAACACTCCATGCAGATTTCTTACCTTCAGCAGTGATAACAAAGTCAGAGTTTCTTGCGGAGTATTAGTCTGTGCCACAAAATCCACATTTTTGAGGAACTTCATTTTGCATGCCTGATAAAAGAAGAAAATACATATATACATTTAGCCCATAGACACTGCCAAGCCACACTGGGTCTCTCAGTGCTTCTCTATACCTCCCATCTGTACCTTACCACAATTTTCAGTAGCTATAATTTTTCTGTGTTATATCTTTTCCTATCAGGCCACAGCAGAAAGCTTTACATTCAACTCTAATATCCATAACTGTATTAGAAGTTCGGTTGAGTTTTTTACCATGGAATTCATTAGGTGACTTAGGCTAGTCAACTTTTTTTCAGCCCAACCTGTCTGGGTTATTAAGGAGTAAAAAAACACAGGATCTTTCCCCAAAAAGTAGAATAGTAGTAAATTCATAAGTCATAAAAACCTATGCAAGTCAAAAGCTTAAAAATCTGACAGACACACTCCCATATTTGGTTCCCTTTCCCATAGATTTTCTACTTATTCTCATTTATTATTCTCAACACAAATAACCAGCTTCCCCACCTGAGCCTCTAGGAGACAACCTGGAATGAGGGACAGTTTAAAGTGCAAATATTATAGAGTTTGAACACTTGGAAAAACTTTAGATTATGGAGATATAGTAAAACTATACTTGTCATATTCCATTGTTGTGCCATACTTTTGTAAAAAGCTGCAAATGTATCAGCTTAAGCTTATCTCACACTTTTGGATGCATTTTGTTTTGTCCCACTTCATTCAATATACTGCTATTAAGCCATATTCAGAATTCACACAGTGATTCAGGCTCATCTCACTTTGTATGGAATCTATCAATATTGCATTTTCTTTCACTGTCACTCTGGACTTTCCCCCCCCTAAATTGAAAATTACATGAGATATTTTAGTAAAGTATCATACAATCAGTTAATTACAAATGTACAATTTGGGCCACCATCTCTTATTAGCGCTACAAGGTAGACCTGTCCAGGAAATCAACTGACAGGAAGGATAAAACTTTTATTGAGATTGACTATAACAAGAAGTTGTGGAAAGTCTGATTACGCTGTACCACCACCTCCTCCTAATTCACTGAATCAGGGAGTTGCCTTCTCACTCCACTTCCAAATGTTATCTTGTGGTAGATGTTCCAACCCCTTAGTCTTCACAAAAAAGTCTCTCTGTGTCGGGGTTATCTTATTCTGCATATCTCCTGATAACAGGGCTAATACACATGATGAATGTGTACAACACATGGAGCCCAATATACCACAAAAAGTGCGAAGGAGTTAACTCATAGAACATCTATTTTATGAAGTTTCAGAAAGTTCACTTAAAGACATTTTCTCTCCATATACAAAACTTGTCCCAAGCCCAATGAACCTATCTCAACTTAAAGAACAGTTTAGAAGCATCTATTGGCTCCTCTAGTCTACTAGATTAAATATAGACTTGACCAATATGTAATGTAATGTAATGTAATGTAAATGTGTGTGTGTGTGTGTATATATGTGTGTGTGTGTGTATATAACATATAGCATGTATATGTATATAGCATGTATACTATACATATAGTACATGTATATAGCATGTGTATGTGTGTGTTATGTATGGGTATATATATACTTTTTTTGAGAGTGAGCAACAGAATTTCATTTTTAATGTGTGCCAGTGTGCTCACAGTAAAAAATGACAATAAAGGTCGTCTTACTTTATTTCAGCGCATTGCAAAATTTGCATTTAGAGCGTGTAACAAACCCATGGCCGGCCAAAGCGTTTATGCTTCCCTCCAACTTTATCAAAAAAGATGCGGCAGATATTGTTATTTCGAATTACTGGTCTGCAGTTTCCTTCAGAAGAGTGGGCCTAATTCAATGTTAGCATTACGCCGGACAGGAAATACTGTATGGGAGTTGTGGACCCATATTTTACTATTGGGAAAATATGAGTGATAAATACAGTACACGGTCGCTGTTCCGGGGATCTCCCGCACGATTTCTGACTACTCCTCCCTAGCGCCCAGTGCGAAAAGCACCCACCCACCCACCGTCCCCCCCAAACTCAGCCTACCCGCCGCCAGAAAGTCTTTCCTCGCAACCGACCTCTCGCTCTCTAAAGCAGCCACGACCGGCAGCTGAAAGAAGAACAGACTCGGCCCCGCGCCCCGTTCAAATCGACAATGGCGGCCAATCACAAAAGCGGCAGCGTAGCTCCGCCCATTTCCCCCGCCCATTGCCTTCTGGGAATTCGCACGGGAGTCGCCGCGACAAGCCTTCAATTAACTTCAGTAGGCAAGAGGGCACGTAGTGTTTGAATGATAGCCATTCTTACCTCCGATTGCCAGTCTTAAGTAGGCCCACGATACACCTGCGGTCTAACTTATTTGGGTTTCCCTACCGTGTATGACGAGTAAATGGCCAATAATTTTGTTTTAAATATGTTTCTTTTTTACAAGCTATTAGTCAAACTTCCCTTAACATTTAATACTGTACAGTGCTTCTCAACCTTGGCAACTTTAAAATAAGCCCAGAATTCTGAGTGTTAATGTCCACACACCTTGCCAAGGTTGAGAAGCACTGATTTAATGTATAAATATGCACACACACTTTCTTGAGACAAAGTCCCACTAAGTGAAATGTGAAATGGAGTACAGGTAGTCCTCGACTTACAAGAGCTTGCTTAGTAACCATTCACTGGAAAAAGTGACTTACGACCATTTTTCACACTTACGACCTTTGTAGCCATCCCCATGATCATGTGATCCAAATTCAGATGCTTGGCAACTGGTTCATATTTATGACTGTTGCTGTGTCCTAGGATCATGTGATCTCCTTTTGCAATCTTCTGACAAGCAAAGTCAATGGGGAAGCCAGATTCACTTAACAACCAGGTTACTAACTTATCAACTGCAGTGATTCATTTAACAACTGCAGCAAGAAAGGTCGTAAAATGGGGCAAAAGTCGCTTAACAAATGTCTCACTTAACAACAGAAATTTTGGACTCAATTGTGGTCGTTACTTGAGGACTATCTGTACGTGGTATGGTATACCACTATTACGGCACTTTAAACTAGAGCAGCATGTACTTGTTTAGTCTGATAAAGGGAGGCTGTTTTCTCAATTTAGAGTCATAGGGCTGGAATGCTAAAACAGGGTCTCATTCCATGAATCTTGTCACAAGAAGTTTCAAACAAGCTCTATAGTTTTGGGGTTTACAATGCCTACAAAATACATTTAACTGGAAATAGGGGTGCATGGTGGTGTTAATGAATCTCGGCCTTCACTCTAAGGCAATTGTATGTTGTCAGATAAACCACTGCTTTCAGTGAGGTATCCTCCCTGGTAAATGTGGCCATGTAATTACCAAAAGCCTAGCCTACACAGCAGAAGGAAATCTGTAATGTAACTGCAGTACTCCCCGACCTACGACCACAATTGAGCCCAAAATTTCTGTTCTTAAGTGAGAAGGTTGTTAAGTGAGTTTTGCCCCATTTTACGACCTTTCTTGCCTCAGTAGTTAAGTGAATCATTGCAGTTGATAAGTTAGTAACCTGGTTGTTAAGCGAATCTAGCTTCCCCATTGACTTTGCTTGTCAGAAGGTTGCAAAAGGGGATCACATGATCCTAGGACATAGCAATGGTCATAAATATGAACCAGTTGCCAAGCATCTTAATTTTGATCACATGATCATGGGGATGCTGCAAAGGTCGTAACTGTAAAAAATGGCCATAAGTCACTTTTTTCAGTAACATTGTCACTAAATGAACTGTTAAGTCGAGAACTACCTGTATATGGCATATATATCTTTAGAACCGGTAGCAGGAATTTCCCGCAGTTTGCTGAACCGGGAGCGATCGCCTGTTGGCCACACCCACGAACCGGGTCTCGGCGGCGCCATAGGCACCACCATTTTGTTTTTGGCTTCTGCACACGCACAGAAGCTGTTTTTTGCTTCTGCGCATGCGCAGAAGTTGGGTTTTCGGCACTGCGCGGGAGGAAGCGAACCGGTGGCGAGGTAAGTTAGAACCCACCCCTGATATATATGAGCTAGTTTGGTGTAACGGCAAGGGTGTTGGTCTAGAAACCAGAAGACTGAGTTCTCGTTCTGCCTTGACTGAATTACTTTGGGCCAGTCACCTTCACAGGATGACTGTTGTGAGGAAAATAGGAGGGAGGAGTATCATATATGTTTGCCACCTTGAATTACTCATGAAGTAATAAATAAAGGCAGGATAAAAATCTAAATAAATAAAATGAGTCTATATAGTGAGACCTCGATTTTGAATAAAACACAATACAAGTGGTCCTCGACTTATGACCACAATTGAGCCCAAAATTTATGTTAAGTGAAAAATTTCTTCAGTGAGTTTTGCCCCATTTTACGACTTTACTTGCCACAAGTGAATCACTGCAGTTGTTAAATTAGTAACACGGTTGTTAAGTGAATCTGGCTTTCCCATTGACTTTGCTTGTCAGGTCACAAAAGCTGATCACATGACTCCAGGACACTGCAACCATCATAAATATGAACCAGTTATCAAGCATTCGAATGAAAACTACATGACCTTGGGGATGCTGCAACGGTCATAAGCATGAAAAACGGTCATAAGTCACTTTTTTCAGTGCCGTTTTAACTTTGGTCACTAAACAAACTGTTGTAAGTTGAGGACTACCTATACCAGTCTTTCCAACCCAGTGCCTTTCAAGTATGTTGAAACCTGCCTTCCACCACTCAAGCCAAGCATGGGAATTGCAATTTCTACTGCATTACATTGAGGAAGTCTGGGATATAGCACTGGATCCATTCAGACCAATTCAGGAAAGGGGCATGGCTCCATTCGATCTACAGCGCGGGCTTGTAGCTTGTTTTACATCTGCCCTCCCAAGCAAACTGATTTAATTAATGCCTGTCTCCTTTATTTTAACCAAAATTCTGGGACCGCAGAGTTTGATACTACAGCCGGCTCTTCTTTCCTACGAATTATTAGAACGTCTTTGCAGAAGGAGACGCGCACGCTATACACGTCCAACGACAACGCAAAGGCTCGAAACAGGCGGCCAAACCTCGAATTCTCGAACGCTCAAGACACGAGGCGTCCATTGCGGAGATGGGGAAACGGCATTGCGCAGGCGTAGTTCATTTCCCGCGGTTTTCCTCGGCGGTTGGTTTAGCAGGGGAGCGGGTCGTCAAGGGCAGGGGCCGCGATGGCTGCTTCCTCCGACGGAGGCAAGCCGCTACAGCCCGTCACTCATGTCATCTTTGACCTGGATGGCACCCTCATAAACACCGAGCATATCTTCAACGCCATCATGAAAGAACTCCGCAGCCGCTATGGGAAGACGTAAACTTGGAAGGAAAGATCCCACATCATGGGGATAAAAGAAGGAGAGGGAGAGGGAGGGAGAGAGAGAGGGAGGGAGAGAGAGGGGGGAGGGAGGGAGAGGGAGAGGGAGAGGGAGAGGGAGAGGGAGAGAGAGAGATGAAGAACCTTAGGAGAAAACCACATTGGTTTTGTGTTGTCTGATTCTTCAGTTATATTAATGAACATGTCTCAGAGCCATTTTGGAGCTTAGCAGGATAGAAATACTAATCATAAATAAAAGGAGCCCTTCCAGAATAAAAGGTTATTGCTTTATAAAAGAACTTGGAACACTTTGGTAAAATGACATCACTGCAGAGATACTTTTGATATATACTCTAAATCCGCAATACTGTGTCATCATGTCTTAACATGTGGAGCTCATATGCTGCACTGGAGCAAGCCCAACACTACTAACATGGGGTGATCTGTGGGTGTTAACACTAATGCAAAATGCAAAACAAATACCACAAGTGATAACTCTTGGCTGAAAGTGGCCTGACCAGTTTATCAAGTATTATTTTTCTCCCAACTCTACATATTCATAAGTTGATTAGCATATAGATAAGTTAATTGGGTATATTAGAAAGACAGGCAATGTAAGTTATGTAACATTCTGTTGAGATCACCTCCTTATATTGTAGGACTTTCTCAAGGTACAACTGGAGCAAAGGGTCAAACCAGAATGATGACAACTGTAACATCTTACTGATTCTTATCAAAGCAGCTTTTCTATTGCAGTGTTTGTGCAATCTTATCCATGACTAATGTAGTTATGATTTAGTTGCCCATATCATCTATCCATGACACTCAGCCAAAAATTAACTATGTTGTTTTGTATGAATATGCTAAGCCTCAAAAAGCCTAACCTAGGTTACAATTAATCAAACTTCGTGCAAACACAGCTTCCATGTGGCTTTGCAAAGTTTGTTCAGTAACTCTTATGTCACTAACAATATAATAATTACTCTGAGAGTTATAAACTGCTACTGATTGTCTGCATATGATTAAGAATTATCCCGAGGCAACTGAATAGGAGACTATCTACTGGACAAGTAGGTAGTCACCGTTATGTTTTCTAGCTATGAATGTGCCACAGATAACTAACAGTATACAGTAGTACCATATTAACTTTTGTCAGTTCTTGACAAAATTACCCCATCCATTAAATCTTAAAGCAAATGATGATTGGCTTCCGATTTGGTAATAACTTGCTGAAAAACATGTTCGGGAGCCTTGTTATTGTTGGGATCCATATAACAGAACCAAAGCTTTCTAAATGTTCCTCTGTAGGGTAGGAATTTGCTTATACAGGTGCTCATAATCTTGGCATAATTCCAAGGGCTAATTTTTTGACAAGCCTAATGAACCTAGAACCTAGGTCGACAGTGTTGAGGAGCACTTTAGCCAAGTCAAGCGTTCCCCACCTCATCTTAACTTTAGCTGTTCATATTGTCTGGACCAGGTAGATAATTAATCTGTGATTAACACTCTTCTGGTCTCTAGACAGAGACAAAAACCTAAAACAGCTACCAGAGTGACACTAACTGCGGTATCTTTACTTTTTTTCTCCAACTTTATATCTATATCTATCTCTTGTCGTGAATAAAGACAATTGTCTCTTTGTCTCTCCATTTTCACCCAAAAGAAATGTTAATAGCAACAATAATCTAATTCCTCTTAAGTTGTGGATTGGATATTTCGGGATATTTCTATAATTTCCACACGTCAACTGAAAACCGTTAAGTTCCTAACAGCTATTTGATTAACTTCTTCCTGAATGGACTCCGGTTTCACTCCCAGAGGTTCAAAAAATAATTTTTCAATTGGAAAGCAGCAGGAGGAACTGATAAGAGTACAAGATACCAGGGATCTTATACTCCATAACACATCCTGCCCGCCTGTGTTCCATAGCACTTGCTTGTGGCACCTGCTGGCCCACCTGCATTCCATAATGCCTTCCCACAACAGCCCCTACCCCATGGCATTCTGCAGCATATTCCCCCAGCACCATCCCACACTCCCACCTGTTCCTATGTAATGACTTGCACAGTCCTTGAGGTTACAACAGCAACTAGGACTGTCAGGATTGCTGTTACTAAGCAATGTGGTCACATGATGTCATGCTTTACAACAGCATTTTGGGATCCTTGATGTGGTTTTCCTGCAGATGTTCCATTAACAAATTAGGTAATATCATCAGTGCTAGCATGAACGGCTGGTCAACATCTCTAGCTGCCCACTATCTACCGCAGAGCACAATATTCTACAGAAAGACCTCAACTTCAATGGTAGCACTGATGATGTTACCTAGTTTGGTAATGAAATGTCCGCAAACCCCGCCTTCCCAAAAAAACCTCACACCAAGCTCAGAGAACCCCACAATTCAACCCTGACTTACAAATATTCTCTTCTTTTGATACAATAGCATTTTTTAGCAATAGAAATTCCAGACCAATTGTCATTGTAATCTGAGGACTACCTATACTGGACTTTTACTGTTTGGTCTTGAATGGTAAATAAATTTTGAATGTGTAACAAGAAATATATATTAAAAGTGGCAACATTTTTACATCATTAGAACTTGTCAAAAAACTGAAGAAACACAAGCTGTTCTGTTAAAAATTACAGGAAATCACTGAGAAATGTACCACTCGACACCTGGCTATAAAAGGAACAGTTGGTTTAAAAGCTGTCTCCTGAAATAAAGTTTTTAAAAAGACCTGGGAGAAAAGAGTCATGTAGAAAAGAAAAAAGAGGTAAGAGCTGAGATCTAAAAAAAGTGGACAAAAACACAATGAAACATATTGTTTTGCCTTTTGTTTGCCACTTGAATATACTTTTAATTCTGGGCAGGGCAAAAACCAAAGCAGAGAAGATCAAGGCCTATCACCTTAGGCAAAACTATAGCTCCTTTAATAGCAGTTTAGTAAAAAAAATAAGAATGCTAATTACTGTACTAACTGGCTCAGGTGACACCCATTAAAATATATTGTACAGTGTCTGTTAAATAAAGCCGCTTCCACATTAGCATATGTGTTATTAGAAGTAATGATCCTGAGAAAAGCAAACACATTTACTTCCCATGTAGATACAGCATGCAACTGTCAGAGCGACTTTTTCTAACGAATGCAGAGAAGGGGCAATGCTTTCTCTCAAGTAGCAGGTATTGCTTGCCTGTAGTTTTTGGTAAAAATAATAATTATTCAAAGGAACTTATTGGCTAAATGATACAAATTTACAAGCTAGATGATACAAATCTACAAACTAGATGCACTAATGCAGGAACATTGTTAATATCATCTAAATATTATAAAGTGCAGGGTTTCATGGCTGCTACCGTATTTATTGGTGAAATGAATTCTGGATAAGTACTCCAGATATGACTACAGTTGCCATATACCTTTGCTATGGATCATGCTGAGATCAACAGGAGCAAACACTTTGGTTGCCGAGTGCTGGGATAGACAATGAAACAAAATGTACTATAAAACAAAAACTCTCTAAGACTATCAGTCTTCTTCCTTTTTGAGTCTCAGTATTTTTAAAAAGTTCTACTGTTCACAGATATGATTAAAATATTGAACAGATGCTTAATTTACACACTCTTTACCTTAAACTGAAACAGAAGCTAAAACAATGGGGAAAATAGGAAATTGGAAGAACAATGCTTTATCACTGCCATACTGGAAATTGTGAAACCAATAAACGCGATAAAAACCTTGTGACGTCTAAATTTAGAATTTCAAAATATTCCACCTTCATTTCAAAATATTTCACCAAGCCTGGCTATATACTGTCAAAATTAAAATTGACTCGAGATAAGCTTTATGTTTAATTTCAGTTTATTATTTTTTTTAAAAAGCAGATGATCATAGAATGTGGCTGATACTGCTGATTATAGAATACAGCTGATCCGGCTACCAAGTTCAATACTGATATTGGACAATCAGTCTGTCAACCTCACTGTTGCTTTAAAAGAAAAAGAAAAGAAAAAGAAACCCTGCTTTGTTCTTGTAAGCCATTGTCTGTCACCATCAATTCAGGATGAAGTAGTAGACAGCAACCTCCACATTTGGCTAGAAGAAGCCAAGCAGCCGCTGGAATTCAAAACTCCAAGGTGGGGAAAAAAAGGAGAAGGGGGGAAAAGCTATGCTTGACATAGATGTAACCAAGTTCTTAATGTGGCCCATCATTGTTGAAAAGAAGAAAATTAGATGTGCATCCACTTCACTCCTCTGGGTTATGTGGAAGAGGTCCACATAGGATTTGACAGATGCTCAGTGTTCTCCTTGCAGACTCCTTGTGTATATAGAGTAATGGCTCTGTAACACATTATGGACAATTGGCATACTCTCAATCAGAGCTCAGGAGACGATATCTCAGCCTGACTAGATGAACTGGGCAGCCTGAGCTCTGCATTGTTTCGGACAACAGTAAAGAGGCTTACAACAGCCAAGAGGGCCATTACCATCATGACGGAGCAGATGGTAAACATATTCCTGGTGCCTGTCTTATAATCACTATCATGGAGGATGAGCAGCCCGAGGCAAGCCAGTAGGTTCAATGGAACACGGAACCAATGCATCACACCTGCCTGATCCTTCTCAGGAATCACTTTTTGCCTGAGAAAACCCATGGAAGGGAAGTAGAGCCCACATGAGAGCTCAATGAGCAGGAAGGCCAAGAAGGACTCCGATGGGTTCTCTTGCCCAGGATTGGTTGAGAAAGTCAGCATGAAGAGTGAAAAAAACACCATTAGGACTGAAAGAGACAGGATGTGCATGGGCTGGAGGTGATATTTCTTTGACGTGGCCACACGGTAGAGTGAGGATCCAACCATGCTGGCAGCCATGAAACTGGAAAAGACAATACCTAGAGGTGGGTTGTGGGGATCCAGGACTGGAGTCCAGAGGAAGATGAAGATATAGATGACACTTTCAAATAAGGCCTGAATAGTCCCCAAAAGCAGGACACGGCGGTCGGAGAGAAGGCATTTCAAGCCATCAGTGCAAGTTCTGGACAGTGCCCTCTTCTTTCCATAATTCTCATCCCAGTTCTTCATAACCAAGGTACCAGCCAACACAAGAAAGGGAATAGAGACCATGAAGGGAGCTACTGGGCCAAATCCCAGCCATTCAGCAAAGATATTGGCGACTACACCAGCTCCAATAGCAATTATACTATTCCAGAAGGCAGCCTTGGAGAAGGTGGCTGGAATCCACTCGGCTGGGAAATCGTGGCGCTCCACATGCTCATGCACGTACCATGCCTCAAAGGCAGAGAACAGGAGAGCAGTGGACAGCCCTCCTAATATTCTTCCTACAATTAGAACAAAATAATCCCAGGAGAGCTTTGTGAGGCAGCAGACAGAGTAAGTCAAGGAGAAGAGGATGCAAGACTTTTTTCGGCCCAAGCGGTCAACCAAGGAATTGGAAACCAGCCCAAACAACACACTTGAAGCAAAGCCACAAACATAAATAATGGTGATCTGGGCCTCCAAGAAGTTATAATGCTGGTAGAGTTTGTAAAGATAAGGTCCTTGCAACCAATCGGCTGTGAGAGCTAAGAAATAGACTTGATAGTAATCTAGCTGGAACCGCAAGAAGGCTGGGTTGGAGCAAGACCTGCTGGTGAGCCTGGAGCGGCAGGCGGAGAACTCCAAGCCCAAACATATCAGTAGGAGCAAAGCAAAAGCGACGTAGGCAGCAATCAGCATGGTGCTTCAAATCATCCTGTGCATCTCTGAAGACCTATTCCCAGCACAGCTGAAAGAGAAAAAGAAAAAGAGGCATTCAAGGGACATTTAGAACAGGTATTTTAAAAAAAACATGTTGCTAAATAAAGCCAAGGCTCATTTTAATCCAGCGTTTTATTTCTCACAATGGCCAAACAGGTTCCTCTGCAAACCTCACAAGCTGGAGATGGGAAACCTGCCCTTCTCCTGGCATTCCTTCCTGCAATTAGTATTTATAAGTATGCTACTTTTAATCTAGAGATAGTATTTAGACTTCAAGATTAATGGCCCTCGAGAGACCCATCTTTCACGAAGCAATCCAATCCCTTTCAAAGCCACCCAAGTTAGTGGTCTTCACCATATCATGTGATAGCACTTTATGTTATTCTAAATCTCCTTCCAGTCAGCTTTACTGACTTATCTCAGTATTTTGAGATTTTCTTTTTTCTTTTTGCTCCCATTCATTTTCTCTATATCTTTCACAATTTGGTGAAACGGAAGCTTTTCTGAAGACTTGAAAGAGACTGGTGGTCCACTCCTGTTTTTGAAATGTTTGTCCTTCAAATATTTGCACATTTAGAGCACACTGTTATATATCTTTATGGTGAGTTGTAAGTTCTGTTCATAACTTCCAATCATGGGAGTGAAACAGATCAGCTAAATAAAAGGTAAAGGCTACTTGAAGTTGAATGATAACCTTTGATGACTACATGGATTACATTTAATAAGTCCACTTCCAAGCATAGCCTTCATATCTACAATTTCTTACTAACCAAGTCTCATCTTGCTTAGCTCTTTTTAGGATCTACTGTATATTAAAAATGTGGCACACCAAAAGATTAGCCCCAAAAGGAGGTTTGGCTGGAAAGAAAAATGTCAAAATTAATATGAAGAAATCATCACGCATCTGCCAAGAATTGCAATGGAAAGGCTGTATGACACTGAGGTTACTAGCGGATATGTTGTTTCAGTGCTTCCTACATGAGCAATGGAAAACAAGATCTACCAGCTGGACAAGCCAGCAGTCTTCCCCCACCGGTTTGGGAAGGTAATCAGTGTTTCATTGGATTGCAATACTGTCTCCTGAAGAGTTTACTGAGGCTATGATTAGGATGTCTCAAATAACTCCATAGCAGTGAGGGAGATGTTAAAACCTTAATCTACTAAAGTATAATTGCAGCAATCTGGAAACACAGTTTCTGCATCAAACTCACTACTATGCAGGATTTCATTTTTAGCTGCCATGCTAAACTCCAAATAATACTTCTATTAATTGCAGACATTAATAATAAAAACCTCAAGATTTAGGCATAAATAACACCCAGGAGGGCATCCTTGGGTTTTGCAATGAGTTTTTAAAAAGAAGGGCTGGTTACAATTTTATTAACTATAAACTATATTAACATTTTACTTTGGGGGGAGGGAATTCTAATATTAAAACAGGGGAAATTATTGCTTGCAGAAACCCACCCTGTTGAATGACACTATTCAACACTATACAATTCTAACATCACAATCTAAAATACAGATTTATACGATATTGAAAGGAGGAGTTTCAATACTGTTGCCCAACAAGGACAACTCAGCAAAATAACAGGTTTGCCTGGCGAAAAAGAAAAAAATACAGCATTTGATACATCCATGCCCCCAGTTTCTTATACTTTCTATAAGTACAAAATCTGCAAAGGGATCGTACAGTTACAAACGAAGGAAAGGATCTTCCCCAACTGTATTGTTATTAAAACTATCCCCCAGAGAAATACCCTCGCCATTTAAACCAATATCCAGTACAGATCGTGAGAAATCAACATGTTCCTTCCACTTCTATGTCTTACTTCTCCTACTGTAAGCCTTCCCATCCACCCACCCCGCTCCAAATCAAAGATCTTCCAGGTACGTTTGAACTACTACACCATTCCCAAGGCTAAGGTAGCACTGGAATATAGGAATACAGGAAACTCGCAGCCCGATGCATCTGGAGGGCATTAAGTTAGTCCTGCCCCAAACCAATGCGCCTCTTCCCCTCCCTACTAAGTTTCCACCACCCTTTCCCTTTGTCCTTTAGATCACCCAGGACCCTTCCACAGCAGGCCTCCCTGCATTTGACACGCGTGCTTTAAAAACACGCGTCTCCCCCCTAAACCCACCTGCCCGACTCGCGCGCACCGCTCAGCGCCGTCTTTCCAGCCCAGCCGAGCGCACGCTGCACTTCCGGTTCCGCCTGGAGTGGTTGACCGTGCAACAAGCTTACGCCAGGAGCCGCCATCCTGGTTGGTCACGTGACAAACGCCTGCCAGTCAACGCTGCTCGAGTCTTGGGGAGAGAGAGTGCCATTTGCAGCCTGGGAAGAGCGGCGCCCATTGGTGCACTTTTTTCATGGTTTTTTTTTTAAAACTTGAGGGGAAATCCCCTCCAAATAATGTTTCGTTGCGATTTGTTATCCCAACGCCGAGGAGGGGGGAACCTCAGCGCTTTTGGGGGGGACAGTAGGAGTGGAATGAATTGCAAATATTTTCTGCAATTACTGCAGTTTTTGCAGGGGTTTTCTTTCTTTCTTTCTTTTTTTTCCATTTTTTCCCGAAATTGCTGCAGTTATTTTCTACTTATGTGCTCACTTGTTTCTCTAGAACGGTGTTTTTCAAGCTTGGCAAGTTTAAGTGTGGTGGACTTCAACTCCCAGAATTCCCCACCCAGCAAGCTGGCTAGGGAATTCTGGGAGTTCTGCTGCACATGTCTCAAACTTGCTACTCTGATAGCCCAAGACAACATTTATAGTTTATGTCCTCAGTGAATGGTACTGAGCACACAAAAGTGTGTCATCCATGACAGCTGATTTCGATACAGTAGAGGAAGAGTGGCGACCTTAAAAAAATACAGAACTTTTGTTTCTGAACCTTTAATAACAATGACTGTCTTTTATAACCTTCACCCATAGTTAACTCAATAGTGGCTTAGGAAATTAACCCATGATTCTAGATTTGAACATTGAACCATGAACTAAAATGCCGGTGGATTCACATGATGTTAGGCCAGAATGTGGTTCGCTAGTTTGTGGTTCAGGGTGTTGTACAAACCAAGACAAATTTTAGCTAAAAGTAGCTGTTTTTTTCTTTGTATAAGAAAGGAGTGGTTGAATACGGGCTTTTATCACAGGATAAAGATATCACCACCTCTCATTTTCAGAGTTGCTCTTTCTCTACTGAAGTGACTTTCTATTTTCAGAGTTATTAATGTACCGCATTTCAAAATGAATCAGAAGCATGAATGTAGTAATAAAGCCATACACGAAGTTAATATGAAATTGAATTATGTCCAGAATAGTTATAGGTAATGTGATATCTATAGATCCATTATTGCAATTCACATTTCATGTATATCAGGCCCAATGGGGATTTGGCAATTTGTAATTTAATCTTCTGTTGTAGTTATATTAAAAATATACAATAATTTTGAAAAATTGAGATTTTACAGTACAGGTATCTTTGACTTATAACCAATTGTTTAGCACGAATGAAGGTGAATATACGTCTCCCAGGATAATGTTGCAGGATCCAATCTGGGTCGGTCATCGGAACCAGAGGTTTTGTCTTCCGAGCTTTCGGACTCTTGCTGGAGCCCATTTCAGGGAACTTCTCTCTAGCAGTGTGTGTGCTTTGGGCTGTTCTTAATATGGTGCTTATTGTATGTGGCTTTTTAAGTGTTGATTGGGGTGTTGATGGCTGGCTATTGTTGATTGTTGTCTGCTTGTGCTGCCAGCCATTGCATGTCTTAAGTGCTTGATAAGCCGAGCACTCCTGTTGATTGATGAGGGGCCTGTTTCTCAGGCTTCAATCACTTCCTTGGCTGCTTTTGTGCCTGCTTGTTCAACAATCTTAGTAGCTGCAAAATTCCGAAATGTTTTTGATGTATGGCAGGATGTGCTATGTGGTTGGTCTTGTACTTTGTTTTTTCCTTTCTCTCCCCACCGTGTTGCACAGACATCCTGTAGCAAATTATTGCCATACATCAAAAACATTTCGGAAGCTGTAGAATGCATTGCAGCTTCCAAGATCTGCAAGTGGGCATTGCACACCGCCCAGAGGCCACCATATGAGGACAAATTATTCATTGTAAAAATCACTTGCAGGTGGGGGATACTTCCAATGTAATTACCAGATCCCCTTCATGGATTGTCCCTGTGATTATGTAGGACAGATGGGGAGAAAGCTATCCACCAGATTGCAAGAACACAAGCTAGTGGTCAGATGAGGAGACCTGAACTCGTTGGTAGCCTCACACTGCAATGAACAAGGATATACATTCAATTTTGCAGCTACTAAGATTGTTGGCGAGCAGGCACAAAAATAGCCAGGGAAGTGATTGAAGCCTAGGAAACAGGCCCCGTCATTCAACAGGAGTGCTGATCTATCACCAGCTTATCAAGTACTTAAGAGGCGAGGGTTTGGCAGCACAAGGAGACAATAACCAATGACTTAATAGCCAGCCAGCAACACCCCAATCACAACATCAAAAAAGCCACATACAACAGGCACCATATAAAGAACAACCCAAAGCACACACTCTGCTAGACTAGAGAGAAGTTCCCTGAAGATGAGCTCCAGCACGAGTCCTCAAGCTTGGAAGACAAAACCTCTGGTCCCCATGACCTACCCAGATTGGATCCTGCATTTGTTTAGAGTTTGAAATTACAATAGTATTGAAAAAAGTGATTTATGACCAGTCCTCAAGCTTATGAGCCCTGATGGCACAGTGGTTAGAATGTAATATTGCAGGCTGACTCTGCCCACAGTTCGATCCTGACTGGCTCAAGGTTGACTCAGCTTTCCATTTAGGTGCTATTGCTGTTGCTATTAAAAGAGCCGTGGTGGCGCAGTGGTTAGAGTGCAGTACTGCAGGCTACTTCTGCTGACTGCCAGCTGCCTGCAGTTTGGCAGTTCAAATCTCACCAGGCTCAAGGTTGACTCATCCTTCCATCCTTCCGAGGTGGGTAAAATGAGGACCAAGATTGTTGGGGGCAATATGCTAACTCCTTAAAACCGCTTAGAGAGGGCAGTAAAGCGATATATACAGAAAGTCTTATTGCTATTGCTATTATGACTGTCGGAGCATCCTCACGATCACATGATCAAAATTTGGGTGCTTGGCAATCAGCCATGTATTTATGACGATTGCAGTGTCTCAGGGTCATATGATCATCATTTGTGACATTTCCAGCCAGCTTACAACAAGCAAAGTCAATGGGGGAATTTGTATTCACTTAACAACAGCCCAATTCACTTAATAACTGCCATGATTTGCTTAACAACTGTGGCAAAAAAGGTAAAATGAGACGTGACTCACTTACCAACCACCTTGCTTAGCAACAGAAATTCTGGTTCCAATTGTGGCTGTAAGTCAAGGACTGCCTCTTATTGGATGTGCAGTGCAATTCATACGTTTCAGTTGGGCAGTCCTTTGCTTGCACAAGAGACTGATGCAAGTCTTTTTGCAACTTGAATATCTATTTAGAGCAGCAGAAATGTTGCCTCCAGCAGTGGAGGCGCCACCAATAACCTCTAATATGGTTCACTATTGCATATAGACCGGCGTACATTCTAAACTATGAGACTGACATCTGAAGAATACAGTATGAAATCAGAATTAATCTGCATAACTGTTCTTTCATTTGACTTTACAAAGTGCAGATATTTTTAGATACACACAAGATTCCATCCCTACTGCGGCTTTTCTTTTAAAAATGTATCCAAAGAGATTTAGAATATAAAGTAACAGAGTTGGAAGATACCTTGGAGGTCTTCTAGTATAATCCCCCTGCTCAGGCAGGAAGCCCTATACCATTTCAGACAAATGGCTGTCCAATCTCTTCTTAAAAACTTCCAGTGTTGGAGCATTCACAACTTCTGGAGGCAAGTTATTCCACTGATAAATTGTTCTAACTGTCAGGAAATTTCTCAATTCTAGGTTGGTTCTCTCCTTGATTAATTTCCATCCATTGCTTCTTGTCCTGCCTTCAGGTGCTTTGGAGAACAGGTTGACCCCCTCCTCTTTGTGGCAACCCCTGAGATATTAGAACACTGCTATCATGTCTCCCCTAGTCCTCTTTTTCACTAGACTAGACATACCCAGTTCCAGCAACTGTTCTTCATATGTTTTAGCCTCCAGTCCCCTAATCATCTTATTGTTCTTCTCTGCACTCTTTCTAGAGTCTCAATTGTGGTGACCAAATACAAAGAACCTTGATTGTGTTGAGCATATCAACTGG
Source organism: Thermophis baileyi (assembly GCA_003457575.1). Lineage (NCBI taxonomy): Eukaryota > Metazoa > Chordata > Lepidosauria > Squamata > Dipsadidae > Thermophis > Thermophis baileyi. Next base: position 2,596,097 of record QLTV01012193.1, read on the forward strand.
TGGAATCTCCTTAGGTAAATAGGAAAAATGTCTCATTTCCTTCATGAAAAACCTATGCACAAAATAGGAAAACAGAGATGACACATGGCAAAACAGTGGCTTCAAGCTAGCAAAGGAGTCAGACAAGGCTGAATACTCTCTCCTTATTTATTCAAAGTATATGCTGGATATATATCAAGGGAGACTAGAATGGAAGATGGATGTGGTTTTAAAACTGTAGGAAGAAACCCAATAAGTTGTACTGTGCAGATGACACCACCTTGATAGCTGAAAGTGCAAATGAACTGCAGACTCTAGTAACAAACATCAAGAAGCACTGTGAAAAAAATCAGACTAAGATTAAATATAAAGAAGACCAAACTAATGATACAGGAACTAATTTTAAGATTGACAATGAAGATATTGAAATGGTAGAAAGCTTATGCATTTTAGTTAGTTACTATTAGTTAACTATTTCACCACCTTTTTGGATTGATAATCAAAGTAAAGGATCAAGCTATAAGAAGTATACTACTGACTAGCATTTGGGAGAGTATCAATGAACACCTTGGAAAAGGTATGCAGAGAAGAGGGGGGTTTCAGCAGGTTCTGACCAGTTCTGGAGAACCGGTAGCTGAAATTTTGAGTAGTTCGGAGAACCGGTAAATACCACCTCTGATTGGCCCTGCCCCCATCTATTCTCTGCTTCCCAAGTCCCAGCTGATCAGGAGGCAATGGGGATCTTGCAGTCACCTTCCCCTGGCGTGGGGAGGGCATGGAGATTTTGCAGTATCCTTGCCCTGGAGTGGGGAGGGAATGGAGATTTTACAGTATCCTTCCCCTGGAGTGGGGAGGGAATGGAGAT
>QLTV01012193.1:2597562-2661051 GCA_003457575.1 Thermophis baileyi
ATTCTGCCTCCTCTTTTAAGGAGGTCTATCTGGTGGAACCCAGAGGAAGGGCCTTCTCCATGGTGGCTTCCTCTCTGTGGAACATCATTCCCCAGAGATTAGAACGGCCCCCACTCTAGTACTCTTCCGGAAGGCGCTGAAGACCTGGTTCTGCCAGCGGGCCTGGGGAACCCAGAGTGAGAGGGAGCTCATTAAATGGCTTGTGTGATCTGCTGTCGCTGGGGTGGGGGGTGATTTTTATTATATTATACTATATTAATTTATTTGATTCTTTTTATTAGTTTTATAGTTTTAAATGTGGTTTTATATTCTGTAAGCCACCTTGAGTCGCCATGGGTGAATAGGCGGCTATATAAATTCAATAAATAAATAAATAAATAAATAAATAAATAAATATTTCACCACCTTTTTGGATTGATAATCAAAGTAAAGGATCAAGCTATAAGAAGTATACTACTGACTAGCATTTGGGAGAGTATCAATGAACACCTTGGAAAAGGTATTCAGAGCAGAGGTGGGTTTCAGCAGGTTCTGACCAGTTCTGGAGAACCGGTAGCTGAAATTTTGAGTAGTTCGGAGAACCGGTAAATACCACCTCTGACTGGCCCTGCCCCCATCTATTCTCTGCTTCCCAAGTCCCAGCTGATCAGGAGGAAATGGGGATTTTGCAGTAATCTTCCCCTGGAGTGGGGAGGGAATGGAGATTTTGCAGTAATCTTCCGTGGGAATGAAGATTTTGCAATATCCTTTCCCTGCCACACCCACCAAGCCACGCCCGCCAAGCCACGCCACGCCACACCTGCCAAGCCACGCCCACAGAACCAGTAGTAAAAAAATTTGAATCCCACCACTGATTCTGAGGCAGTGAAGTATCTATATCTAGAAAGATCATAATCATGCAGGCAATGGTTTTCCTGTGACATTCTGTGGAAGCAAAATTTAAACTTTGAATAAGCAGGATAGAAACAGTATTGACACTTTTGAACGTTATGGTTGGAGACTTCCAGGGAAGAAATGGTAAAATGAAGACAGCTTCGCTAAAAATGGAGCTGACAATCATGATGAATGAATTGCCAGTGAGTGCCTCAGTTCTTTGGTATTCCTCCCCAGACAAGGAGAGGACAAGGGATTGCCCACAGTGTTCCAGACAATTGATGTTTGCAAGGGGACTGCAAGAGAGTGGTCTCTGGTGGGTTTGCAGCTCTGGGAGATAAGGGAATCCCATCATCGCCCAAACCGTGGTTGGTGTCTCTATGGGCACAGGGATTTCATACTTACTTTTCTAATCACTTTTAGAAAATTTTAACTGCTTTTCAGATATTAGGAACCTTTAGACTGGGTGAGTTTCCTTCGTGAAAGTGAAAGAAATTTTAAATGCAAGTTTAAGGATTTTTAAAAGTTCCTTTTTTTTTTAAATAAAGAGCAAAAGGACGATTAGAACATTGATGATGAAAAGCTATAAATGGCTTTAGGATCCAGGTGGATTTGAAATAAGATTTTGAAATTAATTATAAGAATTCTTCCCATGGGGAAAATGCTGTCATTTTGAATTCTTTAAAATTTTTGATAGAATAGAATTTTGAAGGTTGGACAAGAGGGTGCTAGGAGGAACTAAAGATTATAATTAAAGGAGAATAAATAAAATTACTATAAAAAGCAAGAACTAAATTTAGAGTTGGAAAAAAGATTTCTGAGAAAACTGTGGATAGCCAAGGAAAGAAAGCAATGAATCCATTGGATCAGTTCAGAATTCTGACACAAAGCATAAATGACTGAACTCATCTTATTTTGGACACATTATCTGAACATCTAGTTCTTTAGAGAAGTTTATAATGCTGAGAAAAATGAAAGAATAGAGAAAAAGAGCACAGAGGCAAGATGAATAGACCTAATTACACTGGCAATGAAATACCAGATTTGGGCCAGGTCATTCTGGAAAAAGTATCTATGTGGTTTCTAAGAGTTGAAATGATCAATCAATCACACACATCAGGATCCTGAATTTTTTTTTAAAGTCTGCTATTCAGCACCTTTGTTAAGTCCTGTGATTGTAATAGCAATACAAATAGTCCTCGACTTACAACAGTTCATTTAGTGACCGTTCGAAGTTACAACAACACTGAAAATAGTGACTTATGACCGTTTTTCACACTTATGACTGTTGCAGCATCCCCATGGTCAGGGGATCAAAATTCAGGTGCTTGGTAACTGACTCATATTTATGACAGTTGCAGTGTTCAGGGGTCATTTTGCGACCTTCTGACAAGCCAAGTCAATAGAGAACCCAGATTCACTTAACAACCATGTTATTCATTTAACAACTGCAGTGATTCACTTAACAAATGTGGCAAGAAAAGTCGTAAAATGGGACAAATTCACTTAAGAGGTTTCTCACTTAACAACATAAATTTTGGCCTGAATTGTGGTCGTGAGTTGAGGACTACCTATACTCATTTGGAGTCCTTGGTATTCTGAGTTTAGTTGTTTGCTTGCAGACATTTCATTGCCCCAAATAGATAACATCATCAGTGCATGCTACCTAGTTGGATAATGAATTGTTCTGCTCTCAGGTGCTTTGGAGAATAGCTTGACTCCCTCTTCTTTGTGGCAACCCAACCCCTGAGAAGCTCAAAATTTAGTGAGCTCAAAATTTGCTATTTTATAAATTTTTATTTAGTTTGTTCCCCACTCTCCATCCGCAGATATTATTCAATGTAAAAGCCTCATCAGACTATCAGAGGATACCGTGTAGACAGTCCTTGGTGCTCTTTGAGCTTGGTTGTTTGCTTGCAGATGTTTCGTTACCCAACTAGAGAACATCATCACTTTTCTCTTTATTTCATTCCAATTAGCTTGTTTATTCTTGACTTTTCTTTTTAAGGTCTCTATAAAGTTGTATAAAATGAAAAGTTCTACTTGTATTCCAAACCATTCTTCAGTCAGTGCCTTTACCTAAATTGCTTTTTAAAAATTATTTGAATTGTAACAATTCTCCACTATTGCTTCTTTATATACGGTAGCAACATTTTGTTTAGTCTCCATCTAAAAGAATTAGACTTTCTTTTCTAAAGCATGCTCATACAATTATGATCTGAAAAAGCCTTTGGTAATATTTACTAGAAATTTTAATAGCCAAGTTCTTTGAAGTCCAAATGATGTCTATTCTCGAAAAGGATCTATGTCTTTCAGAAAAGTAAGTATACTCTCTTGAATTGTCATTTCTCTGTCTCTATATATCAACCATCCCTAAATTGTCCATCAAATCAAACTTTTGATAATTTATCTTGAATTACTTTAATATTTTTTATCAGAATTTCTGGCCAGTTCGGAAGCTCAAGCCATTCTAATCCCCATCAAACACCAACTTTCATAACAGAAACCTATTCATCTCTCCATAAATTATTTATAAAAGAATGTTTTATCCTCTTGGGTCATAAATTCCCAGTATGAAAGTCTTAGCCCCGTGCATATTAGCCTCCAGTCAAACATATTTACCATTTCCATTAGTCAGTACAAGTTCTGGTTTTAGCTGAGGGTTAATATGTGCAACAATGCCATTTCTTTTCTCTTTTGTCCCTGCTGAAATCTTCTCCTTTTTAATCCATATGTGGTAGGTATTCAGTTCCCTTTTCTAGGGTTATTACATGTGGAAACATCAAGAACTCTCATGGATCTTGTCAACTTACGACAGGGGTGAAATACAGCAGATTCTGACAGGTTCTGGAGAACCGGTAGCAGAAATTTTGAGTAGTTCGGAGAACTGACAAATACCACCTCTGGCTGGCCCCAGAGTGGGGTGGGAATGGAGATTTTGCAATATCCTTCCCCCAGGAGTGGGGAGGGAATGGAGATTTTGCAGTATCCTTCCCCTGGAGTGGGGAGGGAATGGAGATTTTGCAGTATCCTTCCCTTGCCACGCCCACCAAGCCACGCCCACAGAACCAGTAGGGAAAAATTTTGAATTTCACCCCTGACTTACGATCACAATTGAGCCCAAACTTTTTGTTGCTAAGCAAGGCAGTTGTTAAGTGAGTTTTGCCCCATTTTACAAACTTTTTGCCCCATTTGTTAAGTGAATCACATGTTTGTTAAGTGATTTGGGCTTCCCCATTGACTCTGTTTCTCAGAAGCTGGCTGGGAAGGTTACATATGGTGATCATATGACCCCAGGATAGTACAACTGTCATAAATACATGCCAGTTGCCAAGTGCCCAAATTTTGACCACGTAACCATGGGGATGCTGCAATGGTCATAAGTGTGAAAACTGGTCATAGGTCACTTATTTTCAGCGCCACTGTAACTTTGAATAGTCACTAAACAAATGGTTGTAAGCCAAGGACTACCTGTAGCGATTTAGGATTGAAAACAAGCTGTTACTATGAGTCAATTATATGTAATGTCTCATTGATAATTATGTGTTATCTTTACTTTATTCATTTCTGTTTATTATCATTCATAAACTGCTCCAATCTGACCAACTATAGATAGTATACCTGAGCAAATCAAAGACCAAATGTTTCAAAAGTTAAAGAATAAAATAATAAAATTCAGAATTAGAACAATTGGAATAAATGGATGTGTCTCAGTTTTCTTAAAATCCTAAGGCCTGTGGAAACATCAGGATAATAGGAGCCAATTGTTCCTTGAGTAGCATATGCTACAGCACTGTTTCTCACTTTTGGCAAATTCAATACTTGTGGACTTCTATTCCCAGAATTCCCTAGCCAGCCAGGGCAATTCAAGGAATTGAAATCCACGTGTCTTAAATCTTAAGAAATGCTGTGTTGTGGTGTGATAGCTGGCATTGAGAAGCCCTGCCTCCTAGTCTATACCTGACAAACTTGGCCAGTATCAAAAACTCCAAATGGAGTCAGGCCTCATAGGCACACTGATCATATTTTCTTGAGGGGTGGGGGGTGGGAAATGAAGAATAAATCCAAGAAAGGAGCAAATCTAAAAGAGGTTCCTAAGGATAAAAAAAATAAATTGCTTATGTTTATAACTTCGCTTTACTGAAGGAAATTCAAGAGCAAAACTAAGAAAATAAAATATTAAATCAGATAAATCGAAAGGGCAGCTTTCTGAAATAAAGGACTGGCCTTTATAATAAAGGACGTGTGGTTACTGTTCTCATCGGTCTGAGAAGTTAATATAAATCTTGAAAAAGGCTATGGCAAACCAGTTCCATACAGTAGCATGGAACTGGTTTGCCATAGCCTTTTTCAAGATTTATTTTAACTTCTCAGACCGATGAGAACAGTAACCACACGTCCTTTATTACAATACTTTGTTACTGTGAAAATTACATGAGTGTCTCCATGAAGTCACAGGGAGTCAAGCTTAACCTGAAGGGGATTTTTACATTACTTTGGCTTTCAGCTTCCCAGTTGCAGTGGGTGTCCTATACTTGGGGGGGGGGGGTGTGTGTGACCACACTGGAATTTCTTTCAGCTGTGAAATCTCAGTTTTCTTTCTTAAGGGAGCAGGCAACATTCAAAAGAGGATCTTAATGCTGTGCTGAGATTAAGCTTCTTCACATTAAAATGTCTCAAACCCCACCATCAAAAGCAATAGTTTGGCCTCTGAAACAAAGGTCCAGTCTCTTGCACTAAAATGGAGAGTTGGAGCAAATGTGGAAATATGGCTGACCTGCTTGTTTTCAGGATTTACACACACACACACACACACACACACACACACACACACACACACACACACACTCATACACACACAAAGTGAGGGGCTGCAGGACCAGGGGTGGTATTCACTTACTTTCCCTACCGGTTTGCAAAGGTGAGCGCGCGCGTGCACACGCTTGCTTCGGTTGCGTGCGCACCTTCCGCGCATGCACATGGCCTTCTGTGCATGCCCTTTGCTCACACACGTGGCTTGCACGCATGCACACGGCTTCAAAACGTGCCTAAATAGGACGGCATAGCACCGGGGCGGGTGGGCAGGCCCACCCGCAGGTCGCTACTACCAGTTCGCCCGAATCGGTCCGAACCAGCTGAATACCACCTCTGTGCAGGACAAACAAACAAAAAAAATAGGGAAGGCAAAGCTTTAAGACCACCTCAGTCTTTAAACGTATGAACAAATACCTGTTAAACACTTGCTGGCAGCTGCTAAGATATCTGGGAGACAGCTCAAGATGGCTGCTTGTCATACAGTCAGACAGCCCTTACTCAGGGTCAGCCATGTCATGCAAGACCACCTATAGAAGGCCACACTTTTAGATTAGGTTCATATGGTTTGAGCTTGTTTTATTGGATAAATCACATATGTTGGGTTCACCTCATATGTGAATACCTCACAAACCATAGTATTTAAATGCAATGACTGGGTTCGCAGTCCTTCAGTTGGTGACTCCAAGTTTGGTGACTCCACCTTGGTTTATCAGCATGATTTGCAAATCTGGGTTTCATGTCAATTAAGTTAAACATGGTTTCAAAAATTCACATTTTACTCTTGCCCACTAGGTGGCAGGAAACACCTGATCAACAAAATTAGGTTGATTTGGAAGAGATTGCAATGTGTTTTGATGATCTGATGAGATAAAAAGTATTTTTGCTATCTTGTCTATAATTATATATGCTAAACTTGGGAACTGATACTGATTGGGTGTGCTTTCAGCACATACGTAATTTGTACTGTCTCATGAATCCATCAGGGAATTCATTACTTGTATTAATTGTGATAAATTCCCCCACCGTTTAATTGCACAAAAATATCCATATTAAGAAAAAACCACGTTAATTTATTATTTTGATTATCCAATGACTATCCTATGCAATTGCAGGCAAAACATTAGGCACCCCTAAATCCTTAACTGAAGCGGAAACTGGCATAGCTTCCACATGGTGCAAAGTTAATCACAATGTTTTTTTCTGAACCTTATTTATTTAGCATATGATGTATTCTAATTGCTGCCTCTGTAGTTTGTGATCGTGAGAGATGCAATACAGGTAGTCCTTGACTTATGACCACAATTGAGCCTCAAATTTTCATTGCTATGTGAGATATTTGTTAAGTGAATTTTGCTCCCATTTACGACCTTTCTTGCCATGGTTGTTAAGTGAATCACTGCAGTTGTTAAATTAGTAACATGGTTGTTAAGTGAATCTGGCTTTCCCATTGACTTTGCTTGTCAGGTCGCAAAGGGTAATCACATGATCCCGGAACTCGGCAACGATCATAAATGTGAGTCAGTTCCCAAGCAGCCGAATTTTAATCATGTGATCACGGGGCTGCTGCAACGGTAGTGTGAAAAATGGCCCTCCCTTTTTTCAGTGCCATTGCAACTTTGAACGGTCACTAAGTGAACGGTTGTAAGTCAAGGACTACCTGGATCCAGTTTGGTCCAAAAGTCTACAGTGGGTGTAGACTTTTAGCTGCTCTGTTATAATCAAATGTTGCTCGAGGTATACCATTATGGACGTAGTCTACACTTCAGACCCTTTCTGGATACTGACTATATGCAATTTATATGTAGCTGAGATTCAAAATACAAAAACTGTAAAATAGGGCAGGTATAGAATTTTGTGCACCCTTTCAGTCAGTAGAAAAGTTTCCAGACTTTTCTGAAAATGTAGCCAGCTAAAAGTCTATTCATGCTAATGAAGTGGTTTTCCCCACCCCCCATTCTTCATTGCTGAACTTTTCTACCTCAGAAATATTTTATTGGGCTGCTTTTTTGCACTGTATATCTGAATTTTCTGCACAGATGTTCAATAATATTCAAGTCTTGGGCGGCTAGGGCCATTCCACAGCATTTACTGTATTTTTCTATCCTGCAAGTAATTCATGGCTGATTTTAAGGCATGTTGTAGAGGGGTTCCCGATCCTGGTTCGCAAACTGGTACCGGTCTGTGGCGCATTGGGAACTGGACCGCACAAGTGGCGGGCAAGGGTGCGAAGCTTCATTTGCGCATGCACATGATTAGGTTGCATATGCAAAACCATCCCCCACCCACCACTGCTGGTCCATGGAGCCAAAAAAGTTGGGGACCGCTGTTGTAGACCGTGGTTGCCTAACCTTTTGGCTTGCCTGGAACACACTGAGTGAAGCGGGTCTTGGGCCTTATAGCAATAGCAATAGCACTTAGACTTATATACCGCTTCACAATACTTTTACAGCCCTCTCTAAGCAGTTTACAGAATCAGCATATTGCCCCCCAACAATCTGGGTCCCTTATTTTACCCACCTCAGAAGGGTGGAAGGCTGCTTGAAATTAGAGCCCTGTCAGGATCGAACTCCTGACAGTGAGCAGTGAGCAATTAGTTAGCCTGCAATATTGCATTCTAACCACTGTGCCACATCATTATATATAAAATATATAATATAATTAATATAAATAACAAACTTTTGTTTTTTAAAAATATTTTTTATTATCTTGTGGGGCCACACTACTAGATGTCCAAGGCTGCATGCAGCCTATGGGCTGCGGGTTAGACATCCCTATTGTACACTGATGTTGTCTTGCTGTAGTATACAGTTTCAGTTTCTTCACTGTCTAGCCTCTAGAATAGATTGATATTTACTTGAACCTATTCTTCCTTTCCCCTGCACAATATGTCCTGTGCCACAGGCTGCCACACAACCTGAAAGTTTAATTGAACAGATCCCTGCACTTAACACTTTGCAGGTTGTTTGTTTTTTCCCAAATGCTTTACCATTTCATCATCATCATCCATCATCATCATCATCCTTTTAGCCGTTGTTTATCCCCTGCAGGATTAAGGCCTCTTCTGCACGTTTCCAACCCATACGGTCCTGAGCTTTCTTTTGCCAACTGGGCCCGCAATACTTGCTGATGTCGTCAATCCATCTTGTTTTAGGTCTTTCATGGAGCCTTTTTATCAAGTGGGATAAAATCCATTTTATGGCTGCCTTCAGGGGTGGGATTGAAAATTTTTAGCAACCGGTTCGCTGCCCAGTTGCTAGGTGGGCGTGGCCATGGGGGCGTGGCCTACTCAGCCTCCTGCACCACAGGGGGCGGGGCGTTTTCACCCTCCCCAGGCTTCAGAGGCTTTTCTCGAGCCTCCAGGAGGGCAAAAACGGCCTCCCCCAGGCACCGGAGGCCCTCCCGAGGCCAGAAACAGGCCCGTTTCCGGACTTCTGGTAGGCCCATTTTTTGCCCTCCCAGAGCCTCCGCGCGCACCATGCACTTACCTGGCATCCAAAACGGGCTGCGTGGAGACTCCTGGGAGGGGAGGGGAGGGGCGGGGTCAGCCAGTCCTTGGAACAACCGGTTCAGCAAACCAGAATAAAATTAACATCTGGTTCGCCCGAACTAGTCCAAACCGGCTGAATCCCACCCCTGGCTGCCTTGGTCCACCTACCATCAGTTCTTCTTGGTATGTGACCAGCCCATTTCCATTTCAGTTCTTTTACTCTCTTGATGGTATCGTATACTTTCGTTTGTTCTCTAATCCATGTGCAGGTCTATCTTGTCTTATAATGCCGAGCATGTATGTTTCCATGGCTCTTTGAGCCACTCATAGCTTTTGTATCGATTGCGAGGTTAGCTTTACCATTTATTCTTCAAATGTATCTTGCATGGTTGTGGCCAACAAATCAATTCTTGTTCCATCAGTCAGGATCATTCCAATCTAAATCCTACATCAATCTAGCTATTTTGTACATCCGATGAAATGGAACCACAGCTCACAAAAATATATGCCTTTCAATAAAATTGGTAAGTCAGAAAAGGTGCTACCCAGGGGTGGGTTCCTCCCGGTACGGACTGGATCGCCCGAACCGGTAGTGACCCGCTGGTGATGTCACGGATCCGGTTCGGTCGGTGCCGGTCCGTGGACGCCGCCATCTTTTTTTGTGAATTTTTTGCAAATTTTTTACTGTTGGGAAGGTTTTTCCTGTTCTGCTGCTTGAAAAAGGGCCCTCCCGCCCGCCCGCCCCTGGGTTTATACTGACCTTTATTCCTTCGCCCGAAGCACAGCTGATCAGCTCCTCAGCTGTGTTTCGGGCTGATTGCAGCTACTGAGCATGTGCGGAAGCAAAATTGCGCGAGAGAATGCGCGTGCGCGCGCAAGCAGAGCGATGCAAACCGGTGGGGAAGGTAAGTGGAACCCACCCCTGGTGCTACCAGGCTCCTTCTGATGTTTTTTGACCCATGTAGAATTAAAATCCTTCTCCCCCCCACCCCCCAGCAGTACCTTGTGTCTTTTGCAGACTGCAGAAATTGCTCCAGGAGGGATTTTTTTGCTTTTCACTTATAGAGAGACTGCATCTGTTGAACTGATTGATTCAAATCAAGCACAGTTCCCCAGTTTTTGAGGAGGAAATAGCAGTAGGGGGCTTTTTAGTTCTAGTAACTTTAATATTAATTTTTGTGGAGGTTTTTTTTTTTTTTTTTTTTAGCATCACCTTCATTTTCTGTGTTTCTGTCCTGGGAGCTCAGGTTTTGCTCCCCGTTCATAGGTCTCCTTTCATTCTAATGTACCGTATATAATCTCCTAGGTAAAGGCTAGGAGCTTCTTGCACCAGTCCATATATCCTATATATTGCATGGCTGACAGGAAAGGAATAAATGGTAAAGAAGCAACAGGGAAGATTGAGAAAGCTGCAGAAAGCCTAGCCACAAAGTCTGTATGATTCCATAAAAGCCACTAGAGCAAAGGGAGGAAGAGTTAAATAAGGTTGTACTGCAGAGCCTCTAGCGTTGATGTCTGACCCAGTTTTTTCACTGTTGGCTGGTTATATTTAGAATCCTCTGTGGAGTGCAACAAGACAAGCAAGCCCCAAACACGGATTCTGCGGTGTCCATGATTTCCCCATCCCCATTTGAACCATCAGGTTCACACATGAAGGAGGGCTATGCAGTCAGTATAGCAGCACTGACCCAGCTTTCCATTGTGCTCCAAAGGAAAGTTGTCATTCAGAATTAGAAGAAGAAGAAGAAGAAGAAGAAACTCATGTCAGTGGAACAGCTTGCCTGCAGAGATTGTGGCTGCTCCACCAGCGGAGGTTTTTAAGAAGAGGTTGGATGGCCATTTGTTGGGGATGGTGTAGTCTCTCCTGCTTGAGCAGGGGGTTGGACTAGAAGACCTCCAAGGTCCCTTCCAACTCTGTCATTCTGTTAATGGCAGGGATAAGAAGAGATCCATGGCTCAGGGGCAAGGCACATGCTTTACCTAACCAGATTGACTTTGACATCTCCAGGTAGGGCTAGGAAAATCTCTGTCCCTGAAAGCTGGGCAGCTAGGACAGACCAGTGATCTCACTACCCATGAGCTTTTTAAGTTTCTATAGCAGTCCTACCAATCAAAATCTGATGAAAGCCAGGCATTGTTTTGAACACCAGAGTTTGCGGAGTCCTAAAGAGGCAACAGAAAAGCAAGGTGCGCTGACTGTATGCCTCTACCAATGGGCAACGGGTACAAATTCCTATATAGCTTGGATGCAGATTAATAATGGTGGGTGGGGAGTCATTCTTTAAGGAATCCAAGGGTCTTAGCTGGTGCCCCAGGACCCTTATTTTTAATTCCATTTTTAAGATGAGGAGACTCAATGTAGTGTTGTCTTTCAGTGAAACTCGTATTTCTGTCTCACAAGGGGCTCCCAGTCTCTCAACATTTCCTAACCGGATGTGTTGGACTACAATTCCCATGACTTCCTAGCAGCATAGCCTATGCCGAGATCGGCTAGGGTTGATGGAAGTTATGCCCTTAACCATTTGGATCAAAATATCTGAAGGACTTGAGGGAGAGGAAAAAAGAACCCACACGGTTTTTTAAAAAGCTGTTGTGAAAAACAGCCATTAAAAAGGGACTGGAAATTTTGTTCTTTCCATCCCTTTGTTTCAATCCTGGAGCCGAAGGAGGCTGCCCTTTTAGTGTGCCAGCAAATTAACACTCTGCAACATCATGCAGTGTGCTTCTTGGATCAGGGCAGGATTTCTGGCCTTATGCTGTCCTGCCTGCCTCATTCCTCCGGATTAACAAGGGACGTTGGTTACCTGCCTACTCAGTATCATTCGGGTGTCAGGGACCCGCCTTGGTTCCAAATGAGCTGCCTTTCACAGTGATGGCTGCTCTGTTTAAAGATGGATGATGCTATGGATCACATCCACAAGCCATGGAATACAGCTCATCACATCAACCTTGGTCTGTCATGGCCAGGCTACAATATTTGTAATTCCAGCCTTAGAGGTAAGGTTCCTTTTCATCAAAAATGACAGCTCTTGCATCCAGTTCTGCAGAGAGCAATAACAGAAACAATGTCTGCATCAGCCTCATTTTATATTCTCCCATTTTCCTTTTTGAGCCTTCCTACATTCCTCGCTGTATTATAGCAGATGTATAGGCTACGGCAGGAGGCATTTTTGACCGAACGCCTATGCAACTCCAAGATAATTTCCTGCTAGCGAGTTATAGACATCCAGTCCTGTTGCGCTAAAATAACAATAATGAGGATAGGCCGGTATCACTTCAGCTGTGGGTGGGTGATGTTATGAATACTTTTATTCCTGTTATTTTATGATTCTGAAGGATGGTAGAGTAGGAAAACTATCCTTCATCCTAGTCTTACATTAATAGATAGAGGTTCCCATAGCAGAAACACAGAGGTTGGAAACAAGAGGATTTAAACTCAAAAAAAGATATTTCATTTATTTATTTCCTGCCTTTATTATTTTTATAAATAACTCAAGGTGGAGAACACACACAATGCTTTGTGCTCCTCCATTTTGCACACAACAACAACTCTGTGAGGTGAGTTGGGCCAAGAGAGAATGACTTGCTCTCTTAGTCATTCAGCTGGCTTTCATGCCTCAAGTAGGACTAGAACTCACAATCTCCCGGTTTCTAGCCACAAGGACAAACTGGAATCAGCATTGACTGTCTACCACACAGGTGTCAAACTCGATCGTGTCACCTGACATCACGTGACGTATCACAATGTTTTTTGCCTTTGCGGAGCCAGGGTGGGCGTGGCCTGCGCGTAATGCATCTGGCCCACAGGCCACCAGTTTGACTCCTCTGGTCTACAACTAGTGACACCTATCTCTTTGAGCTACAATAAAAATAAGCCCTAGATATCCAGCATTGTACTGCATCTCTGGGAAGTTTCTGGAAAGTTTGTGTTTGCTATGGAAGAGCTTGACACTAAATCATCATTTGTTCTGAGACTGCTTGACCGCATGGCGGTGGCAACAGCAGTTGTACAGTATTACTGTCCTTGCTTTAAACTGACTTCATTGTTTTTAACTGGGTTGATTTTTCATCTTTTTACTTCACATTCTAGAAGTTTGATATTTATATCCTAAAAGTTTGTCGTTTGATTAACATGATTTTACATGCTCTAGTAAGCGGCTATACAAATGTTCTTTTGTCACGGTGATGTTTAGGTCATCAAACTGGTGAAGTGGCAGACCTATAGCCCAATGGATCCTAAACAGTTTTTTACACTAAGAAGATATTTTTTTGGTCCTAATATCAATTTCTCTATAACAAGCTTTACAGGTAGTCCTCGACTTACAACAGTTCATTTAGTGACTGTTCAAAATTACAACAGCACTGAAAAATGTGACTTATGATCATTTTTCACACTTATGACCATTGCAGCATCCCCATGGTCACGTGATTTGCCTTCAAATGCTTGACAACTGGTTCATAATTATGACAGTTGCAATGTCCTGGAGTCATGTGATCATATTTTGCTATCTTCTGACAAGCAACTGTGTTACTAATTTTACAACTGAAGTGATTCTCTTAACAAATGTGGCAAGAAAAGTGGTAAAATGGGGCAAAACCCACATAACAAATTTCTCACTTAGCAACATATATTCTGGTCTCAGTTGTGGTCGTAAGTCGAGGACTGCCTATATTTTCATTTGAGCCAAGATGGAGTTACCAATTATACAGTACTACTGGCTGCATTAGGTACCTTTTGGATGTTCACCATGCTGTAACTTTTTCTTTAAACAAGATGCAACCACTTCAATGATGTAGCATTTGCTAATATGCTTTCCTCACACAACAGCATGCTGGGTATCTAGCACCCTATTTGTTTACCTGCTGTTGAAGTGTGCTTGCTCCATTGTGAGCAACAGACTCTCTCAAGGAGGACAACGACCATTTCAGTGGCAGCTCTCCAAGGTATCCCGCTGCTCAGGGTTTAGCACATTGCTTTCTGATCTCAGTGTCAGCTTTCATCCATCACTCATACAAATATACAGGCTAGTTTTTTGGGGTCAGGCTGGGCTATCATCAGTGCTTGATTGACCTTCTTACTTGACCTCTAGTAAGCATTCCTTGTTGCTCAACCATACATGTGATGCTCAGAGACCAAAATGTAAAGTCTCAGACAGGCTCATTTTGTATAGTGAGCCCCCCCACCCCAATGCTTATCTGTGCATTCACAGGTCCCAAGCAAACTTTAACCTTAAAACAGAACAGCAGTGTGGAAATGAAAAACTGCTCTTCCCATCATACACCGGCTCTTCGTATTGATCCTTCAAAGCAACAACAACAAAACACGAACATAACCACCCTGAGCTGAATAAAAGGAACATTTTAAATATTATTTTAATGGATTTTTCAATCAATACATATGATGATAAAGATAATAGATATAATAACAATTGCAGAGAAATTTCAAACTAGGATCACAAAGCTATAAAATAAAAATTAATAAACAAAGCAATGAAAACTAAAAAGAAAAAAGGCAGAAAAATACTTTTCTAATAATAGGTTTTCTATCAATACAGTTATACCACTCAGTTTTTAACAAATCATTAAGTATAGGCCAAACAGAAACATGTTGTCCAACTTTGCCTCTCTGTCAATACAAAGCCTTTTTAAAAATTCAGAGCTGGCAATTTAATTGAACAAACTTTTAACATCTAATGCACATATTTTTCCAAGAGTATAAAATGACCTTTCTTGCTACTATCCAGGCATGATACTGTATATTCGGAACTGTCCATACGTAAATATATTCATGCAAACTGAGAAATAGAACTTAAGAGCTCATTCATATTTTTAAATTTTAGCTTCCTTCCTACAACTTGGTTCACTACAGCAATCACCCCTAATGACTAAGAAACAACCAGGGAATATGCCCAAAGCGTATGTCCTAATGTTTCTTCAAATTGACAATCTTTTAATTATATCCATCGAGGGGGCCAAAATATCTAAAAAAATTCTTTTACTAATTGTTTGAAACATAAGAAGTATTTCTTAAAACTTGAAGCCTTTAATTATGTAATATAAGATATTCTGGTTTCAAATATTTGTATCTTTTTTCTATTTAAAAAATAAATTAATCTTCTGTATTGTGAATGGGTGATGTGTGTTTCAACATGGCTTACTGCCACATTAAGGAAATATATCTAATATCTTTCTGAATAACAAGAGTAACAATAGAGTAACAATAGAGTAACAATAATAGAGTAACTAAAAACTGAATAACAATAGAGTACTGCCATATTAAGGAAATATATCTTTCTAATATCTTTTTGAATAACAATAGAGTACAATAGAGTAACTGTCCAGTGGTGGGACAGTTATTAGTGGTGGATAGTTATTATTATTCTCTATAACAATAATTGGGGTAAAAATATGCTGTAGATTAAGTTGGAAAACTGGCAGAAATTTCAGAGAATGATTGTTATTCTGTTTTGCTGGAGAGGATCTGTTTGTCGATCACCAGAAACTTTTGCAACGGTATGAGATAATTATTTTTTTAACAGGTTTTCCTTGCTCACACACAAAAGCATTTAAATCTGAAGCCTGCCTTCAGACCTCAGGTGTGAAGAAGAATGTATCTGAGATTAACTGTCACAAACATTTAGGAGCCACAAGAAATAAAGCCTTGCTAGGGCATGATCTCAACTTTGGAGGGATCTCTGTACACCAATCTTTTCACTATAACTCAGTGCAGGGAAAAGCCCACCAAGGGATTCCTATCTCATGTGGTTCTTTGATTAGTCTTCCTAATCTGACGGCTTCAAAATGTTTTGATCTTATAGGATTCCCAATTTGTCATCCTGGTTGAGAATTCCAGGAATTGCAATCCCAGTGCAAGTGAAAATTAGGAACATTTGTCTCAGAGGTGTGGAACTTATGTCCTCCTCCTCCTCCCCCTTCCTTGCCCTTTGTGGCAAGGAACATCCTTAGGAAACAAAAAACCAAGAAACAGGAGTGCCTCCCATTGCTGGGTGCAAAACAGCCTGGTGAGCTGTGGCCATGTGCTGGCTCAGCCGGCTTTAGAAGTTAGTACTCTTGACCTTAGGGAGCTAAAAATACACTCGGGCAGCTGCCTCCTATGGACCTGCTGGCCCTGTGCATGGCCCCAAATGCTCTGGAAGTGAAGGAAGGCTCTCAGGAGCAACAAGGCTCCCTGACTGGATGCCTTTATTATGTTCCAGTAGCAAAGATCCTGCAAATTACTCCCCACCCTGCTAAGGTAACCAGCATCTGGAGGACCTCTCTCCTCCCACGCCGGCCTGACTCATGTGTAGCACGGGCTATTGTCCCCCCTCCTGCAGCAGGTGCTGCCCGAGCTGCTTCTGGAGCTCCTGCCCTACTTGTTCCCTTCGTCCCTGCAACTCCATCTGCTGCTGTCTTCCTTGCTGCTGCTACTGCCCGCCTCCCTGTTCCCAATTACTGCCCGCCTCCAATTATTGCCCCAATTATTGCCCCAAAACTTACTGCCTGCCTGTCTCTTGCTGCTATCCTTGCCCTGCCTGTTGCCCTCCTCCAGCCTGTCCAGGCTGCTGCCTGCCCTCTCGCTCTTATGTCCCTGCCTGCCCAGCTTGTCGGAGGTCAGGGACCCGCTTCAGCGCCAGATGAGCTGCCCAGCTGCCCTTGATGTTTCTCTCCCTCTGATGTGGAAGAAACCCCCAGGCCTGATGACAGAAGCAGCTCATCTACCACACACCGCAGGCTCTAGTAAGTACCCTTCATCTCTGTGTAGTGACCTACTCACCCCATGTTGGGCTCCACCTCCCACCATTCCCACCCACTTGCCACCCCAGCTTAGAGTCATGGAAGGCACCACCCAGCTTTTTTTTGGGGGGGGGGAAAAGAGGCGGTGCCAACGTATTGGCTGGGAGGGCAGCCTATTTAGACAATCTTCCTACAGTAATAGAGAGCAACTTTGGAGGATTCAGTGTTGGTTGCCCCAGTGCCTAAGGATAGTCTTGGAGGTGGTGGAAAGGTCTGGTTCTGGTGTTTCTGAAAGACTGCCTGATCACCCTTAAAATAATCCTAGCAAACAATACCCCACTAGGATCTCTACAGGACTGGAGATACTACTGGATAGGAGATCGCAGCGTAGAATCTGTAGTATGGTCTGTGAGAAATACCTAGCAAACCGCACTCTATCCACCCCTTCTGGGTCCTCAGCATTAGACCCTCGTAGCCTTTCTCAAAGGTCAACTTCAACATTATTCTGCCATGGGAGAACCCTGACTAAACCCCATTTCTTTCCCTCCGAGGAGGGCTCCTTTTAACTTTCCAGTGTTTTGAACAGGAAGGGCAGCCATGAAGGACCGGATGAGGAAAGATTGCTTGTTGTTTATGGAGAAAGGGGCTGAAAGGGCCAGGGCTCCTGCTCCAATGACCCTGAGACAAGGAGCAGAACCAGCACTGCTGGCCCCCTGGCCTCCATATAATAAAAAAAAACAATATCCCCCCCCCCCCGTTAATTCCCAATGAGGAGAAAGAACACCATTTGTCAAATCCTTTGCATCTCAGTGTGAGTACTTGTTAACTGACAGATCTGGAGCACAGGGCTGTGAGCTTTCCAACCACGGTGTCCAGCAGAGACTCCCACACACAAGTTCATATATTGTTTTGGAAGAAGAAAGGGCACTGAGTTGGAGGCAGCTGAAGAACAGAGTTGCAGGCAACAAAATTGTGGCTTAGGCAATTTTTATCAGTAGGGAGGCAGGCAACTGCACAGGCGTAGATGGGGAAGCTTCAGCAGAATAAGCTCTGTGGACAGCAGGGATACTTAAAACTTTGGGGAGCCGCCGAGCACATTTTAAATATTGAAAATGCTTTTTTGGCATTCTGAGGAAAAGGAGCTTGTTTGTTCATAACATGGCTGTCATTGGGGCCATTCACAAAAACCTGTTTTTTATGGAATGCTTCTTGCTATTCATTGTAGCCTTGATCTCCGGTAAGGCACTTCCTACAATGCCAGGTTATCTCTGTTCTATTTCTGGGCAGATTGGCATACTTCCACACAAAGTACTGGGCTGTATTTTATTTTCTAAGGTCCATTTGGAGCCAAGAGCATTGCTACAAATAAACAGGATGCTGGAAGGTGGTGCTGTACTTTATCACATAGCAGCTTTCCAATTAAAAAAAAATTTGAGAGAGGTAGGTAGAGATAATATACACATATCGACTGCACACATTTGTATTGTATAACTATAATATTTAGTACTCCATGTGCATATTTTTGAAATAAATATAAGCCAGGAAATCCTTTCTTTCAAATTTTCTCTTCCAGTGCCCGGAGGCAGGCTGTATTTCTGTTAGTCTTGCGTTTCAGGGAAATGAAAACATTGGCCTACCTTGAAGGCCATTTTAATTATTATCAATTGCTCTGATTATTTATGAAATATTTGGAGCATTTGAAACTTGACAAGAGTAGTTATTGTGGATGTATTCTCTTTGTTATAGCCTTTCCTCATTCTAGTGTCCTTCAGATGGGCTCTTATTCTCATCATAGCTAGCCAGCTGGCTTCCTACCTTTATAAAATGCATACACTGCCTCAATCGAGTGGGATTCTAGATTATTTCTGAGGTATGATGAGAGTCAGAATTTACAAATCTGAATGATAAGAAGCTCATCCATGTTATTCATACCAGAACAAAGATTGGAAGAGTGGCTTTTGATCAATCACAATCTCTATCCTGCTGTGGGGGGAAAAATGGAGGAGGGAATGCTATATACACCACCTAGAGAAAAGCTCTATTAAACAACATTAAAAACAAATGGTTATAGAAGTTAATAAGAGCTTATTTTCATGCGTCATACTTTACAATGATTTTGTTGATGTGTTTCATGACAATGGCTGGATTTATATCACATGCTAATCCAAAATCCAATAAACCTCATTGTAGCTTAGCATGATATGTAAACCCAGCAACCAGGAGTCTTAAATAGCCGATTCAGGTTGGTTGCTACAAACTAGTTATTATTATTTTTTCCTATGCAGAAGCAGCAGCAATCCAACATCTTATGTAGCCTGTGAGCTGAAACCAATCCTTTCCCTTCAGGCTTTCATGGAGAGGACCCCTCTCTGGGATGTGGCAGGCAATAGAATTTAGAAGATTGAAGCCACAAGTCCAGGAATTAAGCACAAGGCAAAATGCTGCCACTTGTTACCTAGAATGCCAAGAGGGAAGATGGGCTATACCCCCCACTCACCCACTTGAGAACAGATGAGAACAGATGAATAGGCTTGCTTCCCATTGTGTAGTTTTCCTCACTTCTTACATCGCACCTTTACTGGTTTGGAGTTGAAATAGCATGTGGTGGTATGAATACAGCCCTGTGGTTTATAAAACCAAGTTTTCATGTACATACTGAAATGTGGTTTATCCAATAAACCATGGTTAAACAAATGTGGTTTAGTGTGATGTGTGAACTCAGACAAGCAGTCAGCTGATCAATTTAACCAGTGGCCTGGGGAAAAAGATTTTGTAGAGGACCTCTAGATATATTATGTCCATGCATTAAAGCAGGGGTCCCCAACCCCTGGCCCATTACCGGGCCATGAGCTGTTCACAACTGGGCTGCCCAAAGCGGCGAGCGAGCACGCATGCATGCTCGCGCATCCCCACTTACACGAGCAGTGGACGAGTCTACGCTCATGTGCTCCATTTGTGCGAGCGGCAGGCACGTGTGCTCACTTGTGCAAATGGAGCTGTGCGCATAAGCTTACCCATCACTCACACAGAACTATTCCCTCCCCCCTTCTCCACCGGTCCACAAAGCTGGAAAAGTTGGGAAACTCTGCACTAAAGAACAGATGGCCAGCAGCAGGCTGGATAAAAATCGACGATTTTTTTTTTTAATTAAAAAAATGGATTTTTAAGATTTAAATCCGATTTTTTTTATTTTTATCAAATTTATTTTACTAAAATGCTTTTGGAGTAAAAAATCTATCTAAAGATAGTTTTCTATTTAAGATACATTAATAATTTAATTTATTCAGCATGAAATGGAGCTTAGTTATGTAGCGTGAGGCTGTATATTCTGCAAGATTTACATTGTTCGCTCGTGCCTGTCGGTCGCCGTAGAGCCGGTAGCGACGGAAGCGGGAGACTTCGCCCACCCGCCGCCATTTGGGTTCTTTTACCCTCTGCGCATGCACAGAACGCTTTGCGCATGCGCAGAGGGTAAAAGAACCCAAACGCCGGCGTCTAGGTGTCCGGGCGGAGCCTCGCGCTACCTTGGCGACCGGCTCTACGGCGACCGACAGGCACGAGCGAACCGGGAGCATTTCACCCCTGCTATGTACACTACAAACTGTATGATTGTTTGAAGAGAAATGCATCTGTACCACCAGGCTCTAAGTGTGAGGACAAAGGGCAAGCAGTTAAAAATGAACGTGAAACCTTCTAAGCAGCTTATAAATATAATATTAAAGAGCACCTGTCATTTCAGATCCATCATGGCAGCGCCTGTTAGCAGGCATCCACTCACCTGCTGCCTGCCACGTCCCTCACCTTGTTGTGTCACTGCCGCATCACCAGCCATCCCATTAAAGTGAATGGGACTGTCGATGAGTCAACAGCGGGTCAGAGGAGCTGCTGCAGGACAGAGATGACAGTTGCTCTTTAAAAATTATGATTTAAATCGACTTGATTTAAATCGACTTGATTTAAATCAAATCCACCCTGGCCAGCAGCAAGGTGGATGATTCAGTCATAGCGATTGAAAGATCTGAAGGACCAGGCTGGGGACAGATCCACCTGGAGACAGTCTATATGTGGTGGCTCGGAGTTGATACTGACTGGCTGGCATATCATCATCATCATCATCATCTGAGCTGTTGCAATGCTTTTTTAATTTTTTTTGAACAACCTGGCTCCAGAAGTTGTGGATGCTCCAACATTGGAGGTTTTAAAGAAAAAATTAGACAACCATTTGTCTGAAATGGTATGGGGTTTTCTGCTCGAGCCGGGGGTTGGACTAGAAGACCTGCAAGGTCCCTTTCAACTCTGTTATTCTGTTACTCAGCTAAGGAAAGGGACAGAAAATATGAAATATTTCTGTGCCTGAATGTGGATAATAACAAAGTGGCCTTTAGGATAGTTTGCCTACCACACTAAGAGAAAAAAGCACTTTTAGGTTACCCTGGTAGTACCATACCTTCCGAACACACCACGCTTTAACGCTTATCCTATTCAAACCCCGGGTGCCACTCGCGGGCTTCCCCGTCTTCTAGCCACGTGCGGCAAAAGAAGTCACGCTGCACCCTCCCTTTCGCCATGTGGCTTCGCCTCCTTAATCCCGCGACGCCCTGGCGGATCCGGGCCAACAGCTTCTCGCGGAATTAGCATAATCGCCCCGCTTTGCCTGAAGTTGGATCCAGAAGGCCGGAACGGCTGCAACAGTTAGTTACGCCTGCCTAACTGGTCCGTCCTTCCTGAATCCGGTGGGCAGAACTAGACCCAGACTTTCAAGAAAAGGGGCCTTTGCGTCCGTCCCCCCCAAGTGCAATCGCAGCCGCTGGACTCACCCCGGTTTGGGAGGTCGCGAAACTTAACATACGGGATCAAATGAAGAAGGGCTGGTGTGGGGAAGCGAGATCCCCCTGAGATTAATTAAATCTCTCCTATTAATCGCTCCCTTCCTTGAGGATGTCGAAATGAAGTTGAAAACAGCCAAAAATCTGTACGTTATCTTTATCTTCAGCTCTGCCCTTGGGAGGTTTATGGGAAACCGAGGAAAAGGAAGGAGGAAGGAAGACAAATGCTGGGCTTCAGATCTGTTGAATATTAGACCCCACTTCACCTCCCCCGCTTCTTGAAAATCCTAAACCTGTCCTTGCTCCATATACTGTAGGAACTTTAAAACTTAATGACAGAAGCCCAGTTTTGCTCAGAAACCATGCATCCCTTTATTTACTACACTGCAGTACTTTATTGTTTTTAATTGTTTCAACCTGTGTTAGGTTTTGTAAGCTGTCCAAAGGTGTTTTTTTTTTTGAGTGGGTGGTTATTAATGAAATAAATTTAAGCCTCTTAATATAACTTTGTTATTCCTGTGGATGTATTGATTATAACATGTCTGTGCAGAACACGGATTAGTTTGATGCATAGTTTGACTCAGTGATGAGGGAAATTTGCTCACCACTTACTCAGAAGCAGTTTTGGTTATGTGCTAACCGGCACATCCCTTGGCAGATCAGCAGTGGAGTCCTACCTGCTTTGAGGAATGAGGAAAGCTGCTAAGGCAGTGGAGACATACAGGTGACCCTCTGCACCTGGTTGTTTAGAAAATTCTTTCCACTTGACTAGATGCCATGGATGGCTTGTTTACTAAAGCAATCAACATGCGCAGACTTGATAACAGAGCCTGGTAAATATGTGCTTATTATAGTCTTTCCTGTGTTCAAAAGCTGAGCAACAAACACCCACAAACGCAAGTCCCTGCAAAACACAGCACTACTGTTCTCATTTGGAAAACACTGTCTGGATGGGAAGTCTACAGTGTAGATGCGGAGAACTAGATTCTATGATTTCAGCCTGTCCTTGAAAATGAGTCTTATGATGGAGCCTTGCTGGCAAGATCTGAATCTAATTAAATCAGTGGTGAAATCCACATTTTTTACTATCGGTTCTGTGGGCATGGCTTGGTGGGTGTGGTGTGGCTTGGTGGGCGTGGCAGGGGAAGGATACTGCAAAATCTCCATTCCCACCCCACTCCAGGGGAAGGATACTGCAAAATCCCCATTCCCTCCCCACTCCTGGGTCAAGGATATTGCAAAATAACACAGCCCTCCCTTTTTAACAAATTGTATATTTCCACCTTCCACCCATCTCTCCTTTGGAACGAAGACTAGATTTAGTTCAGGGGTAAAATCCAGCAGGTTCTGGAGAACCGGTAGCAGAAATTTTGAGTAGTTCGGAGAACCAGTAGCGGAAATTTTGAGTAGTTTGGAGAACGGGAAAATACCACCTCTGGCTGGCCCCAGAGTGGGGTGGGAATGGAGATTCTGTTAAATCCCTGGTGCTGGGCACAGTTACTGCATGAGGCCAATCTACCTCCAAGAATACCTATAGAACAGTGCTGTTGTTAAGGATCCGCCCTATTGCATTTTAGATGATCCCGGAGGCAGTTTCTCTTTCACCACTCATATAAATCTACTTAGTATGAGTTAGGAAACAGACCACATACTTTACAATGCAATGCTTTTCCACGTGCCATGCATCTCTATTGGGGAAATTATAGTGTTTTTGCAGCCAACTCTTTGCATCACTAAATTTCCACTAACTTTATCCCCAAGTAGAAACTATACAGTGATGTTCAAACTTTGAAACAAGTCCCATTGTATTTGAGAGTGGCATTTACTCTCAAATGTTCCCAGTCTTGCATTATAGCATGACAATTATTATTTAGCATTTTGAACATTTCTAACATATACTTTTGTTAAAAACACAACCAGTGAAATGAAAATACACAATAGACCACTGAGCAAAATCTGTATTAGGACCCATCGAAATACAGGTGGTCCTCGACTTACAACAGTTTGTTGTAGTGACCGTTTGAAGTTACAACAGCACTGAAAAAAGTGACATGACCATTTTTCACACTTATGACCGTTGCAGCATCCCCATGGTCAAGTGATTTACATTCAGATGCTCGACAACTGATTCACATTTATGATGGCTGCAGAGTCCCTGGGTTACGTGATCCCCTTTTGTGACCTTCTGATAAGCAAAGTCAAGGGGGAAGCCAGATTCACTTAACTACCGTGTTACTAATTTAACAACTGTAGGGATTCACTTAACAAATGTGCCAAGAAATGTTGTAAAATGGGGCAAGACTCATTTAACAAATTTCTCACTTAGCAACATTTTCATTGTAAGTCGAGGACTACCTGTACTACAGAAGGATGTGCAATATTGATGTCTCCACAAACGTGCATCAGGTGAGGTAACCCCCTCCCCCAAAACAGGCTATGGGAAACAGAAAGTCCAGAAATTAGGCCAGGTGTTCTGGATTCCGAGGTGGAGTTTGCAGCCTGAGATTACAACCAATTAGCTGCATTATAATACTATCTCCAGTCCTTGACTTGCAAGAAAAATACACAGGCAAAATATTTTGCTGTCCTGATTGCTGTACCCTATTTATCCACAGTAATGAGACTGGCGCCTGGTGCTGTATTTGTTTTAACGCAGTACCAAGTTAGGCAAAATGATTGGTGGACTCTCACATTTGTTCTCCCTCCCATGAAGTTTGCCTGGTGGCAAGAAAACCACCAGCAATCACTTTCCCTAATGGGTGGGGAAGGGTTGGGCAAGTGTGGGTAGATGCTTGGAGCAGCATATTTAACCACTTGCCAAGTTGCCCAACCAACAAGTTGCGGATGCGGACATGCGCCGCATCTGTGACTTCTCTGGTCAGGCTGATTCTGTACATGGATCTAATGGTCTTCTGAAAGAGTCTAGCCTTCAGAATTTATGGGAGGTTCATCACTGGAAGCTTTCAAGAAGAGACTGGACTGCCATCTGTCAGAAAAGGTGTAGGGTCTCCTGTTTGGGGGGGGTTAGACTAGATGACCTACATGCAGGGGTGAAATCCAGCAGGTCCTGACAGGTTCTGGAGAACTGGTAGCGGAAATTTTGAGTAGTTCGGAGCAGGGGTGGGTTCTAACTTACCTCGCTGCCGGTTCGCTTCCTCCCGCGCTGCGTGGCACGCATGCGCAGTGCAAAAAAATAAAAAAAATGCAAAAAGCCAAAACCAACATGGCGACGCATGCACAGTGCTGGAAACTCGGCTTCTGCGCATGCTCAGAAGAAATAAATAAATAAATTCAAAAAAATAAAAAAAATTCAAAAAAAGATGGCGGTGCCCATGGACTGGCACCGACCGAACCGGATCCGTGACGTCATCGTGATGTCACCAGTGGGTTGCTACCGGTTTGGGCGAACCGGTTTGAACCGGGAGGAACCCACCTCTGGTTCGGAGAACCGGTAGCGGAAATTTTGAGTAGTTCAGAGAACCGGCAAATACCACCTCTGGCTGGCCCGAGTGGGGTGGGAATGGGGATTTTGCAATATCCTTCCCCTGCCACGCCCACCAAGCCCCGCCCCGCCCACAGAACCGGTAGTAAAAAAAAAAAGGATTTCACCACTGCCTACATGGTCCCTTCCAACTCTCTTAATCTGTTAAGAGTGCTAAATCTCTGTCCACAAAGAGTTCAGCTGATAGACTGCAGGCATGGAGAAATAATGTGAGGTAGAAAGA
The DNA here is from genome assembly GCA_003457575.1 of Thermophis baileyi. Classification (NCBI taxonomy): domain Eukaryota; kingdom Metazoa; phylum Chordata; class Lepidosauria; order Squamata; family Dipsadidae; genus Thermophis; species Thermophis baileyi. The sequence goes on from QLTV01012193.1 coordinate 2,623,026, forward strand.
GGGGAGCAATTAATAACTAGTAAGCTCACTCCTTGACTAGTGCTGAAGAGATAGTCCTTATCTTACTGTATGATCACAATTGAGCCCAAAATTTATGTTGCTATGCAAGACATTTGTTAAGTGAGTTTTGCCCCAATTTACAGCCATTCTTGCCACAGTTGTTAAGTGAATCACTGCAGTTCTTAAATCAGTAATACGGTTGTTAACTGAATCTGGCTTTCCCTATTGATTTTGATCACGGGGCCCCGGGACATTGCAACCGTCATAAATATGAATCAGTTGCGAAGCATCTGAATTTTGATCACGTGACCATGGGGATGCTGCAACAGTCGTAAGCATGAAAAATGGTCATAAGTCACCTTCTTCAGTGCCGTTGTGACTTCAAATGGTCACTAAATGTTGTAAGTCGAGGAATACCTATATAGAGATGTCGGCACCTGAAAGTAGCCAATGGAAGATCCCTCAGTGTCTTTCAGCTGTTTACGCTTTTAGATCAACCTCCCTCACAGAGTTGTTGTGGAAAAAATGAGAGAAGGGAGTGCTTTCTCTGTTGTCTTAGGCTGCCAGGAAAGAAGGTGTATACTGTGCATTTCTAAATAATCCTAAAACAAAGTGCATGTCCAGGCTTACAACCAGATAGAATACAAAAGGAAAAAAATGAGGGAAAGGAGTGAGGAAAGCAAGAATTAGAGCAGAGCGTTCTTACTAGAAAGGCTGGGGAAGCAAGCTGTGTCCTCTCTCTGTGAGAGGAATAAGGCCTGAATGATCTTTCCCCTTGTCATTATGTTCTTGGCATCTCTTGAGACAAGCGGGTCTTTTGTCCCAATGACAGGTTCGCTTGAAACATCAAGGAAGAGTCTCTTCTCGCTGCCCAACAGTCTCTTTTGTTTGTATCTGAAAAACTCTGCCTTCTTTTTATTTAGGACAAAACGAAGAGTTTTACTGCTGGAATCTGGGTCACCTGAAGAGGGTAGGAAGGCAAGATTTCTGGACCGTGTTGGTGCAGAGTGCAGTTTCTGCAAACTGCCACAAACATCCAAGAGAGGCTGGGCTCGCTCAGGGATTGCCATTATCCGTATTTCAAACCCTCCTCTTTCTCTTTCCTCTGAGGTCTTTTGCAGTGGTCGGGTTTCTATCCAGAAAGCAAAATTCTTTCCTGAATGAATTAATATGTTAGCTGCAGTAGGGAATATTAGGAAAATATGTGGGGAGGTGGTGACGACACCATGCCCGGAGCCAAAGAAACAACAGAAGTCTTAATAACTTAATAACTGAAGTGATTCACTTAGCAGTTGTGGCAAGAAAAGTCGTAGAATGGGGCAATAGCAATAGCACTTAGACTTATATATCGCTTCATAGTGCTTTACAGCCCTCTCTAAGCGGTTTACAGAGTTAGCATATTGCCCCCAACAGTCTGGGTCCTCATTTTACCCACCTCGGAAGGATGGAAGGCTGAGTCAACCTTGAGCCGGTGAGATTTGAACCGCCGAACTGCAGCTAGCAGTCAGCTGAAGTAGCCTGCAGTGCTGCACTCTAACCACTGCGCCACCTCGGCTCTTTTAACTCAGCAAAAGTGACTCGGCAAAAGTCACTTAACAACTGTCTTGCTTAGCAACAGAAAATTGGGGCTTAATTGTGGTCCTAAGTCGAGGACTACCTGTAATTCTGTAAAAAATATATAATAATTCTTTTCTATGTCCTACAGATATTATCTGGATGTGTTCTATATACTAGAAATGCCCCACTGCTTGGGCCAAGCTTATGAGCTGGTCTCTCAAGCTTTAATTATAATGTAGTAGTTCACATAAGACAGCGGTGTCAAACTCAAGGCCCGTGGGCCGGATGTGGCCCGCGGGGTGCTTAGATCTGGTCCGCAGGGCTGCCCTGGAAATAGCAAAGGACCAGCCCGCAGTGCCTCTGCCAGGGAAAATAGAGCTCGCGGCGGCCCTCCCAAGCTCCGTTTTCCCTGGCAGTAGGTTGCAGGAAGCTGTCGCAGGAGGCGGTTGCAGCCAAAAACGGAGCTTGGGAGCCCATTTTTGCTGGCAGAGCACTTGGGCCACGCCCATCCCAGCCCCCCCCCCGAGGTTAAACACAATCCTGATGTGGCCCTCAATGAAATCGAGTTTGACACCCCTGACATAAGAGAAAGACTGGAAACCGCTGGTGTAAATAATGTTTTCCAAGCCTGAATTAAAATCAGACATATGTTCAGGTGTTCACCAGAACCTGATGAGTTCTTGCAATCAGACTTCATGTTTCTGAGTCACTGTTCTAGAACTGACTACCTTGAGCTCATAGAGATTTAGTTGCTGCCAATGGTAGAAGACCTGAATAGGTTTGTGTGCTAAAGCCCGTTTTCTCTTTGATACAACCATGCCTATTGATGGGAAGAAAGTATGCCCAGAGGAGAGACTTATGCAGAGGCACAAGTAATAGTCTTTTCTATTACTGTATTAGAAGCAATTGCACGCTCCTATCAGATCCACTAAAAGACAGCCTAGGACGTAAGAGAAGATGAAAAGGTCCACGTTGTTCAGCAACTTGTCTTCCCTGAGAGCAAACAGATGCCACAGGAGGAAATCTGCATGCAGGGAAGGAAGGTGATGGCCGTTTCCTGTAAGGATGCATATTTCTTTGGAAGTTTGGCATATGGTTTGCATGACAAGTTGGCAAAGAAAGATCTATCCTTCATTGCTTTGCCAAACCTCCTTTAAGAGCCACGAAACTAGCCCCTTCACCTCTGCTTTTGACCCCCAATGTTTGAAATTAACAGGAGTTTCTTTGCTGTATAGCTTTTTACTCATTTCAATACAACTTGTATAGAAAAACTTCCAGGGATCTGAAGAGTACTCAGGAAAAAACTTTTGCTAAGACATCTTGCCTTATGTTGCTATTCCTGTGGCTGTTATGACAGACTGCAGTGTGTCTTTTGAGGGAAAGTACAGACATTTCCAACAGCATGTTCAGCTATACAAATGATTGGTGCTTCTATGGTGCAGCTTTTGATCCAAAGATTTCCAGTGCAAAACAAAAATCTTCTCCTAATTCAGGCCTGAATCTTGACAACTTCATGGACATGTCCGTATTGTTTCCCCTGCAATAACATCAAGAAAGTAGATTTTCACTGCTTTCTTCCATGATTTAAAAAACAAAATCTTTCTAACCTAATCTACTTTCCCTGGTCATTTCCCATCCAAGTCCTAACCAGGCCTGGCTCTATTTTGCTTTTCAAGACCAGTTAAGGTCAGCTAGGTCTGTCCACCTAGCTGAGGACAAGAAGTCACCTTCCAAGTCACTAAAATTGGATATGCACATTGCCTTACTCTGTAATCTTTTGTTCTGGCAATGTGTCAATAGTGCACTGCACTGTCCCAGTTTTTCAAAGTAGAAAAGGAGTCCTATTAATAGCTGTTGTTGTCCTAGTTTCATATTCAGCAGGGTCTTTCTCTGTGCCCTAGATATATATTACTTCTGGCTCACACCGTTTCACCCCTAGAAAAGCTAACTGGTCCTCTAGGTGTACTAGAATATTAATAGTGGCCAGGAGCGAACAAAGAGGTTTCCTAGACTATTAAAAAAAGTACTGTCCCTGTCAAAATATATCAGGGAGCTATTTTTTTCTCTCCATAATGGTCTTTGTTTAATAAGATTGGAATTCCTGGCAAAATTCACAAAAAATTAATTGTTAACCTTGCTTGAAAACACCCAAAAGTGATTTTGTTTTGGAGGCCTCAGAAAGAACTGAGTGATATTCAATGCTTGTCTCTTGAACATAAGGGAATCCCTTGGGGCAGTGGTGAAATCTAATTTTTTTTCCTACCGGTTCTGTGGGCGTGGCTTGGTGGGGGTCATGTGACTGGGGGCCGTGGCTATGCAGTCATGTAACTGGGGGATCAAAAGACAGAAACTCACTTTAACAATGTCCTGCAGGAGAAGGGTTGGACTAGATGACCTCCAGGTCCCTTCCAGCCCTAGATTATCCTCTGAAGCTGCGTCTAGTGCCAGGTTTGTAGTCCTTCCTTCCTCTCCTTTTTCCCTCCCTCCCTCCCTTTCTTTCTTTTTCTTTCTTTCTCTTTTTCTCCCCTTTTTTCTTTCTTTTTTTTCTTTCTTTTTTTCTTTTTCTTTCTTTCTTCCTTCCTTTCTTTCTTTTTCTTTTTCTTTTTCTCTTTCTTCTTTCTTTCTCTTTCTTTCTTTCTTTCTTCTTTCTTTTTTTCTTTCTCTTTCTTCTTTCTTCTTTCTTTCTTCTTCTTTCTTTCTTTCTTTCTTTCTTTCTTTCTTTCTTTCTTTCTTTCTTTCTTTCTTTCTTTCTTCTCTCTCTCTCTCTCTCTCTCTCTTTCTTTCCTTTCTTCTTTCCACCCCCAGTTTTTGGCCTAGCAGGCTTCAGGGGAAAAAAAAAGTTCCGAAGATCAGCTGTGCAACACGCAATTGTTGGAACTTTTTTTTTTACTTTTTAAAGCATTTTTTACTACCGGTTCAGGTGAACCGGCCCGAACCGGTAGCATTTCACCCCTGCCTTGGGGAATTCAGATGGGACAGCCTGGAGACAATTGTGGCAGTAACTCCCTCCCGAGAAGGTGGACAGGATCCTCAGGTCTGTTAACTCAGTCACCTGTTTATTAGATCTATGCCCTTCCTTGTTGGTGAAGGTTGCCTGGGAGATGACATGTAACAGGGTAATGCCTGCTTTGTTGAGGGAGAGGATGATTCCCATTGTTTTTGTCATTGAAGGAGGTAGTGCCACATCCCTCTTCCAGGAGCCTTGACTGCACTCATCTATATTGGACAATTTTCAAGTCTTCAACCTTCCTATTTTATGACAGGGGGTTGAGAAGATTGCTGGACTGCAGAAATAGGTGTTGGAGGATACTGATTAGCTAGAATCCTTTCAGTCAGGTTTTAGGCCAAGACATGGTATTGACAGAACATTGGTTGAGCTTATTAATGATCTCTACCAGAGCCAGGAAGAAGTAGTGCAACTATCCACCAACTATGAGCCACGGTGGCACAGTGGTTAGAGTTCAGTATTGCAGTCTACTTCTGCTGACTGCCGGCTACCTGCAATTTGGCAGTTCAAATCTCACCAGGCTCAAGGTTGACTCTGCCCTCCATCCTTCCGAGGTTGGTAAAATGAGGACTCAAATTGTTGGGGGCAATAGGCTGACTCTGTAAATCACGTAGAGGGCTGTAAAGCACTATGTCTAAGTTCTATTGCTATTGCTATCCTGATTCTACTTGATCTCTCAGTGGCCTTCAACAACATCCAGCATGGTGTTCTTCTAGCTTGTTTGAGGGAATTAGGAGTGTGGACATCATGGTGTGGCAATGGTTCTCCTCCTTTCTCTGTCATTAGGTCCAGGTGGTATTGACAGAGAAGAAGCAATCAAGTCTGAGCCCCCCATATTTCTATGGTTAAATATGTTTATTATCTGATCAAAAAATAAAATACAGAAATGCAAAGAAAAATAAAGATAATGGGGAAATAGAGAAGGAAAAAGGAAAGAAAAAAGTGTAGTGGAAAGGGGAAAAGGAAAAGAAAAACATTGATTTCCGATTCCCTTTGGAGTATAAAATAAGGTAATAAAATAAGACCTTGACTTTTTACTTTTATAAAATAATACCTACTAGCATTTCTATCACAACAAACCTATCTTAATTGGCAAAACCCAAAATCAAAGTTTCCTTTTTTTTCTACCTCAAGCACAAAGTCCAAAAGCGGTTTCCAAGTAGAAACAAAATTAATTGTATTCTTTTCTTTAATCAAAGCAGTCAATTTAGCCATCTCTACTATCTCCATCCCATTCATCCATTGTGGGAATCAAAGTATCCTTCCATTTTTGTGCATAGAACATTCAAGGTTCCAATTTTTTTTAGTTCTTTAACCATTAAGCCTAAAATAAAAGTTTCTGATTTTATCTTTATATTCACTTTAAGAATCTAATGTATTAAGATGTGAATCCTACTCCAATATTTCTTTGCTTTGTCATATATTCACCATAAATCATACAAAGTTTCTTCTTTGCATTTACATTTCCAACATTCAATTGAGGTATCTTTATACATTCTTGACCATTTATCCAGTGTTAAATACCAACGGTATATCATCTTATAAAAATTTTCTTTTAATTTAATGTAAATTTTAATCCTTTCGTCCACATGTTTTCCCATTGCTCAAGCATTATCTGAAGCCCCTAATTTGTGGGATGTTTCAGGGCTCTATACTCTGTTTAGCTTCTATATGAAGCCACTGGATGAGGTCATCTATCAATTTGTGGTCAGTTATGATGATGATGATACCAAATTGTACATCTCAACTCCAGGCTGACTAGGTGATGATGTCATGATCTTCTTCAGTATCCAGAGGCTGTGAAAGCCTGCATGGAGAAAAACAGACTCGGGTTCAATCTTAACAAAATTAAGTGGTTGTGGGTTTTTACAGGGCTGGTGATTTTCCATATTAGTCATGAATGGGTTTGCACTTTCCTCTTCAGGATAAGTACACAGTGTAAAGGTCTTTTTGGATTTACTGCTTCTGCTGTGAAGTAGCAGTTGAAGCTAAAAGGGTCTTTGCACAAATCCATCTTGTGTGCCAATTGTGTTCTTTCCTGAACCCCTTCAGACAGTCGCTCATGTTTTGACCACCTCATTCCTGGACTACTGCAATATTTTACACTGCCCAGAATCCCTTTGAGTGGGAGATGCATGGTACTTAAATATGATAAATAAATAAAATACATGTGTTCTACAGGGGGCTGCCCTTGAAAACCACTTGGAAGCTACAGTTGATCCAGATTGCGCTGACACAGACAATTATAGATAGGGGTCCCCAATCCCCGGGCAGTGGCCCATTCAGAACTGGGCCATGCAAGTGGCTGGCCAGCACATGCACGCATATGCGTAGTTCAACTTGTGTGAGTCGCAGGCTGCCACACACACACACACGCACACACGCACAGCTAGACTTGCCTGAGCAGCCGGCTGGTTCCTGTCTCCCTTCCCCTGCCGGGCCGCCAAGCCATAAAGGTTGGGACCACTGATTACAGGCATGCCACATGATGCTCATGTAACATATTTGCTTTACAAGTTGCACTGATTACTAGTAGGCTACAATATTCCCCATTTGAGTAATTCAAGGTACCAATTATAACCAAAAAAGCCCATAATGGTACCAGGCTGTTAAAATCTAAGAAAGTACCTTCCATAGTTTCTGCTCATCCTGTCTGATTTGGGAGAGTGAGCATGCTCCAAGTTCCATCCATTAAACAGTGTCCCTTATTGAGATCTAAGAAGTATGCCTTATCTGTGGCAGGCTCACTCTCTGGAACAATATCCCTGTTGAGATTGATCTGACCCCATTCTGACCATGACTAAGAGAGCGCTTACATCTGGCTCTTCCCGCAGTCCTTGGATTAAAATGGGTGGTAGATCCTGGGGTTGCATTGTGTGTTGTTGTTGTTGTTAGTTGCGAAGTCGTGTCCGACCCATCGCGACCCCATGGACAACGTTCCTCCAGGCCTTTCTGTCCTCTACCATCCCCCGGAGTCCATTTAAGCTCACGCCGACTGCTTCAGTGACTCCATCCAGCCACCTCATTCTCTGTCGTCCCCTTCTTCTTTTGCCCTCAATCGTTCCCAGCATTAGGCTCTTCTCCAGTGAGTAGCAATAGCACTTAGACTTATATACCGCTTCATAGTGCTTTACAGCCCTCTCTAAGCGTGCAGCTAGCAGTCAGCTGAAGTAGCCTGCAGTGCTGAACTCTAACCACTGCGCCACCTGAGTCCTTCCTTCTCATTAGGTGGCCAGAGTATTTGAGTTTCATCTTCAGGATCTGGCCTTCTAAAGAGCAGTCAGGGTTGATCTCCTCTAGGACTGACCGGTTTGATCGCCTTGCAGTCCAAGGGACTCGCAGGAGTCTTCTCCAGCACCATAGTTCAAAGGCCTCAATTCTTTGGCGCTCAGCCTTTCTTATGGTCCAACTTTCACGGCCATACATTGCAACTGGGAAAATCATAGCCTTGACTCTACGCACTTTTGTTGGCAGGGTGTTGTCTCTGCTTTTTAGTATGCTGTCTAGGTTTGCCATAGCTTTTCTCCCCAGGAGCAAGCGTCTTGGCTGTAGTCCCCATCTACGGTGATCTTGGAGCCCAGGAAAATAAAATCTGTCACTACCTCCATTTCTTCCCCATCTATTTGCCATGATCTGAGAGGCCTGGGTGCCATGATCTTAGTTTTCTTAATGTTGAGTTTCAAGCCAGCTTTTGCACTCTCCTCCTCCACCCGCATCAAAAGGCTCTTTAGTTCCTCTTCACTTTCTGCCATTAGAGTGGTATCATCTGTATATCTGAGGTTGCTGAGGTGCAGTGTGTACAGAATGAATAATCTTTCTCCTGGTGCCTATGGTTTTATTTGTGTTTTTACTAATGATTTTATTGTAGATGCCCTGTGTTGCAGTGGAATTGGTGGCCTTATCTTTTAATATGCTGCAGTGGTCAGTGGTTGAAGGATCTGATGGAGTGTTGTGCCTTGGATTTACATTTTACAGCAAATTGGCAGCTGTAGCTAGGAGAGCCTTTGCCCAGGTTCATGTTGTGCACCAATTGTGTCCATTTCTGGATCAGGATGCTCTAACTCACAGTAATTCACACTTCTCATCTCCTGTTTGAATTACCATAATGTACTGTATATAGGGTGTCGTTGAAGAGCATTCAGAAGCTGTAATTAATCCACGGTGTAGGCGGTTTGGGGCATTTCATAATACTCATATAACACTACTACTCCATAAGCCAAGCTGGCTTCTAGTGATTTTCTGAGTTCAATACAAGATGTTGGTTATTATCTACAAAATCCAAGGCACAGGATCAGGTTATTTGCGAAACTGCTAGTCTCTGTTTCTGCTTGCCCCACCCAAGCCAATCAAGTGGGCATGCTCTGCATTCCTTCAATTAAGCAGGATGTAGGAGTCATGTCTGTCAAAATACCTGTCCCGTTGGAACAGCACCCCCATTAGTTTTGGACAGCCCTGTCCTGTTGTCCTTTTGTACAGTGTTAAAGATCTGGTTGTTCATTCAGACACTTGGGCTAGAATGCTAAACAAACTATTGGCTGCATTGTTTGGAGGTTGTCTTTTTATTGGTTATAGAATGGAATGATTTTTTAAAAATCTCAGGCATGTCTTGTTTTGTAGATGATAACCAGCATCTTGAATTGCACTCAGAAGATCACTAGAAGTAAAGTGGTTTATGGAATAGCAATAGCACTTCGACTTATATACTGCTTCACAGTACTTTACAGCCCCTCTCTAAGTGGTTTACAGTCACCATATTGCCCGCAACAATCTGGGTCCTCATTTTACCAACCTCAAAAGGATGGAAGGCTGAGTCAAGCTTGAGCCAGTCAGGATCGAACTGCCAAACTGCTGGCAGTCAGCAGTCAGCAGCATTAGCCTGCAATACTGCATTCTAACCACTGCGCCACCACAGCTCGTGTCATGTTATACGAGTATATCATGAAATTCCCCAAACTGCCCATGCTGCTGCTACAGTCTGGATTAATTAGAGCTTCTGAATGCTCTTCAAGGGCACCTATGTGTTAGTAGTTTTGAGCTTACTTTTATTAATCATGATGTTTGGGTTTTCTCGGTTTTAGTCCTCTGTTATCTCCCAGATTCATTCCTGCAAGAGCGGTAGTCATACAAAATGTATGTATAAATAAATAAATAAATAGATAGGGAGACAAACAAACGTCTCCTGCTACCTGATGAGGCAGTTAGCCTATGTTACTCAATTTCTATTCTACTGGTATACATTTGGGGGTTTCCCATAAGTATGGGGATGTTTACTGGCAGAAGAGCACATTGGACTACAGAGAACGTATAATCTTTTTGTGGCCAAGACCCATGATTTTAAAAACAACCTAGGAGAGCACTCCCAAGGAAGATGCACAATGTCCTTGGAGTGAACGGATTGACATTTTCAGCTTTTGGGATGGAAATAAGATCAAATAAGTATGTTAAACTTCACAGAGGCCTTATAAACCTATTTACAGCCTTATTTAATTAAAAGAAAAATTGCACTGCTGAAAATCAATATTCAGCCACTGAATTTCAGTAGCATGATCTTGCGGAACGCTGTGGACTAAAAAAATGGAGCTAGCTAATTTCCTGTAGTCTATCTGCTCATGAGGAACACATTTAGCCTGTCCTATTATTTATACACACATACACACATACATACAGGTGGTCCTTGACTTATAACCATTCATTTAGCAACCATTTGAAGTTATAATTGCACAGAAAAAAGTGACTTAAACCAGTTCTCGCACTTATGTTGCATCCTCATGGTCATGTGATCAGAATTTGGGTGCTTGGCAACTGGCATGGGGTTATGATGGCTGCAGCATCCCAGGGTCATGTGACTGCCATTTACGACCTTCCCAGCCGACTTCCAACAAGCAGAATCAATGGGGAAAGCCAGGTTTGCTTAATGACCACATGATTCACTTAATAACTGCAGTGATTTGCTTAACAACCAAATAAAAAAAGGTCATAAAATTGAGTGCAACTCTCTTAACAACCACCTTAGCAATGGAAATTCTGGTCCCAATTATCATGTCGAGGACTACATATACATATACATACACATACACATATACACATACACATATATGCACACACACATATATACACACACACATAATCAGTATGTCTGTGGCTGTTTTTATGTAAAGCAAGTTTATTTCACTAACAGGAAACAGATTCTATTCCTAGTGATTATGTGGAGAACTGCTTGGCATTCTGAGCCTTTAAACATTAAAGCATTTAAATATGCTCAAGTTCTTTTGGAATAGGTTCCATGGGCTCTTAAAATGGTCACTCTTCAGTCTGCCTTTTATTATAACAGGAAACATTTTTTGCTCAAGGCCCCTTCCTTCAGCTGTAATGTATTACAGCTGAATGATAGAGAGGAGAGAAGTAAAGGAACAGCGGGATCAGAGACAAAAACCTTTTTTGGCATCTCTTTTCTTTTCCCAAACCTGAAAGGAAAGATTAGGCAGATTTTTATCAGTGATTACAGGGATTGTGGTCTAGGATTTAGAAATTAGGATGAGAGCTTCCCATTTTCCATCTTTATGTTAGCAAAGCTAGGGCATACAGATATCTTTCAATAGCATTTCAGGTTACAATGAGCAAGCATGGGAGTGACTTTAATTTTTCTTGTGCATCAGTTCAACTTTAATAGATGTTCCTGTGATAGTTTAGCTGTTGGTATCCATCCTTAGTCCCAGGGAAATTAAGAGAACTAAGGAATTCTCTTAAGCCTGGAATTCCCATTAAATTCTTCATGCATCTTCTCAAAAGTGAGTCTAATTAGGTTCAGTGAAGCATGCATTCAGGTGTGTGCAATTTTAGCCTAATTAAACCCCCCTCTCTGGAAAATAACCACAAATCATGTTTAGCAGAGACAGTGCAACTCTTTTTCCATAACTTAGTTGAATCATGTCCATAGGGCAAAACTTGCAGATTGTAGAAGAATGTTATCTCTCTTTTCCTAACATACGCAGAAAGACACACCAAACAGCTGTACCATAACAAATTCAACATGTGTATCTTTCTTCCAAATTAATAAAGCATCTGCCTATCCCAGATTCTTGGGAAGGATTCGATCGGTTGATAAAAATGCCAAATCGCATCTTAACATCTGGCCGACTGTGCAACCAACCACAATAAAGTAACAATTTATTAAACTTGTATGCCTGCCAACTCTCATAAGACTCGGGGTGGTTTACAACAAACTGCTGTAGAAAGCTACGCCTCCCCTCACCCGAAGGGGCTGAGGAAGGGGGCAAACCCAAAACATCTTATGAGGTAATCAAAGACCAATAAAGGAGAATATTTGTAGCTCAAGGGTCCTTGGTGCGCTGTGAGAGCCACGGTGGTGTAATGGTTATAATGCAGTACTGCAGGCTACTTCTGCTGCCTGCCGGCTGCCTGCAATTTGGCAGTTCAAATCTCACCAGGTTCAAGGTTGACTCAGCCTTCCATCCTTCCGAGGTCAATAAAATGAGGACCCAGATTGTTGGGGGCAACATGCTGACTCTGTAAACCGCTGAGAGAGGGCTGTAAAGCACTGCGAAGCAGTATATAAGTCTATGCTCTTGCTCTTGCTCTGAGCTTGCTTGTTTTCTTGCAGACGTTATCCTAACTAGGTAACACCATCAGTGCTGGTAAGGAGTGCTGTTTGCTATCAGTTTATATTCTGGTGTCTTGCCTGTCTGTGTGTGTGGGGGGGGGGGGCGGTCTTAGGGATTCTTTGGTTGGGCTGTTTACTGATGGCGCTTTGGCAGTTTCTTGATTGTAATAAAAGAGGCGCATCTCTCTCTCTCTTTTTTTTTTTTGCAGCGCCCCTTACACACACTTAGCAGAAGTCGCAAAGCGGTGCGCCTCACCTCTGCCCGTTTTCTTGTCCTCGCTCGGAGCGCCTGTTTCATCCGGTTCGCTGGCAAAAAGCCTGAGCCTCGCTGTTCGACAACGTCCGACCTGGGACAGTGTCGGCCCGGCCCGGTGCGTATGTGCGAATTTCTTCCCCATCCTTTCCCTATAGCTCCGCCGCGTCCCTCCTCCCGCCCCGCCTCCTGCCCATGTGCAAAGCCGCGGAGCTGATGTCATCGCTTGGGCTGCCCGAATGTGTGTCAGTGGGGCAAGCCTTTGATTCTGTCACATGCAGGCTACACATGAGCCAGCCGCTGAGGTACGCCAGATCCTAACTCCCCCGCTCTTCGCCTTGGCTGGGAAACAAGAGCGAGCGATTCATCTTGGGAGTTGAATAAGCAAAAAAAAAAAAACACAAACAAACAAAAAAAAACCCCAACCCAACCCCAGCAGGAACGCTCACCCACATAGCCTCGAATTCAGGGAACTGGGTTGGGGAGGGAGGGAGGGGGGGGGGACGGCTCGGCTTCAAGCCTCTTGCCGAGCCTTGCTTCAAAAAGCACGTGGAAGTCGCAGTCGAGAACGCGACTGCTGCCTCCTGGAAGCACAAACCATTTTGCAGAGCGCGGTGGCTCAGGAGTCGGCAACACGCGCGCGCGCTCTTCTTTCTCTCTCACACTCCTCTCTCTCTCTCTCTCTCTCTCTCTCTCTCTCTCTCTCTCACACACACACACACACACACACACCCCCCTCTCTCTCTCTCTCTCTCTCTCTCACACACACACACACACACACGTGTATACATACGGTACTCTCACACACACACACACACACACATACACACACACACAGGCAGGAGAAGAGGGGGGACGGTGGGGAGGATTCCCTCGTCGCGCGCAGCCGGCTTGCTACCGATCGCCCCCCTTTCTAGTTATTATTTTTTTTTTTTTGGGCTCGATTTGGGAGAGCCCAGCGCTTCCTACGAAGGCGAGCAAGCGAACCCAACGCGCAACTCTTCGTTGCCTTCCTCGAGGCGATTCCCTACCTCCCCTCTTTTTATTTTTATTTTTTTATATTTGGGCAACCCGAGAACCAGGTTTGCACTAATAACGGGAGGACGGCGGAAGAGAGAGAGAGACCCAGCATGGATAACAATTCCGGTAAGCCTCTTGTTTTCTGCTGCAATTTTTATTCTCCTTTCTCTCCCTCCCCCCCCCCCATCCCTCCCCTCCGGATTGCAAGTGGGCTGATGGACGCGAACCGAGGGAGGTCGAGAAGAGAGGAAGTGAAGTAGCCAAGAAGCTCGCTACGATGTTGAATGGGGTTTTGTATTTTCATGCCATCACGGGCGGGTTTTTTTATTTATTTATTTATTTACGTTTTCCACTCCTTAGCTTGCCCACTATACTGTAGCTCACTACACCGGAAGGAGCGCCTAAGTCTGGGGTTTTAATTCATTTTCCTTTAAAAAACAACAACAGCCACCGGGAAATGCCTTCTTTGGCATTCTGCTTTAGATTGTTAGCCTTTCTTGGGTCGCCAACGTCTATGGAAACGGGTTCAAAAAAAGAGGGGTTGGGTTGGGTTGGGTTGGGTTGGGGGGGGGATCCACAGCAAAAGCGAAGGGAGAAGAGGAGTCCGGGGGGGGGGGAGAAACAGTTTTTGTTGATACTGAAATGGTTGTGGAAGAGGAAAAGGAGCTACAAACAGCCGATTGGAGATGTATGCAATACAAAGAAAGAAAGAAAGAAAGAAAGAAAGAAAGAGGGGACTTATTGGTGCAATGCAAATTCTTGGAGACTGCGGATCTTTCACTACTGGGACTGGGAGAGGGACAGAGGCTTTGGGGGTGGGGGGGGCGAGAATCGCTGTTCCAAATCGCTTTAATTTGTGTACAATGAAACGGGGTCACATGGGTGCCGCTGCAATTTGTGCTTCTCGGTAAACAAACCCAAGCGATGTTTGATGGATGATTCTGGAAAGCGGCTTCTTGTTTTTGCGTTATCCTCGGCTAGAAGAATGGGGGGTGGGGGTGGGGGAGAAAGGCTCCCTACAGCCGCCTTTTGTATGGATGCGGGAGAGGTTAGGTGGGGTCAGTGCGATTTGACTGTTGTGGAATGTAGGAGAAGAGTTTGCAGTCAATAGTCAAAAACAAAACCGGGAAAGCGTTGAGGCAAGGAAAGCCACTGTTTTCAGATAAACTAGGTTGCTGGGTTAGTCCAGAACCCCCCCCCCACACACACTTTTTGATATATCAGAGGTAAATGATCTGCAGCAGGTGCGGATTTTAACTCCCATAAGCTGAGTTCAGACATCATGAGAATTGTAGTCCAAACCATCCAGAACAGTGTTTCTCAACCTTGGCAACTTGAAGATGGGTGGACTTCAATTCCCCAGCCAGCACGGAGAAAAGAAAAGGGAGAAAGGAATGCCTGGGCAGAATAAGGTATTATGCTGATTTAAAAAAGCAGGCTTCTGGTCCTTACTGCGCTGAAGATAGATTTTGATTAAATTTCTGCAGCAAGAGGGTGATTTAAGCAAGATTTTAAAGGAGCCATAGCTTCATGGATCTACAAAGCGACTTGGGTGCTAACTTTTCAGAAGCAGAACACTATAGATACAAACATTGGTAGACAAAAGATATGTGGTGTTCCATGCAGGTGACATTTATCTTTTGCTGCTGGAGATTTGGCGTATTATTCCAAAGAATAAAATATTATTCTATTTTCACTTAATTTTGTTCCTCATATGTGTATCTCTTGGTTTAATGTAGATTGCATGCAAACCTAGATTGCATTAACTTCCATGTAAGGATGTCTTCCTTGCTGGGTTTCTTAAATTTGCTGTAAAGTTTTGAAATGTGCAGGAGAACTGGGGTAGATGTTCTCAGCTCTGCTCTCTTTTCACAGTACGATGCAAATCTGTATTTCTCTCTCCTTGTAAATGATCCTTTGGACCAGTGTTTCCCAATCTTGGCAACTTTAATATATGTGGACTTCACTTCCCAGAATTCTCCATCCAGCATGCTTTTGCTGGGGAATTCTGGGAGTTGAATTGAAGCTGCTTCATATATCTTAAAGCTGCTTTTGCAGTTCCATATGGGGAAATTTTTTAGAATGCAGCGACTTACTAGTGCTCCATCTTCTATCTCCCCAACCTTGTGCTGTTTGGGAGAACCTTGTCTCTCTCTCAAATGCAAGGTGTCCCTATAGAGAGAGATGCTGGCAATAGGAATTGCCAAGCTGCTGCCCCAAAACAGGAGGTAGGGTCAGATGTGAGGACTCAGACTGCTTCTCAGAGGAGATTTGATATCTGCAGTGTTCTGTCTTGTATCTTAGTGGATCCACTACAAAGGACAATTGTTTGAGGCTGTGTTCATGGCTTGCTGGTAGAGCACTACTTTTACTGGAGGAAGCTTTAGCAGCCAATTTCTTCCACCTCCAGGGAGGGTTGGGAAAAAAAATTGTTCTCAGAAGTTTTGGAGTTCCCTGCAACAGTAATTGCGTGCTGAGCTGACAATATTGAGCAAGAGATTTCACTGAGTGACCCAGTTTGTACACTGCGCTAAGCCATACTTTGATTTGTTTGGTTTTGACTTAAGTGTGTGAACTTCCCAGCCACTTGATGAGCACAGTTAAGGAAGCCATGGTTTGGCATGATGTATGAACCCAGCCAAATAATGGGACAAAAATCCTTTATTCCTAAGATCTAGAAATTTTAATTTTTCCAGTTATTTGTTCTGCCCTGCTACTATATGTAGCCTCTTTAAGCTCTTTGACATTCCAGAGGGTCCATTTATGATAATTTCTGGTTTCACATGGACGTGGGACTCAAATCCTTTGCCAGGTACAGTGATACCTTGGTAATCAATTGTTTTGAAACTCATAAATTTGGTGCTCAACACATTTTGACATGAAAATTTTGCTAGGTTCTCATTGTTTGGTACTCAAGCTAGAACTTGTTGGTGTCGGCTGCCTTGTGATTCATTACATTATTCCTTATGGGAAAAAATTGACACACATCCTTTTAAGTGCTTATCGCATCTCCCGGAACCAATTCACGATGAGTACTGAGGTACCATTGTAGTGACATCTCAGACAGATTACATTCGTTAGTGTGTTTTTTGTTGGAGGGCTGTCATTCAATATTGATTCTTTTGGGGATGACCCTGTTCTCAAATAGGACTTTTGCAAGAGCGGCAGTCATCACTAGAAACTGAATGGGTGCCAGATTTCCCTTTTCTTGTAGTGGGTCAGCTTTTGTACTTGAAAGATTTTCTTCAGGGCATAGGTGGGAGCTGAAAATATGTTTCTATACCAACTAATCCTGAGTGCAATCCTCTAGCAACACAAGCCTGGCACCTGCACGTGCCGGAGAATTCCTCCAGTTAATCACAAAGTGATTCACTGAGAAAAGAGGAGGCCAAACATAGTTACATCTGCCCTCAGGCCAGGAGCAATCTTTTGAAGGCTGGCAGAACAGGTCAGGAATGTTTTACTTACCAAAACAGTCTTTGGTGGATTCTATTTATAAGGACTAAGGTTATTCAAGGCAGATACATCCATCTACAGCTCAGGGGAAGTTCAGAGTTTACTCCTCTAGATTCCTTTCCTCCCTGGCTGGCTTAGGTATGAGGCAGCCTTCTGAGCCAAAAAAGAAAGTCGTAGGAGATATTTATAGTCAGATAGGACTTGGAAGGATTAAGTTGTTCCCTGATACAGTCAACAGAACTCCCATTTTGCCACCATTCCAGGCAGTCCTGGGGAATGACCACAATTCAGTGCAAGGCCATATACCTTCAATCAGAATAGAGCTGGAAGGAACCTTGGAGGTCTCAAGCAGGAGACCCTATACCAGGGGTGTCAAATTTGATTTCATTTAGGGCCGCATCAGGGTTGTGTTTGACCTTGGGGGGCTGGGGTGGCCGGGGTAGGTGTGGCCAGTTCAACGTCACTCATGTCTGGGGCGCCTGTGGTGGCCCAAGCACTCTGCCAGCTAAACGGGCTCCCGAGCTCCATTTTCAGCTGCGATGGCCTCCTGCAACCCTCTCCCAGAGAAAACAGAGCCCACGGTGCCTCTGCCACTGAAAACAGAGCTTGGGCCAGTCCTTTGCTTTTTCCAGGATAACCCCGTGGGCCAGACCTAAGCAGCCCGCAGGCTGGATCCGGCCCCCGGGCCTTGAGTTTGACACCCCTGCCCTATACCATTTCAGACAAGTGGCTGTCCAGTCTCTTCTTCAAAGCCTTCAGTGTTGGAGCACCCACAACGTCTGAAGGCAAGCTCTTCCACTGGTTAATTGTTCTCATTGTTAGGAAGTTACTCCTTAATTCCAGGTTGCTTCTCTCCTTGATTAGTTTCCCTCCGTTATTTCTTATCTTGCCTTCTGCTGCTTTGGAAAATAGGTTGATCTCTTTGCTAATATTGCTATCATGTCACCCCTAGTCCTTCTTTTCATTAGACCAGCCATACCTAGTTCCTGCAACCATTCTTCATATGTTTTTGATACCTTGGGGAAGGGTTGCAGTTTTCTGTAGGTTATTCAGGAGGATGTTTCTCAGAGTTAGACATCTTTGGCCCAGATAAGCAAAGATTTAGGATATGGTAACTAATTCTGTATACTGTAAAATAAAGGATCCCAACCTCTGTGGCAGTATTCCTTAGTCAGATACCTTGTGTTGGAATTGAAAACCTTAAGTCATCCTGGCTAATGGGATGGAGGGAGCAGTCCACAGGATCTAGAAAGCCACTCTGTTGCCAGAGAAGAATCTGCAATGGAGATTCCAGTTGGGAGCAGGTGATCCTTTGATGAGTCCAACCTTTTCAGGCAGCTTAGGCAGTTTAAATTCTTTTATACATACTAGCCCCTGTGGCATTTATGATGGCTGTGTTGGCAGAGCACGCTGAATTCAAACTACTCAACTGTCTGCTGGCCTTCTAAATAATGCAGTCACTAGGTGGATATTTTATAATTCAGTATGATATGGTAACGTGAGGTTAACGTGTGGATAAATATGTCAAGCATGTCAAAGATAGCAGTGTTTGATATTATAGGTCAAGAATTGAACAGAATTGGGAACTAGGTACAAATTTTGGATTGGGTAACATTGCACGTTTGTGTCTTGATAGACTAGGATAAGGCATCCATCTATATTTTTGACAGTGAAATTCTCTAAAAATCTACATTAGGGATAGGAAACAGCAAGCAAAACTCATGCATTTTTCATGTTTGGAAAACGGGCATTGCCTATTGATTTCTGCATGAATGGAAGCATGTCATGGGCCTGTACACCTTACAGGTAGTCCTCAACTTACAACCATTCACTTAATGGCCGTTTGAAGTTACAACAGTGCTGAAAAAGGTAACTTACGGCTGTTTTTCAAATTTATGATCGTTGCAGCATCCTCATGGTCACATGATCCAAATTCGGGCGCTTGACCACTGGCATGTATTTATGACAGTTGCACTATCCTGGGGTCATGTGATCACCATTTGTAACCTTCCCAGCCGGCTTCCGGCAAGCAAAGGCAACAGGGGAAGCTAGATTCACTTAACAACTGCAGTGATTCGCTGTGGCAAAAAAAGATCGTAAAATGGGACATAACTCACTGAACAACTGTGTTGCTTAGCAATGGAAATTTTGGGTTCATTATGGTGGTAAGTCAAGGATTACCTGTACTTGTTCAAGTAATACAGGAACAATCACACAGAGTGCCCGAAGGACAAAACTGTATGTCTTCTGTACAAGGGTTTTCCCCCTCTTTGTTATCAAGCATAGTGCTGGCTCCAAAGCAGCTGTTGATATTTTGGGGGAACAAAAAACTTTGGTTGTCTGCATTTTTCGGAAGTAATTCTTTTCACTCGCTCGCTCCTAGAGATGTGAAGGCCCGGAAAAAAACCCGGAAAAATTCAGAAAAAACCCGGGTTTTTTCCGTTTTTTTCCTGAAGGCTTTTTTGTTTTTTTTCCCGAAAAATTGGAAAAATTGAAAAAAGAAAAAAACAACATTGTGGAATATTTTATTTTAACATTAATTCTTTTTATGAGAATGGGGTTTTTATTTTTATTTTTATTTAATACTGTGGAGAGGAAATATGAAAAATTGTTACTTTTGGTTCCCTTTGTTATAAATAAATATTATTAAAAAGTACATTCTGTTTGTGATAATTGTTTGGCTGCACTATATTTTTAATATGCTAGTTGTGATAATTTTATGCCAAGTAAAATTGTCCATAGTCATATTTTATGTTCCTACAGTAACAGAATGACTTTCAATCTTAAAAAGACAAAAAAGTGCTAATGTAGCATTTTTTTCAATTTTTCCCAAAATTTCCGTTTCCCCCCCCCCAAAAACGGGAAAAAAACGGGTTTTTTTCCGAGCTTCAAAATTTCCGGAAATTTTACATCTCTACTCGCTCCTGTGCTTCCCCATCTGGTGGAATGTGGATTCTAGCAGGTTTCTCCTCTGCTTTGTTTTCTTGTTGGAGAAACAGATAGCCTTCCATGCTCCCTGCCCCAGTTTTGGGCTTCACCCTTACTAGCTATGGGTCTGAGCTTCAGAAGAGAGCCAGTTTGCTCTAGTGGTTAAGGCATCGGGCTAGAAACTGGGAGATCATGAGTTCTAGTCTTACCATAGCCATGAAAGCCAGCTGGGGTGACCTTGGGCCTGTCACTCTCTCTCAGCCCAACTCGCTTATCATGGTGGTTGTTGTTGTGGGGAAAATAGGAGAAGGAAGGAATATTAGATATATGCACTGCCTTGAGTTGTTTATATTAAAATAATAAAGATGGGATATAAATAATAAATAAGAAAAAGGTGCTGGCGAGGACAAAAAGTAGAAAAGGCAGGCTGCTACCAGTGCTCTAGAAGCGGCTTTCAGGTGGGACTAGCAGGTAGTTTGGTTTCAAGTGTCATCTTTTGCTGCTTCGACTCTTGTTTAGTTCAGCACCCCCATCTAAATCGCAGGAATCTTAGGACTGTGCTCTGGGTTGTCTTTGGAAACGTTGTGTAAATGATGTTTTGTTTGCTTTCTGCACGTATATGGCAAACCTAGAGAACTGCCTGACACATCAAGTGAAAAAGGAAAACTTACAACGATTGTAAAAGGAATTGTTGTTGCCTCCTTTTCTCCCACAGGAGTGGATAGAAGCTGTGGGCTTTCAAAGCTGCCCAAAGTGTCAAAGGATGCTGTGCTTAGTGTAGCATCCTGTATATTAGTACTGCTGGAAAATGGCCTATCTCCTATGAAGAAGCACTCAGAATTAATTCCCGCTTAAGAGGTACAACAGACTCAGAAGCGAGAGACACAGAAACACTGCGATGGCAGTGGCTGGCAAATAGACCGGTTTGCAAACAGATTTAAATTGGATTTCAAAGGCAAAGAATCAAATCTTTCTCTTCCCATTGGTTCTCGCTGAAGATGAACGTTTCAAAGCTTGATTCTCCCTTCCTTGGAAGGAGACACAACGGGAATAGAATATGGAAATGAATAGGCCTGTGTATTCTAGAATTTTTGCCTCCCTCTTAAACCATCCTAGGGGTGTGGCTGAACACATAATGGCCGGATCTAGGACCAGATTGTTCCTCTGGGTTGGCATTTGCTTATCCTGGGTTTATACCATTCTGTAAATTCCGGAATTAAAAGCATTTTTTCTGTTCTTCATGCTGCCTCTACACTGTTATAATCGCAGATATTTAAGATACAGAACAGTGCCTTATACAGGTAGTCCTCGACTTACGACCACAATTGAGTTCAAAATTTGTGTTGCTAAGTGAGACAGATGTTAAGTGAATTTTGCCCCATTTTACAACCTTTCTTGCCACAATTTTTAAGTGAATCACTGCAGTTGTTAAGTTAGTAACACAATTGTTACCCTGTTTCCCCCAAAATAAGACATCCCCTGATAATAAGCCCAATCGGGCTTTTGAGTGCATGGCAATAAGGCCAAGCGCTTATTTCAGGGTTCAAAAAAATATAAGACAGGGTCTTATTTTCGGGGAAACACGGTAAATGAACCTGGCTTCCCCATTGACTTTGCTTGTCAGAAGGTCACAAAAGGTGATCACGTGATGCCCTCAGGACACTGCAACCTTCATAAATTTGAACTAATTGCCCAGCATCTGAATTTTGATCACGTGACTATGGGGATGCTGCATGATTATAAGTGTGAAAAATGGTCATAAGTCACTTTTTTCAGTGCTAAACGAATGGTTGCAAGTCGAGGACTACCTGAATAAGGTATGTTCTGTAAATATATATTTAAAACAATGTTAATCCTTTCATGGATATTAGATCTCAGTGGATGGAGCTTGGGCTGTAAATATTTGGAGAGAGATGGTATCTGAGTTATGCTTCAAAATATGATTTTGGTTCCAGGCTACAAGTCTGGAGAATATAGTAGCTGCACATATTTTCAGCCATAGAATGGTGAAATGTGGCCTTTTGCTAGCCAGAAGCCATTGCAACTATTAAAGGAAACCTGTGTTTCATTAAACCATTCTTTCCACCCACCATTACTGCCAGACTGTTATCTGTAGCCTTAAGAGTCTTTTCCTTTTAACAAGGAAGTTTTGTTTAAAAGAGTAATCAATTAGAACCATAATGTTATATAAACTATATTATTCATATGCTGGTGTTACTGTTTCCAGATGCCAAAGAAATATTTCTAGCTTTCTGGCCCCAATATCTTTTGCACCAAAACTTTGACACAGAATATACCAGTGGTGGGTTTCACTTACCTTTGCTACTGGTTCGGGAACGGGAGCGCGCGGGTGCGCAGCATGTGCGCAGCGTGTGCGCTTGCGCAGAGTGTTTTTTATGACGTCCGGGCAGGTGGGCGGAGCCTCCCACCACCGCTACTACCGGTTCGCCCGATCCGGGGCGAACCAGTAGCAACCCACCATTGGAATATACCCTATTGTGCCAATACATATATCCCCATTCATTTCAAAGAGTTCTCTATGTTTTCAGTAGAAATTGTCCGTGGAGCCTAGGTGTATTCAAAACATTGTTTTCTGCTTTTGATATTGTTCGACGTTTTCTTCCATAGGCTGTTTTATTTTGGGTATACAAACCAGGAATCTCCTGTTTTTCCAGAATCCATTCAGTTTCTAACAATCAGTGGTTTTCATGGACAGCTTTTCTCTTAAGGAGAAAATTAACTAGTACTTTGTCCTTTCCCCACAGATCCTTGACCTCTCTGCATGCTCAAAATAACACATTCTCTCAGAGCTCTATAGTCTCAGTACAATGAAGTAAATACACTGTGCGTTCAGTTTGTGGTTCTACAAATCACATCACAGTACATACATCCACAAATACCAAATGTTTCTCCCCCCCTCTTCTGTTTGCATGTACTGTTAGACTTCTGTGTAAATTACAGAATTTGGGCAGTCAAGACCATTGATAATTTTTCTCAGCAATTAATTTTACTGCTGAAGCTGATACTGCAGTTGGTAGGGAGTAATAGATGGAGTCCCAGCGTATTTCATGATTATGTGGAAGAGAGAATCTTGAAGGTAAGCCACTTCATCCCTGCTACATGAGGTACACACACACACACACACACACACACAGAGAGAGAGAGAGAGAGAGAGAGAGAGAGAGAGTTATTCCCAGGGAAAGTGTTGGTTGCAGCTCCAGCTTCATATTGTTAGAAGGATATAAACGGATTGTTACCCAAAAGGGATTGTTGGAAAATAAGGGCAGTCAATTAGGGATTTGTACATTTTCTATAATCTATACAAAATGATCATTTCCAAGAAGAATTCCTCCTTTTCTTTTTGCCTTCCCTATTGTGATACAGCATCAGGAGGAACCTTTTCTGCCTTAGAGGAAGAGCACAGACCCACAAAATTAGTTTGTATAAAAGAATATAGACTTTCTTATGCTCTGAGAAAGCTAATCCTTTATGGGATTTATCTAATAATTTGAAAACCTCAGCACTGATTACATATCTATATTACGTTGATTAGTCCCCAGCCCATTTTCTTGATCAGGGTGGGGTGGGGGGCACACAAAAGATAACAAGAAGTTGAGTGATGAAATGAAATAAATCATGCCAACAGACATGCCATTTATGGGTCAGGAATTAGTTGGTGATATTAAGGGTTTTTTCACAGAGCTTTGTTAAAAATCAACAAAATAATAAAATACAAACTAACATAAATGGAAGAAAGGGAAGGGGACAAAAGGGAAAGATTAAAAAGTGCCAGAAAATATATACAGAAAACAATATGGCAACCTCAAAACTAAGAGATTGCCATATTTCATAATTGTTCTCTACTGAAAAAAGTTGGAGCTCGCTTCTTTATTTATTTGTTTTATGTATATTTTTCTGGCACTTGTTAAGTGATGTTAATGTTACAACAGCTTGCTTTGCAGTTCTGTGCTATCGTATTGATCACCCAGCTGTCTCGTTGCCATGTCTCTTTAGATAGCAATGTACATTTGTGCCATTTTTATAGGCAAAAAATCAACACAACTGGATTTGAAGATCCTTTGGGTCATTCTGTTAAGTTGGTCTCCGGTCTTCTAGCCCAGAATCCTGCTCTGACAGCTTCACTGGATTCAAATGAGAAGGATTTTAAGGCATTATGGGCACTATCAGCAGATTTTTTTTTTTTAAAAAAGATAGTCCTGACATTTCCCCCAAATATAAAATGGGGGTCAATGCTTACACAAAAATGGCAACCCCCAAATACAGGTTGCCTGTGATCAATACCATCACTTGGGGAACATGCAGAGTTCCGATTTATAAGTAAATTGACAAACTCCACCTACACAAAGTTTTTATGCATTTGAGGCATGACGACAGCCTGAAAAGGGAGGGAGAGAAACTTCGAGGGAAAGAAAGGAAGCTCTGCCTTAGATATAGATATGAATCCAAGCCAGGCTTGTGATTCGTTGTACAGGTAGTCCTTGACTTATAACAGTTCATTTAGTGACCATTCAAAGTTACAACATCACTGAAAAAGTGACTTAGGACTGCTTTTCACACAACTGTTACAGCATCCCCATGGTCACATGATCAAAATTCAGGTGCTTGGCAACTGACTACTGTTTATGACGGTTGCAGTGACCCGGAGTTATGACGGTTGCAGTGTCCCGGGGTGATGTGATCACCTTTTGATAAGCAAAGTCAGTGGGGAAGCCAGATTGACTTAGCAACCGTGTTACTAATTTAATAAGTGCAGTGATTCATTTAATAACTCTGGCAAGAAAATGGTGCTAAATTCAACAAATGTCTCACTTAGCAACATAAATTTTGGGCTCAATTGTGGTCATAAGTTGAGGACTACCGTATCTGTACACTTGTAGCAGGGGTGGGTTCCAACTTACCTCGTTGCCGGTTCGCTCCCTCCCCCCCCCTTTTTAAAAAAAAAATTTTAAAAAAAAGATGGCGGCCCCCACGGACCAGCACCAACTTATCCGGTTCGGTGACATCATTGTGATGTCACCAGCGGGCCGCTACCGGTTCGGGAGAACTGGTCCGAACCGGGAGGAACCCACCCCTACTTGTAGTGAGTTAGCATCAGTTCTGGACAAACAAGCATAGAAGAGCAAATAAATTTTATAAATTGGAAAAGAGTTGCTTGTTTATCCGACAATACTCTTTGATCTACAGCCTTGTCAAATGAGCTTGATGCTTACTTCTCTCAAGTGAACAACAGTGTGTAAGGTTGCTTTAGTTTCTTATTCCCACTGGATTCTTACAGAGAGCTGGTTTTGCGTATCAAAAATACTCTTTCCTTCCCAACTTAGAGTCCTGCCCCCTCATCCTGCCCTTTTTCCCATTGTGGGTGACTTTGACCTACTTTGCTGACTGCAAGCATCAACAACACTTACACAGGTGCCAGAGAGACTGAGATCAAAGCTATAATGCATTGCAGCAGGCAAGATATGGCAACCCAGCCCCGATTGGGCAGAGGCCTGCCACCTGTATGGAGTTTCTTTGATTCAGCAAAGCAGCTTGTGGCTTACCTTTGCAGGAAATGTTTTGGGCTTTGGTAGCATTTGAGCATCAGAAAAAGGTTTGCTGGAGTGTTAGAGAAGCTGAAGGGAATGGAAGAAAGGAGAGGATGAGCCCATTCCTCTTTTTTGTTCTTTCTGGTTTGGACTCACGAGTAAACAGCACTTGACAGATGTACAATGCTGTGTTGTATGAAAAGGCGATATCGTCGGAGCTTAATTTAGAAGCAGCGAGGTCTATGGAGCAACAAGGACTAGAAATGCAAGGCTACATTTAATTTACAGGTACAAGACTGTTTCACTTACAACAGCAATGGGGAATGTACAGGTTGTTCCCGACTTACAACTATTGGTTTAGTGACCTTTTGAAGTTACTACGGAAATGAAAAAAAAAAAAAGATTTATGGCTGTTTTTTTAACACTTATGACAGTTGCAGCATCCCCATGGTCACATGATCAAAATTTGGGCACTTGGCAACTGGCGTATATTTATGACAATTGCAATGTTCTGGGCAGGGGTGAATGCTCCCGGTTCACTCATGCCTGTCGGTCGCTGTAGAGCCGGTCGCCAAGGTAGCACGAGGCTCCGCCCACCCACCCGGACGCTGGCATTTGGGTTCTTTTACCCTCTGCGCATGCACAGAACGCTTTGCGCATGTGCAGAGGGTAAAAGAACCCAAATGGTGGCGTCCGGGCGGAGCCTCATGCTACCTTGGCGACCGGCTCTACGGCGACCGACAGGCACGAGTGAACCGGGAGCATTTCACCCCTGGTTCTGGGGTCCCATGATCACATTTGTAACTTTCCCAGCTGGCTTCCAAGAAGCAAAGTCAATGGGGGAAGCTAGATTCGCTTAACAACCTCACGATTCACTTAACAATTGCAGTGATTTGCTTAACGACTGCGGCCAAAAGATCGTAAAGTGGGGCAAAACTCGCTTAACAACTCCCTTGCTTAGCAGCGGAAATTTCAGGCTCAATTGTGGTTATAAGTTGAGGGCAACCTGTATACTTTTCCAGCTATTGCTGACCAATTCTTTCTATCTTTCTCTAAGAGCAAGGTTGACTAAGAGTGTTTGGGGTTTATAGCTCAACAAAACCTACTTTTTGAACTAGAATAATCTGTTAGAGTTTTTTTTACAGCAATTTATGCATAATAATAGGTAATAAAGTGTTCACTATTAGAATCTGCTGGGAATCTTGCCCAAGTATGAGTTCTTGGCCAGAGTCTCTCTAGTCCCAGTTCTTACCTTGAACTTCTTTGGAAGCCAACCACCAAAAGTCAACTTGCTTATTTGCATTCTATGATGCAATAAAACAAATAAAAAATGATTCAAAGATACTTGCAGTAAACTGTTGCCTACATCATTTTTCCTAGTTGATTTTTACCAGTGAACTTGAACAACCTCTCTGCTCGCACTGGGAGCAAGCTGGATTCTGCTGTCTTCAGATTTCAAAGAAGCTCAAATATGTCTAAGATAGAGAACGTATTTTCCCACGATGTGCTATAGTAGCAACAGTTCATACATATTACACATGCCATAAGACCCTAGGGACTTCTGTAGGTAGGCCTGGGAAATACTTGCAATTCTGGAGATCCACGACTAGTCAGGGCTGCCAGTACAAACTAGGCTAGATGTTCAAACATAGTATGGAATAAATTCCCACAAAACACTTTTTTCTAAAGTGTTCCAACTTCTCAGCACTTCATAGAATAAAGTTGGATACAAGGATAGCTCTTGTTTGGAACTTTAATCTGACCTTTAGAGTAAAATACATAAACAATACTGTAAACACTGGATCTTTGGAAACCTAGATTCCTATAAACTATGTTACTGAAGGGATATCTGACCCTATTAGGAAAACAAGTATCTTTAATATCACATTTATTTCCTAGGCACTCTAGGAGTGCGGCTACAGTTCTGACAAGCTCATGGATGTTCTCTGATTTGTTTAACCTATTTAAAGCCAAAAAAACTGAGCTGCTGCTCTCTTATGCTACCCATCCCTGTTCCACTGATGGAGGGTATAGACATATTAAACATCTGAATGAGTTGATGTCTCCTGACACACTTCAGCTGAGACCCTTCTCGGCTCATTCACCATTTATATGTAGTCTTGGTCCCATCTTACAAGGAGAACATTGTCACCTTCTCCCTAATTGTCACATTTTTCTATATTAGATTAGAGAGGGGGGGAATGGATGAGCAAGGGAATGACTCCGTGCCAGCTAAATACCGATTTTTCTTGGCTGACTTAGTTCCAGATGGTTGGTTATAACTGACAGATGACAAATCTTGATGTGCTGATTTCTGCCCTGATGTTTTTGCCTTCTATATGTCAAAGCCTTGGCTGCACGCTTGGGAGAGTTTTCTCTCATAAGGCCCAAACTCCTTTTTACTTTCTTAAATTGTGCGGAAGAGTCATTATTCTTGATTTATTGCTTTACATGGGACTTCTCATGACTGGGTTAATAAAGAAGCAGGATTTGTGAAGGTTTGGATGGCAAGCCATTTCTTCTGTAGGGAGAAAACTTGTGGCACTGGGTTGAACATATGAGAGGAGATGGATGGGGAAGAATAAAGCTATCTGCATTAAAGGCTCTTTGCTGCAAAGGAAGAAATAGGGACTATACTAGGAGGAAAAAAATGAAATTATTCTCTTCAGGGGAGAGAGTGTGCGTGTGTGTGTGTGTGTGTGCGTGTGGGTTATCCTAGTTCCAAGTAAGGTAAAGTAAAAAAGAATGCATTTGCCTTTGGTACTTGGGTGACAACACTGTCAGTTTTTTTTTAACTAGCCCGAAGAGTTGGAAAAGGGGTTTTGATAGATTACAAGGAGGATTTTCCCCGCCTTTTAGTAAGCTTTTAATCTCCTCTTATTATCAGGTCCTTTTGATTTTCTTTAATTTCGTTTGCCACCAGCCAATCCTATGGTGAAGTTGTTATGCTAGGAGTACAGAGACTCGAAAAATGTCACCTGTCCCATTCCGTCAATGAAATATTTTTTGTTATTTTGGGTGGAAGATAGTTTCTGAATTTGGACCAGGAATTTCCCTATTAAAAATTGACTGGGGTTGCTGTTTTCTGTTGTTCAGCTAAGTAAGCAAAATTTGAGTAATTTTTCTTTCCTGTTGGACTGCAGTCTTTAGAGCCAAGGAAATAACATATGCAAAGGTCAGCTTCAAAGTGATTCCGATATGAGCTCAAAATAGGGCCATTGCTCATATCTGCAGAGAGAGGAGGGAAATCAGATTTGCTGTTTTTCAAAAAAAATAAAAATAAAAAGAGGTGGGTGGAGGGAAAAAGCAGCAGCTTCTTGGCCTACATTCTGACATAAGGCAGGACTCCCCCAGCTGTTGTTAGCTTTAAAGGCAATTCAGAGCACAGCTCAATTTGCCTTTATCAGGTAAATTCAGGTCACCAGAAACAAGCAGCACAGCAGCTATCTTTGGCATGGCAGTTCTGGAGGTTGCCAAGGATTGATCTCTGTGGGTATCCTGCAGCAGCAATTCTTTTTCTTGCTGAAACATGTAAGGTGCCATACCTATTCTTTGCTTACTGGAGTCTCGGAAATCGTCCGCGTTGGCTGCCACTGCTGCCTTCTTCCACACTGCTACATGCAAACAAGCTGCAGTATCAGCAGCACAGATCCTGTAATGATGGATGAGGCAGATGCAACACAGTTGAAAATCATGCAGCTGAGAGAAGGGCAATGCAGCAAGGGGATTGCTTCTGCAGAGAGGGCCATTTGCTACAAAAAGCTGCAATAATTTTTTTTAAAAAAAGGCAGGTTTTAAAACCTTGCAAGAGTCAGTGTAGAAATTAGAATGGCTGACAGCTGTGAAGATACACTGACCAGATGTACTGACCTTGTGTCTAGCAATTCACTTTGACAAGTTGCTAACAGCCATGGAATTCCACATTTTAAGACTCTGGACAAAATGGTCTTACAGAGACCACTCCTTAGCAGGGAATGGGTGCTCATTCAGCTTCAAAAGAGAGCTTTGTGTCCAAGTCCTTCCCTGACAATGCCACCAGCCAGGGGTATCACTAGTATGTCCCATTACAGGTAGTCCTCAACTTATGACCAGTTGGGATTGCAACTTCCATTGCTAAGTGATGTCATTAAGTAGCTTTGCCTGATTTTATGACCTGTTTTAGGCACGGTTGTTAAGTGAATCATGCAGTTATAAGTGAACCAGACTTCCCCCATTTGACTGCTTGTCTGAAGCCCTCTTGGAAGATTGTAAATGGCGGTTACGTCATACCCTGGGATGCTGCAACCGTCATAAATATATATCAGTTGCCAAAGCCCCGAATTTTTATCATCTGACTTCAGAGATGCTGTGGCGGTCATAAGTGTACTGGTTGCAAGTCACTTTTTTCCAGCATTATTGTAACTTTGGCCATTAAACAAATCATCATAAGACACCTGCACTTGTAGTTCAACATACTGCTTTGTGTTGAACTGTAAACATATATTTATTAGAAGAAAAGGGTGTTTCTACCTCATATTAAACCATAATGTGTTTTACTTAGTTCTGGCTTGGTATGACATATAGGCTCAATTAGTAGGTTTGTTGGCAAGGCCATTTTATAACACGGGTTCACTCATACACACATTTAAAGCCCAGATTAAAGCAACAATCTGGGTCCTCATTTTACCAACCTCGGAAGGGTGGAAGGCTGAGTCAACCTTGAGCCGATCAGGATCAAACTCCAGGCTATGGGCAGAGTTTGCCTGCAATACTGCTTTCACCACCAGGGCTGTTAAGTAAAAATAGTCTTCCTGATTGAACTAGATCTGTATGGAATTAGTACACTCATTTTTAATTTAATGCAGTAGTATTGTATAGTGAGGAATTTCCTAGTGGTATCCCATCCAAATATGTAGGACTGATCCCATTTAACTTTTAGTAAGAATCAGGCAAGCTTGGCTAGAAAGTACATTTATTGCAACATAAACTATACAAGTAACAAATTACCTCATTTATATGTTAAACCATGGTTTGTAGACTTAGATGACTACATTCGGACTTAAAACACATGCTACAATATATAGTCTAGTGTGATATGAACTCGTCCTACTATTTTGGATTCTTACCGGTAGTTTAGCTGGATTGCAAAACAGTGGGGAAAATGGGAGGTGACAGCTGAAATTAAAAAGTTCCACCTCTGTTAACATCTGGAAGCAGCTGGGGCTATTAACTTTGCTTTGGACATGGCAGGACCACACAGGTCCTCTCCGGTATTCATTAAAATAAGCCGAATTCTTCTTGGAGGGAAGATACTGCTGCTTTAAGGAGCCCATTTTGCGAAACAATAAAGGTGCCAGTAGAACAGCGATTAATAGTGTGTGTATGTGTACACCGTGGCATCTGCCTACAACGTGGGGAAGCATCTGTTTCTTTTCTTGGGATCGTGCAGTTCTCTGCAGCTGCTGTGCCATACTTCGGCCCTGTTTGCATAACACACACAACCACAAAACGAGGCAACCCCATTTTAACCAAGTTAATTGATTACATAAGATATCACGAAGCCGTTAGCGAATGCAAAAGCGCCTTCTCTTTTGCTGAATTACACTGCCCCCCCCCCATTTCATTCCGGGATTCCACCTTCCCTGATATTTTTGGGTTCCTTCCTAGCCGTAATTAAACGTGTAAGTAAGTCTCCGAGGCGCGCCTGGGCTCTTTTTCTCTTGCTCCCCCTCCTTCCCTCCTTTTGCATCCCGAGCGATTCGGGCGAAAAAGCCCCCGCCTGCCATCGGAATGGCCTGCGCCGCCGAGCCACGTGAATCGCGAGTCAGGTGTCTCCTCGCCCAGCTTTGGCTGGACTCCAGCACGTTGCCTGTTCCTGACACTCGTTCAACGAGAGCGAGAGGAGGAGGACACGTGAGGCGCTGAGCGCTGACCCGAATTTGGAGGCAAAGAAGAGCTGGGAACCGGAGCTTTTTCTTTTTTTTCTTTTTTCCTTTCATTTTTTTTTTTTGCAACCTGCTCCCTCACCCGCAGTCCAAACTTTTCTCCAGCTATTGGCAGAGACTAAAAATAACCAGCACTTAAAGCTTCTCCCTTGGCACTGACTCACCGCAAACACTGGGACGGTTTTAAGTGGTGCCGTTAGCCTTGATTAACCCCACGCCCCAGCCCTGTTGGCATAGGAGCGGGTCAGTACTGTGGTCGCTTTGGGGGTGGGGGCGAGGAAGAGGTGGTTTTAATAGGTCAGAATTGGTTAAGGGGTGAAAATGAGAGCAGCAGTGCTGAGGGTGGGGGTGGGGGGGTGGAATGGAGATTTGTTTACAATTTTTTTTTTTAAATGCAGAGGATCCCCAGGCTAGGGGTTAACTGGAATTGAGGACATGCAAGTTAAAACTGCTAAAATCTCAACTAGGTCATCGCAGCCTTTGATGTTGCTGAGCTTTTACTCCTCTAAGAGAAGATAGGGGACTCCATATGGGCTGTTTTGAAGATAGAAAATAAATCGTGTTTGCTTTTCTTCCCCCTTTTGAGGAGCCTTGGGCAGTTGAACAGAAAACTCAGACATTTCCTCTACCCAGATGCATTTGAAGCAGCTGTTTGCTGCAAATAAAACATGTCCCAAATACAAAACAGCCCGCAAGCTATTAAGGTAGCTTTCCCTACTTGGACTCCATAATACATGTCTGAAGGCATCATCTCCTAGAATGCCTGGACAGCGTAAACTCTCCAAAGGGCAGTGGATGAAGGTGTATTTTCAAGAAGATGCCATCAAGTCAAGCTCACCTCCTGGTCACTATAGGGCAGACCTGGGCCACATTCTGCCCTTTGGTTGTCCCTGTCTGACCCACATGAGGCCGGTTGGAAATTAGAAATTAAATATAAATAAGTGTACACCATGCATGCAAATAGAACTGCATTGCTTTTATTTTGAAGGTGTAGACATCACCTCAGCAGATGGCAGCACTTAACTAACCTTGGCTACTATCAGAAAGGAAGATTCAACCTGGGTTAGTCCTTTGATGGGAAAGAGCTAGAAATGTAGACTGGAGTAGGAAGTTGGAAAAAAAAACCTTATCAAAAGAAGATAGGGTCAAACCACTTGGTCACACTGCTAAAGAAAACTACATAGCTATATAGTCAGCAGGAGGAAAGCTGAGTTTGAAGCAATATTTCTCTCTCTCGCACACATACACACAAATATCTCTGAGCTCAGTGTAAACCTGCCCCTTTTCCCCATGCTGTTTTTGTATTTTGTGTGGTTTCCTGTGATTTAAAATGCTTTTTTCATGCAATATTATTTCCTCTGAAGAAAAGCAGGACGAAGGTTAAGTATCATTAATTCCATACTAAGGACTTAATTTAGTATTGTACATGCTTCATTTCCGTACTAGAATGGATGGAATTTCATAAGGGCTCAACCTTCACTAAATTTTATGGCTAGGTTTTTTTTAATTTGGTAATTTTTTAAAAATTAATTTTTTTAAACAATAAAAAATAATACAAACTGAGTTTAAAAGAAAAAAGATAGAAGGAATATAAAGGGGAAAATGTACAAAAAGTAATAGAGAAATAAAAACGTTTTTAAAGAAGTAATTTATAATATTTACGCATTTACAAAAATAAGATTACTCCCCCCCTTAAAGTTGTGTTGCATAGATCACTTCTTCCCATATCCAGCCCTTTTCAATTGGCAAATTCAAAAGTCTTTAACTCAGTTGTATCCATTTTTCAGCAAAAAGTCCACAAAAGGTTTCTGATATTTTATAAATTTGTCTAGCCTATCCTGATTTGCTTAGGGGATCACAATGATCTTTGAAAGTCGGTGGGACCACATAGCCATCTACTACTTAGGATGTTGCATTCCATTGCAGAAAGCATAGAGCACGGGTGTCAAACTGGCAGCCCGTGGGCCGGATGCGTCACGCGCAGGCCACGCCCACCCCAGCTCCGCGAAGGAAAAACGTGATACGTCACGTGACGGCAAAGTGATGCCGCGAGATTGACACCCATGGCATATAGAGTATCCCTTTATTAAAGTATGCAGATATAGGTAGTCCTCCCCTTACGACCATTCATTTAGCAACTTTTCAAAGTTACAATGGCATTGAAAAAAGGGACTTGCAACCAGTCCTGCACAGCATCCCCACAGTTATATGTGTATCAAAATAATTCAGGTGCTTGGCAACTGGCATGTATTTATGATAGTTGCAGTATCCTGGGGTCATGTGATCTCCACTTGCAATCTTTCCAGCCAGCTTCAGAAAAGCAATGGGGGGAAGCTGGATTTGCTTAACAATCACATGATTTACTCAACTGCAGTGATTTGCTTAACAGTTGTGGCAAAAATGGCCATAAAATTGGGCATGATTTACTTAACAACCGCTTTACTTAGCAATGGAAATTTTGGTCCCAATTGGAGTTGTAAGTCAAGGACTACCTGCCTTTCTGCAATGGTAGAATCCTAAGCAGTTGGTGCCTATGGTTTGCCCACGGTCTCTCAAACATTACTTTAGTAAAGAGTTTGAGGTAATTTCTGGGCAATTCTACTGTGCTTTACCAAATCAAGTGATAAATGTGTGGGAGGAAAAAATACCTTGGACTTATTCCAAGGACTAAAGATAATAGATTTATTCTCTTGTATAGAAGTGCAAACGGTAGAAGAAAACTGGGAAAAAAATTAAGAAAAGGGGGAATTTTCCCCTAGATGTTTTTTAAAAAAAAATTCAGGAAAAGTAAAAAAAAAAGATGGCAAGAATAAAAAGCCACCAATGAAATTTCTTTGGAATAGTGAATGCAGTATCACAAAGTGCTTCTGGATTGCTATCCTTTATTCCTTCCATATGTTTTCTGTTAATTTGTAATAAGTTTTATCTCAAATTCCAGAGTGTTAAATTTTCTGTAAATAGAGGACAAGCAGGACAATTCAGCTTTCAGGCTGAAGTGTGATCTGATTTCAGACTCTTTCCCCCTTCCAAGGATTCAGCTCCAAGGTTGCTTATGGGATTGTCTGCTGATAATACTTTATTTTGGAGCTTGTTGGATCTGTTCTCCATTAGGCCTCAGAGGACATAATTTTGTGTTATGATCATGTGGATGGTTTATTTCTGCCTTCATTGTTGCTGTTTTCTGGTTTGGCAAACTGACCAAATTAAGAAAGCTGAGGTTTCTTAGGATTCTGCAGCTTATAGTTTCATTTGAGGCAAAAATTGAAACATTTTAAAGTTTCCGTGTCTTCTTTTTCCAGGTGAAAAAATACCCCAATTATTTTCTCTCATAGCTTCAAAATTACTGAAAATATTACCGGTACATCTCTGTTCTTGTGTTAGCATCTCTGGCGCTTCCAAACTGATCCTTAAGCCTTCTTGGGATAAGGAGCAATTTGCTTCCTTGATTATTGCAAACCTGACAATAAAATCAAGGGATACCTCATTATAGCTGAGGCCAAGAGCTGTATTTCAGCTTTGTTATTGCTGAGCTTTTTCATTATTTGAGTTTATTGTTGTGTGTTTGAAGATGGTTGGGCCATCTTTCTAATCTAGGGAGGCTGAGTTCATGTAGGCTTGAGGCCAAAGCCGAAAGATTCCTGATTCCTCACAGCTGTCCTCTGAGCATGTTCTCATTGGATACAAGGCCAGAATGGTTTTAAAGTTGGCAGCACTCACTGAGGCATGAGTGAATGGCTGCTGCCCTTTTAAGCCCCACCATGCCTGTGAAAATGGAAAAGAAAGGCTGTTTATTTTGGGCACATGTTTTTCAAGTCAGAGGTTTTGCAGGACAGAGTTGACTGGCGACAATTGGTTATGGAGACAGCTGAAACCCCTTGGGTCAGTGTGAAGATGAGTATGGAGAGGTTCACATGGAAAGTACATTTCCAGTTTTGCTGTGGGTTCCTTGTAGGTGTGTTAAGCTTGGGCACAGATGTAAGGGGAAGATTGGCTTCTGCTGAACCTCTGTGGCCCACTTCATATAGGGGATGAGAAAAATAGTATGCAGAAAAATAACAAAAGAATATGGCAACTTATATGTAATGGAAGGGAGGGGGTCCAAGAAACAAAAGAGAGAGCAGTCTGTGGGGAGGGTCAAACTTTGTTGGAAAGGGCATATGTTTTGTTTCCCTGGCATCTCCCTAGTTAGTGAGAATTATGTTGCAGTTAATATGGAAGATCTTACCAGGCTTATACACTGAAGAAATGCCTAGAGCACGCAATATTGGGCTGGATGGAGAAATGGTTAGATCTGTTCCTGTTCAGCCAGATTGAAATCTGAGGGCTTTTCAGAAGACTTGCTTTAACATGCTGTTAACCACTCCTTTGAGTAGGCAGGTAGGACAACCTAGCCAGATCCTGGGAATAATAGGGTTATACCACCTGTCATGATGCCCAAAAATTGGGTGGCAGGTGCAGGCTGAGGCAGGTGGATGTTCTCCTGCTGCTTGGTGCAGTACCTCGTGCACACCTCAAAGAGAGTGAAATCCGTGTTTAAAAATAATCCATCTGATAGATCTCAGGCATGTTGCAGGTGAAGTGGGAGGGAGCAGTCAACAAGTGAGCTGACTCCTTGACTTGTTCTGTGCCAAGGAATGGTAGCGCTGGCTGGCAGTGAATGACCAAAGAGGGCAGTGAATTACCTCAGGGCTGGCAGTGTCTGGAAAGAACTGGTAGAACATGTAATTGTGAAAGGCTCCATGAAATAGCAGTTATCACCATGGCACTGAGTGCTGCTGAGCCAGAATGGAGTTGGCAAAATGGAGTAGGTGCCTTCTCCCTACCCAATTAGGACAACTTAAATGCAGCTGTTCTGGTGCTCATGTGAAAGTCTCACAAATAACAAAAAAAAGAGAGAAAACAATTAAAAATACGGCCATGCAAAGCCTACTTTTTGGCAAAAGTAGTGGAAAACCTGTAATACACACCCAATGTTGATAGAACAGATAGCACACAGCAAAAACGAAGTCTGTTTCCTGGTTTAAATTGAACTGTACATGATAGGGCTAGGCCTCAAGATTTTTTAAAATACAAATCCAACACGCTCCCAGAAAAGAACTAAGCCCTGTATTTTTAAGGAGAAGATTTGACAAGTGCTATAAAAAATATCGGTTAAGCATTACCCAGGCAGAAGCCAGGTGTTCGGCTTTGCCTGCAGCCCAAGTCACATCCAATGATTAAAAGGGAAAAGTGAGGCCTGCAGCAGCCTAAAGGGGTGAAGGCCTGAAGTTGGGCACATCCTAGTTTTGATATCAACCACTGCATCAACAGTGAACTTAAATATTGTGTTGGGAGAAGAGAGAAAATGCTACTTTAAAACTGGAGCAGTTAAGAGTGACTGAGGTACTTCCCTCAATGAACTGGAGATGAAACAAAAGCAATCTCGGGAACATATGTCCCCATCCCCCTCAAAAGTGGTGACTGGAGCTTGTTAGGCTATAGTTATGTGGCACTGAGGAAGAGGCCTTAGGAGCACAGGTTAGCCTGCAAATCTGACCTAATAGCCTTTATCAGATCTATCACCTGACTTGGCCCATTTTGGTTGTGAGTTGACCTTCCCTAGTTAATTCCTTGTTTTGGCTGGATGTGTGTGCAAGCTGGAGCTCCATCCTGACATTCCTCTATTTGCAACTTCATGACAAGCTGTTGCTTTGTTATCCAATAGTCTTAGATTGCTATCTAAAAATATGGAGCGATAATCCTGCCGTTTTTAAATACTCCCTGGGAACCAGAGTGAAGAGCTCTGCCCTGAACCAAAAGCAAGGCTGGCTTAGTGGTTGTTTTCTGGAATGACTTTCTGCAGAGCTCTGGGGTTTGGTTGTTCGCCTGTATGTGCCATTTGTTTGCCCTAGTTTTCTACAGACTTGGCCTCTTGGGCCACGCTTCCTGCTGTTTCTCTGGCCTTGTCCAGCAATCACATGGAGACTGCATGCATTCAGCTGGTCATTGGCTTTGTATCTTGAGACGTACTTGGCAACAATCACAGAACAGATCAGAGCCATGCACGAAGAGATTTTTTTCAGGGTAAAGGGGGGGGGGAAATGATGATTTTGGGTGGCAGTGACCTAGTTCAAATCCAGTTTCCCATCTTCCTCCTCTCTGACATCCCATATATAGTTTGGCAGGTCAACCTGTTGGCAGAAAGAAGACTGGAAAAATGAGACACTTGTTTACTGTGTCTTACCAGGGTCAGGAATAAGAAGGGTGGGCTTAAATCACGAGTGCCGAATAAATGCTCGTGTTGCAATTGAGCTGTGTGTATCTCCTGTACTACAGCTTGTAGTGTATGGCAGGGGTCCCTCTTGGGCAGAAAAGATTGCCATTTGGGTACAGAGCAGTGTCTTATTTTTGTTCCTGCTAGGACTGAGTGGCAGTTCGGCAGCATAAAGGCTGGACTCTGTTGGTGGCCTACCGTCTTCGTAGGAGAAATGGAGTCATCGTTTTTCTGTGTTTCTGTAGCAGTGCCAGGCTTGAGGTGGGGGTTGTTTGTTGTTTGTTTGCCATTTCTAAATGGCAGCTAGGAATAAGAAGGATCTGTTTGCTTCGTAGCTTTCCTACGCAGTTGTTATTGCATTATCCTTATTTATTTATTTTTAAAAAATAAAAACTAGGAAATACAAGAAGGTTGAAAGTGAGAAGATTCTGTGGCTTGACTGCTTACATCCCCATCCCCCC
>QLTV01012193.1:2661093-2675473 GCA_003457575.1 Thermophis baileyi
GGCTTTTCTGCTTTCATCCCCCCCCCCCCCCCCCCCAAGAGCTGTGAACAACTCACAGGAATTGCATACTCAAGGCCTTGTCCGGAAGCACTCTCTGATAATGTGAATGCAGATTCTTGACCTCTGTGTGTTCCAACTAAGAATGTCATTTGTGTAGGCAGGCGGTTAAGGCCTGTGGAAATGCAACACAGCAATGCCTGCATTTGTAGAAACTGCTTCCATCCTCTCTCTCTCTGCTCTCTCACAGACAATGAGAGCTTCTAAGTGCCTGGATCCTGCCTCTTCTGCGGCCATCAAGAAGAAGAAAATGCAGTACGCAAAGCTAGGAAAGGAAGGTTAAGGTGTAGTTTGTTGCTGCTTGGAAATATCCTTCGCTCTTTCATATGTAGGATCTTGTATTTCTTGAATGAGTGTCCTAGAAATGTAGGTCTTATTTCTTTCAACAGACTACTGGAAGCTTGCATAGCTTGACCCATCCAGCCAAACGCAACCTACCAGTCTTGTTTCAGAAACAACTTGCCTGCCTGCTTGCTCGGAATTGCAGTGAAGGCAGGGAGGCCTCTGGCAGGCCAGCTATAGTATGTGCCTCACAGGTATTCGCTTTAGTCAGGCATAAATTGTACAGGCCATGACCCAGTGGGATGATCAGATTGATGGTAGCAGCGTCTCTCTCTCTCTATAAAGAGACTATCTTTATTTTGTTTGAAGTACGTGACATGCTTGAGGCAAACCATGGTCGGAATTGTGTGAGTTAATCAGTGGGGTATGGGTAGCATCGTCCTTGGACAGGATATGGGTTCACTGGCGCTTTATCTTTCCCAAATGTGTGCTCTTGCAGAGATTTCCAGCCAGAACACTGACTTGGAAGGCAGCCATTTTTTTTTTGCAGATTCTTACTCCCTCTGCAGTGCCATCCATAGTTCTTGGTTGTCAGCTAGACCAGACCAGGAATCAACTCTTCAGGAAGGATAAAACTACTTTTACTGAGATTGGCTATAATAACTAGAATCTTGCAAGTCTGATTGTGCTGTACCTCCTCCTCTTCCTCCTCCTCTTCCTTATACTTCAGTAAATTAGGGAGCTTTCTGCCTGACCTGCTTCCAAATGCCATTTCATTGTTCTGGACTTTAAACACGTTTCAGTCCCTTTTGCCTAGGTAAATAGTTCCTGCATATCTCCACCAAAGTCATCTTTCTTACTCTGCACTGGGTTCAACTTCCCTCTCCCTTCTCGTGCACCAGGTGGCGTGATCCTCTATGTGGGTTCAACAGCTGGCTCCAGTCCCACTCCAGGCAGCCCTCCCAGTGGATACCTGGTGTCTTCACCCCAACACTCGCTGCCATCCTCGTTAGAAGAGCTGACCCTCACCGAGATTGGAGCCATCAAGCCACAGCAGGCCAGCTCCCCTTCTTCACCCAAGGTAGCCTTCCAGTTTCCTGAAGGGATCTGCTACCCCAGCAAGGGCCAGCTCCCCCCAACACCAAATAAGGTGCCTGCCACCAAGCAGAATGGAGCTACCAGCACTTTCACAAGTAAGTGACTTTCCACATACACCTCCTCTTCTCAGTTTAGTATAGGTGGGGTGATGTAATAATCATTCCATTGTGTCTGTACGGACCTGGGATCCAGATAGAAAGACCAACAACTGTTAATTCTCCTTGAAGAATTGTTGTTAATTCTTCAAGGAGTATAAACAGTAACTCTTGTTACTGCTTTTTTGGGTGCACTCGTTTTCTGACTTAATCAGATGTTGAAAATCACCCATTGCTCAAAATGTTTTTGCTTCAAGCAAAAAAGTGAACCATTAGAGAAGGCCTAGATCTCTGCCCAGTCCCTTGAAATTTCGAAACCCTCCTTATTGGAACCGTAGCACTGTTTTATCTATAGTAGTTTTTTGCAAGTATATTGACAAGGTTCCTATGCAGTGCTAAGCTGTATTGTGATTTTGTCCCTTGTGATAGTTACAATAGTGAATCATGGCTTTTGAATTTTGGGTTCTACTGAATGTGAGAGGTGAATTTAGTCAGTGGTGAGTTAGTCAGTAAAACATGTTTAAACGTGTGGTAGTCCAAGGTGCAAAATCTTTCTGTACTGGTGTGCGTGTGACCCAATGTCATTTCCATTTTAAATAAAAGTTCAGAAGTTTTCCATTCTGATGGAGCTAGTCTGGCACTGTCAGCCTTTCTCAACTGTTACCCTCCAAGTATGCTGAGCTTCCATTTCCATAATCCTATGGTAATAAAGGCATGCTGACTGGGATTATAGGAGTTGACCTTTATTATTTCTGGAGGACAGCAAATTGGGGAAACCCAAAGGTGCCTTTTTCAAAAGACAGCTGGACTTCCTTGGTTTTTTTCTTTGAAAAGAAGAAGCTTCTGGGATGAGATGCAAAACGTTTTCAAAGAAAAAAAGAAGAAAGTCCAGCTGCCTTTTGGAAAAAGCACCTTTGGGGCAACCGTGACCTGGATGATGGAGAATCTCCATAGACAAGTTAGGGAAAGTTACTTCAGTGGGCTGGGTCAGAGAAGAGGGAGATTGGATCAGAAACCTGGGCCTGGCAGGGAATTAAGATCAGTTCCTCTCTTCCTTTGCAGAGACTGGTGGGATGGTGTTGCTTTGCAAAGTTTGTGGAGACATTGCCTCAGGCTTCCACTACGGGGTTCATGCTTGTGAAGGATGTAAGGTAGGTTCATCCTCTTGCTTTCTTCCTCTTTTGTTTGTTTCTATTATGACAAGACTGTAGGAGACTTAAAAACATCTTTGTTTGTAAATAGTTCAAGTTGAAATGCTCAACATGGATTGGTTGATTATGTGCCCTGAAGGCGGTGGTGTCAATTTTTAGTGACCATGTAGATGGGTTTTCTCCAGGATGATCTTTCCTTAATCTGGTCCTTCAGGTCTTCCAGTGTTCCCATTACCACTATAATTTGAGCCCATCAACCTTGATGATGCTCATCCTTTTCTTATCTTTCTTGCTACCTTTCCCAACATATAAGTTTCCAAAGTATGATCATTTGAATCTGGTCACTTCGGTCTCCGCTGAAAACTCTGGGTTGTTTTATTTGATGATCCACTAGCTTGTTTTATTAGCTGTCCATTGATGTTCTCAGGAGCCTTTCCAACACCAGTGTTCAAAAGAGTCAATTATCCTGCTTTTTTCAAAGTCCAAAATATTTAGGATACTTAATATAAAATCCTACACTGTCAGGCCTATTGGCGGCATGTGCAACTTGAATTGAAACTGAGTTTTGGTTTCGATCCCGGGCTAAAGAGCAATTAATGTAGTTAATGGATTCTCCATTAACACGCAAATTGGATTAATTTATTAATCCACAAGTTGGATTCTCCATTGGCTGTTTGATTTCTCTAAAATAAGAACTACAGTGCCAATAATTCTTGATTTACGGCCACAACTGGGATCAGAATTTCCATAGGTAAAGCAGTAGCACTGTCCAGTATCCTCCAGTCTTCCAGCAATTCAATTGACAAAACAAGGAATGTTTCAGCCGTGTATTTTCTTCCAAGTAAGCTAGAGCCTATCCACTTGCCAGTTGTTCAGTTGACTCCCTGGAATCCAAGGGAGGATAAACCAGCTTTTGTCGTCTTAGATACCTTCAGCCAACATTCAGAAAAAAGGCATGAGGGATGTCCAAAGCTGACACCAAACAGAGTAGAAAGCTGAAAACCGGTAGAACTCATTTTATACGTGTCAGTTTGTTGGCTCACCTCCCTCCTCCTCACTCTTCTTTCCTGGGGCCCTCAGGGTTTTTTCCGCCGGAGCATCCAGCAGAACATCAACTACAAGATGTGTGTGAAGAATGAAAACTGCATGATCATGCGTATGAATCGCAACCGCTGCCAGCATTGCCGCTTCAAGAAATGTCTGGCGGTGGGGATGTCAAGAGATGGTAAGCATCTGGGTAGGGTTGGTCCCTCTTTTGCGGCAGTGTGGGTCTGTAACTAAAGGCTTGAAGGCAACTACGATGAATTCATTTGAATGACAGTCTATAGTCATGAATGTTTGCTTCATGATCAGGTGTTGGGCAATTTTTCAAGCACATTAGAATTCACTGGCTAACACTGAGAGCCATTCAAGTGGATTCTCTTTTCTTGAACAGCTCCGAGACAGAAGACATGAAGCAGGAAAACCTCTGGAAGGCAACGTGCTCCCATTTCCATCCTTGGAATGGAAAACCAGCTCAGCTCCCTCCTCCCGTGTCCCCAAATTGCACTGCCCAAATTTAGCTACTGAATTTTGGCAGAACGATTTGTTTTGAAGCTCTTCAGTGATGGAAATGAGAAGTTTGCCTCCCGTATACTTACTCCTCCCTTTCCCCAGTGGTATAAACCACAGCGGTCCCCAGCTCTGGGAAGGCTGTTCACCCCTTTTTGAAGGAACACTAACTTGTTGGTTGCCATTGCTTAAAATGATTGGGAAATGGCAGAGAGCGGTAGGGAAACAAGCAAAGGCTGGGCTGATACCCAGGCATGCTTCGGTGTTAATGTATTTAGAGGGATAAAAGCTTAGTCCCAACTCTTGGCCTGCAGTGCTGCCTCTGCAGTCACTCTCCCACAAGGGTACAATGTCAGCAAATGCTTGGTTGATAAATGATACCCTGGGCTGATTAATGGCTTTTGTGTCAGAATTTGCAGAGCAGGAGAGAAGGATGGGGAAGAGCCACTTGTATGCAGAGACCAAGCAGTGTCCTTTGATTAATGGCACAATGGCTCTCCCAAGTACATGACCCAGAGGCCTGAGAATCTGCTGATAATTTTGGCTTTATGGTGGCGCTGCTGGCTTGGGAAGAAGGAGGGTTGGATCTGGTCGTCCCTCTCTTTGCTGGAGAAGAATGAACAAAGACAAAGTGCTTTGCCACCACCTCCTAAATTGGAGAAGACAGCCATATTGTACATGTGTGTGCCTGAGAGTTTGCGTGGGCTTCCCTGAGCATCATCATGTTCGTATTAAGTGACGTTTACGAATCGTGCAGTTTTCCTTATTTCCCCAGCTAGAGATGCCACCTTCGGTACAATCGTGTTAAGGTGCAGCTTCTCTTCCTGTAGGGCTAGGGCACAGAAGAAAGTTCTACCTGTTCAGTTACTTTACTGCTGCTTGTTACAGCTTAATGTCTCCTCGGCCCTCAGATTGTCACGCTCCTTCTTCCCTTCCACAGCTGTGCGTTTTGGGCGCATCCCTAAGCGAGAGAAGCAGCGCCTGTTGGATGAGATGCAAAGCTACATGAACAGCCTGAATGAGGTCCCCATGGATGTGGGCCTGAGCTCTGAGGCGGATGCTCCACCCAACCCTAACACCCAGGAAGAGGAGGCAATAAATGCCATCTCCAGGGCTTACCATGACATCTTCCTCAGCGGGCAGGACCGTCTGGGCAGGCGTAGTAGCTCCCCAGGGGCCGAGGCTGCCCCTTTGACCAACTACAACGAACAGCCGCAGCTGAACCATTCCCTGGGTTATGGGCAATACGAATCAGCCACTCTTCGCCTCTCCAGCTACAACCCTCCAGAACCACCCTGTTATGTTGACAACAGTCCCTCATGCTATGGCAATGAGATCTTCCAGACCCAGCAGGCCAATTATCTGCAGAATGCTGGATGCTACCCATCCTTTGATTTTGGTTATTCTGAGGGAAATGCCCAGAGGAGCTGTCCATGGCGGGGAACCACCAGAAGAGGCATTGTAAGTAGGCCAGACTTATACTGGGGAGTGGTGGCTGGGGATGTGGAGATATCCACCCCATACA
This sequence comes from Thermophis baileyi, assembly GCA_003457575.1. NCBI lineage: Eukaryota > Metazoa > Chordata > Lepidosauria > Squamata > Dipsadidae > Thermophis > Thermophis baileyi. The sequence goes on from QLTV01012193.1 coordinate 2,666,853, forward strand.
GGCAGCTTTCTTAAATAATTGCTCTGCACGCGCCCTTTGGAACTATTTCCTGCAAACCATTGTGGGAAATAGTACAGGATGACTGAAGGCATCTTGTCCGAGAGAATTTCTGGTCAACCAGAACTCAGCCAAAAAGCAGCTGTAATAGTAAGACACTCTGTTGTCTCTGCTGGTTATGCTTGAGCCACATTGTGTTTCTTTCCGGAAGTTTAAAATCTTAGATGTTACAATTGAGGAAAGCCTGCAGAGCAAGGATTTGGGTCTGCTGCCTTAGATCTCTGATTAAAAAGATCAGCTTTGCCAATAGAAAACTGATTTCCAAATCCTTGACATCCCTCTGCTGTAAATTATTGGTAGTGCAGTGGAAATAAGAAAGCAAACTAAGCTGGCTTTGCTCTCCCTTGTATCTTTGGATTGGCAGAACAAGCTGGCATGGTATCTGTGGTTCCCATTGCCAGTTCCTATCCTTGCCCCTTTTTTAAGTCAGGAATGGCTCTTGCTCTAATTTTTAAAACCGTGAACCACAGGATTGAATAGTAAAAGTGGCGCCCTCCAGATGGAATGGCTACGCCCAGATCAAACGGTACAAGGTAAAGAACTGTGTACCACAAGCAGTTGCCACCACAGATGTAAAATAGCTCCTGGTGTTGGCAAATCAAGCAATTGTTTGTGGCTCTTAGTTTTACCAAGGAAAGTAAGAAATAAAATCACAAGTCTGGTGTTTTCTCTTAAATCATCTGTATGAGTTCATCAAAAATTCTACTATTTTCTTTTTTGAACAATGTTTTGAGCCAATCCATTGTTTTAATAAAAGCATTTTGGCCACTTCTCAAATACAGTTTAAAAATGACAGTTGTTTATGGCAGGTCCACATTGACAAGCTACTGAGTTTACTGCTAAAACTGTTTGAAATGGTGGCATATGGAAGGGCTTTCAAGTGAAAAATGGCAAATTACCTTCCAGCAATGCTTTCTAGTAATCCAAAATACTTTTAAAAATCTTTTTATCCCACTGGGGGAGGGGGGGGGGTGTCAGTTTTGGAAATAACCTCAACTGGAAGAAAAAAAAGTCACAAATATTCTTTTTTCCAAATTACCAAAGGCAAATTACCCTTTTATCATTCTTCTCTCTCCCTCTCCTCCTATCCCTTTACCAATTCTATCCTTTCATTACATCTGGATGCGCCTTTGTATTAAACTAGTTTACGATGTATTCTAGTAACAAAGCCACCCTGTGTGTATGTGTTGTGAGAACAAGCAACTTTTAAAAGTATTAAATAATTATCATTTGAGTGTTAAAATGGATTGTTTGCATTGAGCTTTGTTTGACCAAACATAACCCCTTTCTGTCAATCTCTTTGTGGCATGTAGGCTTGTCCTCTGAATGCCACCCCTTATTGTGGCAGTGGCAAGAGCAGTCAGCAAGTGTGGGAAGAGTTCTTACAATGCTTCACACCAGCTGTCAAGGAGGTGGTCGAGTTTGCCAAGAGCATCCCGGGCTTCCAGTCGCTCTGCCAGCAGGATCAAGTCATGCTCCTCAAAGCGGGCACTTTCCAGGTCAGCGCTGGGTGCATCCTTTCTGTGGACAGCCCCCCCCCCCAAGTCTGTGCAAAAAACGATTGACGCAACCTTAGTTAGCCTCAAGTTCTTTTCTGCATTGCAACAGTGTTCAGCGTGAATTTTTTTGTTTTGGAGAGAAGCTATGAGGGCACAGAGCAAGAATGAGGAAGCGCTCTTTTTGGGATGGGTTTGTTTTCCACAGTCTCAAGGGTTATGGAATTGGTTTTTAATTGTCAAATAGTTTTGCTATCATGTGGAGAACATAACTCTTGTTGGCAAGGTTTCATGGGAGCTGAAGCCAAGACCTCCTTGCAGACTACATCCTTGTTGCTTTTAATATTGGAACAGGGAATTTTTCTTACAATTAAGGCACTCTCTTCTCAGAATTTGGAACTCTTTCCAAATAGCATTCTTGTGTCCCAGGAATTGCCCAACTGTAGAAAACGCAAGTAGGGACAAGAAAGTCGTACCTACAAATCTTTATCAATTTTCCACTTGGACTAGATTACTGGTTAGGCCTTTGGCTTGCTCCCAAGATGTAAACAGCACGCATGCAGATGATAACAAGGTTGCTCTGGGAAATTATGAGTTGCTCGTTGTTTCTTCATTCAGTCGAGAATGTGCTTGTCAAAAAGATGTGCCTTTGCTTAAAGTGACACTGTTCCACCATTCGTCCTTTCCTAGGTGCTGATGGTGCGGTTCTCCACCCTCTTCAGTCCCAAGGAGAAGAAAGTAACATTTCTGAGTGGGGAAACCTATTCACTCGGCAGTCTGCGTTCCATGGGTATGGGCTGTCTGCTGGATGCCATGTTTGAGTTCAGCGAGAAGCTCAGTTCCTTGGGCTTAGATGCACAGGAGATGGCCCTCTTCATGGCTGTGGTCCTTGTCTCAGCAGGTGGGTGTGAGCTTTGTTGTAGTGATACAACCAGACTAAGGCTTTGGGTAGTGAGACAGACTTGTTGCAAGAGCTCTTGTAGCTTTTGCTAAAGGCCTGCCTTCTCTACTGTAATCCTGTGATGGAGACTCTATAGGTAGTCCTCGACTTAACAACCATTCGTTTAATGATCAAAGTTACAACAGCATTGAAAAAAGTGACTTATGAACATTTGTCACACTTACGACAGTTGCATGGTCACATGATCAAAATTTGGATGCTTGGCAACTGGCGTGTAGTGTCCCAGGGTCATGTGATCACCTTCTGCAACCTTCTGACAGGCAAAGGCAATGGGGAAGCCAGATTCACTTGACAACCGTGTTACTAACTTAACAATTGCAGTGATTCACTTAACGACAGATGCTTGGCAACTGGCGTGTAGTGTCCCAGGGTCATGTGATCACCTTCTGCAACCTTCTGACAGGCAAAGGCAATGGGGAAGCCAGATTCACTTGACAACCGTGTTACTAACTTAACAATTGCAGTGATTCACTTAACAACTATGGCAAACATGATCGTAAAACGGGGCAAATCTCTCTTAACAACTGTCCTGCTTAGTAATGGAAACTTTGGGCTCAATAGTGTTCGTAAGTCGAGGACTACCTGCCTTATGGAGGATCTCATAGTTGGAGTCTGTCTTGCCAGTAAGATCATTTCTGTAACCAAAACAGAATGGAACCCAATTTGGTATAATGGAAGAAGCCTGCAAAAGGAAGGATGATTTAAGAAATAAATCCAGCAGGAGTCTGGGGAGAAAAAACAGTCCCCCCAGTGCATCCCAGCGGAACGGGCAATTGAGCTGCTTTTTTGACATTTTCTGATGAGAAGGAAGATATTTAAGTCAATCGTACGAAGAAAAATTTTCCCAATGTAGGGACTTATAGGCAGGTTCTAATGGTGTCGCCATTTAGAAATGTGAATGCAATTGTGATTATGTTAAAGCTATGGTAATGGGTACAAGATAAAATTTCTTAGAATTCCACTAAAATTCCTCTATCCAGTGAGCAAGAGTGTGAGAAATACCTATTGAAATTTCAGGATTCCAGCAAGTATTAAGTTTATCAGAAGAGTCTATTCTGTCCTTTTTTGTGCATCTAGAAGAAACTGATTATGAAGTGTCAAAAACAGTACAATGCAATATAATATAATTAGATATACTGTGTAATTCATGCATGCATATACCCTGCATTGTACATCATCTTATGTAGAACACAGATCACTTTCTCATTTTGTATTTAATATATTTGAATAATAGCAGGATGTTTCCAATAACTGTGTTTGATATTGACAATCTAGTGAAATAGTGCAAATAGTCCTTGACTTATTACTAATCAATTAATGACTATTCGAAGTTATGACAGACTTCAAAAAAGCTACTTACAACCTGTTCTTAAAGATACAATTGCCATTTCCCTCTCCTCCTTGGTTAAGTGATCAGATTTTGGGTGCTTGGCCAAATTACAATTGGTTGCAGTTGGGCCCATGGTCATGCGACTGTGATTTATGACTTTTGCTGGTTTTCAACAAAAAAAATGCCCCTTGGATATGCAGGATGGTTGGCTTAACGACCATATGATTTACTTAAGGACCATGATGACTCACTTTATGACATTGTAACAATGGTTGTAAAATTGAGTTTAGTCATGTGGCAACTCGACTTATAACTGCAATGACGACTGCAATTCCAGGTTCCATTTTGTTCGTAAGTTGAGGACTATCTTTTAAGTGGTTTAATTCTCCCTAATACAGCTAGTCCTTAACTTACAACAGTTCATTTAGTGACCATTCAAAGTTACAACAGCACTGAAAAAAGTGACTTATGACAATTTTTCACCCTTACAACCATTGCAGTATCCTCATGGTCACAAGATCAAAATAGCACTTAGCAATAGCACTTAGACTTATATACTGCTTCACAGTGCTTTTACAGCCCTCTCTAAGCGGTTCACAGAGTCAGCATATCGCCCCCAACAATCTGGGTCCTCATTTTACCCACCTCGGAAGGATGGAAGGCTGAGTCAACCTTGAGCCGGTGAGATTTGAACTGCCGAACTGCAGCTAGCAGTCAGCTGAAGTGGCCTGCAGTGCTGCGCTCTAACCACTGCGCCACCTCGCCTCTTATTCGGACACTTGGCAACTGGCTCATATTTATGAGTGTCCTGGGGTCATGTGATCACTTTTTGCAACTTTTTGACAAGCAAAGTCAATGGGGAAGCCAGATTCATTTAACTATGATGGTACTAACATAACACTTAAGTGATTCACTTAACAACTGGGGCAACAACTGTAATGCTTAGTAACAGAAATTTTGGGCTCAATTGTGGTCGTAAGTCGAGGACTATACCTGTATGTTGTTATTTTTCCAAGACAGCTAAACCCACCCCCTCTTTTCCATGTCTTCTTTGTCTTAATTTTTAACACATTTGTTTTCGTTTTCCCAGATCGCTCTGGGATCTCCGATGTGGATGCTGTTGAAAGTCTTCAGGAGACTTTAATCCGGGCCTTGAGAACTCTAGTAACCAAGAAGCATCCGGATGACTCCACACTTTTCCCCAAGCTGCTTCTCCGTCTCCCCGACTTGAGAACTCTCAACAAGCAGCATTCAGAAAAACCTCTTGCCTTCTGGATCAACCCTTAATTCCAGCACATCGATCTCATAAGCCCCTAAGACTTTGGAAAGAAAAAAAAAATCCACCATCAAGTAAATTTACTGCAGCGGACTAAATGTTGCTCTTTGGGAAATGACCGTAATGATGAAATAAGAGGTGTAGAAAGGACACGACAAAGGCAGGAAGCCCAATGCCCTTGGCAGCTTGTTGGAGTAGATCCAGTGAGGAGAGAGATGGGATAAAGGAGGAAGGATGCATTTCCCAGATAGCGCTCTCCACAGCACAATGCAGACTGAAAGATCATTTACGTGCCAAGAGAGATCAGGCAAACAAACTGGACACATCTGTTGTTTCTAAACAGGTGTGGGTGTGTATACACACGCATGCATATATTCACACATATATTTCCATACAGTGTTGTTTTGAGGCTCTACCCTGTATATAAAAAAGCACCAGCTACATTGTACATAACAGTAATCCTTGGTAGCTCTTGAGGGTGGGGCAAATGTAGGACCACCTGGTAAGGCAGTTACTCCCAAACCTAGCTTCCTTAATCTGCACGCTAGTGTAGCCCCAATCTCAAAACTTTTTTTTTTCTTTTCCTTTGTTAGCCTCTGTTCCCTTGCTGCTATTCTCAGAAAGTGTGTACACACACACATATACACAAACGAAAGAGATTTTACTAAATAGATGGTCTCATCAAATAGGAACTAGAACTACTCAAGTTTTGCACCTCTACCCCCATCACATCTCGGCAACCGATTAAGCAAAGCCCCAATTCTGTTTCATCTTGTCAGGTATGAGTGCCTAGGTAATACATATTTCATAAAGATCTCAAACAAAAATACAAAAGGTCTTCCGCCAGTTCGTGGCAGATTTGCTCTCCGTTCTCTGTTGCGTCTACAGCAAATTAAAGAGAGGTCATAAGAGGAGGAAAGCTATGGAGATGCTGTCAGTTGATCGGAAGTCTAGTTTCTCAGCAAGTGATATGTAGTTGGATGATTCAAAAGAGCCACAGGTAAAGTCCTTGACTTAACAATAGTTCATTTAGTGACCGAAGTTAGAAAGGCACTGAAAAAAAGTGACTTATGACCATTTTTCACTCTTATGACGTTGCAACATCTCCATGGTCACATGATCAAAATTCAGATGCTTGGCAACTGATTTATATTTATGATGGTTGCAGTGTTCTCTGGTCCTGTAATCACCTTTTGCGACCTTTTGACAAAGTCAATGGGGAAGCCAGATTCCCTTAACAAACATGTGACTAATTTAACAACCATAGCAAGAAAGGTCGTAAAATGGGCCAAAACTCACTTAACAAATGTCTCACTTAACAGCAGAAATTTGGGGTTCAATCCTGGTCGTAAGTTGAGGACTACCTCTATTGGAGTTGAGAGATTTGGATTAGCCAGTCTTCCTTCCATCTCTATAAGGTTCAGCCATAAGGAAGAAAGGGCTAAGCAGAGCAAACAGTCCGAAGACTTTTCTGCTCAGCTTTTCTGATTACTTCTGGTCTTTGGTGCTTTTCTATCTGTTCCCCTTAAAGGGTGAAGTTTGAGATATTTTATCCTAGAAACCTCTGGCCTCTCGTTTTAATTCCAAATCCCATTCCTTTTTAAGGATGGGGCCAAGAATCCCAAGCCCTCTCCAAGCTGCCTTTCTTATTCTTTTCAGCACCGTCTTTTATTGTAGATTTCCCATATAAACCCGGAGTTTTTTGACTAATTCACCCACTCATCAGTAGACTGCCTTCCTTGGGGAGTGGTGTGTTCTTTGCACTTTATATTACTTTTCTTTTTAAGCAACCAGATTCTGTGCCAAGCAATGTGTAAATTATGACCTGAGTAAATTATTCAACTTAAACAGATGCCGTATTTGTTTAGTTTGCATAATTTATTCTGCTTCCACTAGTCATGGACAGTGAAGGTGAAGGTGGCACTGGAAGCTATGTTGAATACTGAAGTTTCATCCTCTGATCTCTAAAAATTCTATGGTTTTTCTGGATTTCTGAGACTCTACATCACAATGGCACATCAGTGTCTCATGCAATATGTATATGGTTTGGAGCACCAAAGGGTCACATGGGTGTGTAGATTCAATTGCACTCTCTGGGTTGGTTGGTTTGTTTTTATTATTATTTATGCCTGATTGTGACACAGCTTTGGAGAAATGGCTCTGATGTGTATTTGGGGCTTTGGATTTTGCTGAAGCCCAACTTTGAAAGAATAGAAAAATGTATTTTCCCACGACAAATAGAAACAGAATGAAAGTGGAGATGTTCGGGATGCTAACTTCTGTAACCCCAAATTCTGTGCTCAGAACAAGATGGAACTGCAGATGCACGGATTTAATAGACTTGAGAGCTTTAGCCCTTAAGAACTTAGGGACTATTTTTCCCCATATCGAATTACAAATTTAAGAGAAGAAGCCGACCCGTCGAGATATTTTTAAAAGACTTGGAGATGACCAAAAAAAAAAAAGGGGGGGGGATCCTGGACTCCCTCTTCTCTCCAGTAGGATCTCCCAGTGTCCCTGTCTGGTTGTGGTCAGCCCTGTCTGGTTCTCTACATTGATATATGACAGGTTTTCCATCCCATTTACAGGAGTTCTCATAGCATGTTTGAATCACCCTCCTGTTGCATGATGTGGGGAATAATTGGTGTTCTTTGCAGGGTGGGAGGGACACTTGCTGCTGCTGTTCAACACTGCTTTGAAATGAAACCAAACGTTGCACTTTTTCTTAGAGATGTATGTAGGAACAAAGAGTCCCCTCCCTAAATTGAAGTATATTTGCTGCAATGGGGAAATGGAGAGGGGTTTATTTGCTGCTGCTGCTGCTGCTGCTACTGCTGGGAGTCCAAAAGACTCGTTAAAGATGCTGGCAAGGCAGAGAAAAGAGAGAATTTATTTTTTGTCTAAAATTGAAGTGCAATAAATACATGAAAAAGATAAATAAAATAAATATTTGCTAACAGTACAAGCTTTCTGTCGTCCTTGTCGTTCAGGAGTTAGGATTGTGTCAAAAAAGGAGACCTGGAATTAAGGAGAAACTTCTTAATGGTGAGGACAATTAACGGGTGAAATTCAAAATTTTTCCCTACGGGTTCTGTGGCATGGTGGGTGTGGCAGGGGAAGGATACTGCAAAATCTCCATTCCCTCCCCACTCCTGGGGGAAGGATATTGCAAAATCCCCATTCCCTCCCCACTCCTGGGGGAAGGATATTGCAAAATCTCCATTCCCTCCCCACTCCTGGGGGAAGGATATTGCAAAATCCCCATTCCCTCCCCACTCCTGGGGGAAGGATATTGCAAAATCCCCATTCCCTCCCCACTCCTGGGGGAAGGATACTGCAAAATCCCCATTCCCACCCCACTCCTGGCGGAAGGATATTGCAAAATACCCATTCCCTCCCCACTCCTGGGGGAAGGATATTGCAAAATCCCCATTCCCATCCCACTCTGGGGCCAGCCAGAGGTGGTATTTGCCGGTTCTCCGAACTACTCAAAATTTCTGC
>QLTV01012193.1:2681432-2702776 GCA_003457575.1 Thermophis baileyi
GGCAGAGAGAGAGAGCGAGGGAGATAGAGACAGCGATAGAGAGAGAGAAGTTCCTCTGATTTGCGATCCCATTACCAGAGCTCACCTTCTCTCCCCTCTTCTAGGCCTCATTGCACACTGTAGGGAAGGATAGAACAGACCAGAGGTGTGCCTAAGGTAAAGCTTACTACAAGGCATCTATTTTCCGAGATAAGAGCCGAGGTGGCGCAGTGGTTAGAGTGCAGCACTGCAGGCTACTTCAGCTGACTGCTAGCTGCAGTTTAGCGGTTCAAATCTCACCGGCTCAAGGTTGACTCAGCCTTCCATCCTTCTGAGGTGGGTAAAATGAGGACCCAGATTGTTGGGGGCAATATGCTAACTCTGTAAACCGCTTAGAGAGGGCTATAAAGCACTATGAAGCGGTATATAAGTCTAACTGCTATTGCTATTGCTATTGCTATCCTTCCAAAAGGAACATCTGAATAAAAGCCAGATCTACAAGGTTCCTTGTGAGTTTTATAAGCGATCTATCGGAAAACATCACAACATCGCAACTCGTATCTTTCTGCATAGTGATGTATTAGCAATTACCAATGCTAGCCATATATTTTCATGGATACTTTTGACATTTTAATAGGATCCCCTTGAAATCACCATTAAACATACATCGTACCTGTCTCCTCAAAGTGCTAATACTACTCCAAATCCTTGAACACTTGAAAAAAGTTAAATAAGCCAAATGTTTCTATGAGACTTCCACTCTAGCTGTGTATTAATTCTTTTTTCTCACTGCAAAACATATGGCACAAATTCCTAGAGCTGAAAGAAGCTGGAAAGTCTATCAATCACTATAAACATACACAGTGCAAAATAGCCTTTTGTGACTAAAAATAAGAATATAACCTGATTCACTTACTGGATTTCATCACTAAAGTTAACTAGTTTCAGTGTTGAGCTGCTGCTGATAATACATGTTAAGGCAGCATCTTATACTCACTTTATACTCACTTTGTTTTGAGTGAGCTAAGTGATTGGATTTTTTTTAACCACTGCTAGCCAAATTGGATGGGTTCCCACCAGGGGTGAGTTCTAATTTACCTCGCTGCCGGTTCGCTTCCTCCCATGCCGCGTGGCCGTGCCTCATGGGCACGTGCGCGTATGCGCATGCGCAGTGCTGAAAAATCCAAGAAAATCCCCCCCAAAGCCGAAAACAAGACGGCGATGCATGCGCAGTGCCGAAAACTCGGCTTCTGCACATGCGCAGAAGAAAAAAAACCTGGAAAAAAAAATTCAAAACATTTTTTTAAAAAAAAGATGGCGGCGCCCACAGACCGGCACCGACCGAACCGGATCCGTGACGTCACTGTGACATCACCAGCGGGTCACTACCGGTTTCGGCAAACCGGTCTGAACCGGGAGGAACCCACCTCTGGTTCCCACCTTTGTGCTAAACCATAAACTAATTTACAAACCACAATTTCTGGGTTACACTAAGCCAAAGCCAAACCAATAATGAGAGCTTAGGTTGAACTCAAGCAGCTAGGCTTAAGACAAGTGTAGGATCACATAAGGGATGGATTTGCACATTGCAGTCAGTTGTGATTTGTTGAATAAGTCAGAACTGGTCAGCTGAGAGCACGGAGAACTGAGCCACGTTAGAAGTCACTGTGGGTTGAATTGAAAGCCCAGAACTTCCCATTCTTTGTAAATTATTTGCTCTAAGCAAAATATTGACACTGTTAGCCTTACAACAGCTATGTCCAGACAGGAATCGTGCCCAGATGAACTAAATATACTTTATTGTAAAGTTATAGTAATAGAATATTGCAAATCTGAACATACATTTCTTCCTTTCACCTTGGTGGCCCAAGAAACTAAGGAGGGTCCCTTCTGAAGTGCTTGAGGCCAGTGGTGGGTTGCTATCGGTTCGTCCAAGATCGGGCGAACCGGTAGTGGCAGCTGTGGGAGGCTCCGCCTATCCGCCTGGATGTCATCAAAAACGCTCTGCGCATGTGCAAAAGGTTCTGCGCATGCACAGAAGCGTTGTGCGTGCGCAGAAGCGTTGCGCCCGCACGCTCCCGTTCCCGAACCGGTAGCAATGGTAAGTGAAACCCACCACTGCTTGAGGCTCATCTGCTGCTTATCAATTCCCGTGGCTATGGCTCTTCCCACTGTTTCCTATTACAGCTGGATAACCAAGTAACTACTTAACATAAATTATGGGAATGAACCAAGCTATGCACTTCCATGCCATCTTACCTATTTATTCCTGCCTGGTAAACTTACTGTACTACCAGTTTTTGATCACACTTGGTAATATAACTTCGTCTGCACCCACTAAACTTTCATGGTCATCTCCCAGAATCCTTTGAGACCTCAACACTGCAAAGGATGCTGCGGCTAAGCTCTTGGATCATTAGCTATATGAGCCATGCTGGAAGTAACACCCAAGGGCACAAGCATTGTTTCCAGAGAGGCTGGCATAACAGATACTATATGCCCTCAGAAACTCCACTGGAACATCCTCTGCCATGTTACAGAAGCAGGAAGCATGTAAGGAATGCCAGTCTCCCAATCACCCAGCCAGTTGGAAGGCACCAAAGACGAGGATGGTCTCGGATTGACTGTGGTTGATTATAACCTGAGGCCACAGGAGGAATAAATGAGAACAGCCTGCAAAACTGGGCTTGCACAAAGCAGCTATTATTGTGCAAGAATGATGCAACAATGTGCAAATGGCCATGGAGTCAAAGAGAGTGTAGGAAGTTAGCACCCACCCATCTCCCAGGAAAATGAGATATTTTAGGAAATATTAAAAGGGCAGAATATTTCCCCTAAAAGGGAGGCAGAAACTCAGCCCCCCCACCTTTGTCACCTTTGTCAAAAGGGCCATTAAGGCCTGGGCCAGTCTATTCTACATAACAAAGATCTACCTCCTTCAGACAGAGCCATAGTAGAAATTGCCCAAAGCCCTTTCATTACATCATTACCCAGCAAGGCTCAACCAAGCCTGGGACTCAGGACAGCCTACAGAATTGCCCCTGCATGGCCCCATGGGAGTCTGACAACCAATCAGAACACAAGCTCAAATGCAAAACCCAACAGAGGGCATAAAACCCAGGCACTCCCAGCATCTCTTTACTTTTTCTGCCCAGGACCTCAAACCATGTGATCCTGTTCATCATTAAATCATCTTTCCAATCAGCCACCATGTTTCCAGTGTCTTTCTCCCCACTTGGAACTGAACCCAAAAGGATATTTCTTCCAACAAGAGCAATAGGTAGTCCTTACTTAGCGACTGCCTCATGCGATGACCACTTCTACAGCGGTCATAAAAATAATTTTAAGTCTGTTGGCCTGTAAAGCAAAGCTGAAGTGAGATCATAAACACAGACATGATTTTACTTATCAGCTGCTTCATTTAATGACTGAGTTGCCACTCCCAATTTGGGACTCTAAACAAGGACTACATGTATTCAGTTTGTCTTTGGAACCTTTAGAGCAGTGGTTCTCAACCTTCCTAATGCCGCGACCCCCTCCCCGCCGCCGCGACCCCCTCCCCGCCCCCTCCCCGCCCGTGCGCGTTGCCAGGTGAGAAGCGATGAGGTGACAAAGGGGGCGTGGCACCAAGATGGCGGGCTAGCGCGCCGCCCATGCATCGCACCGTCCCCGGGTACTCGTATGTGGACGGATAGAGGAGCGGTGTCTCGGTTCCTAAGACCATAGGAAATATGTGTTTTCCGATGGTCTTAGGCGACCCCTGTGAAAGGGTCGTTCAACCCCCAAAGGGGTCGCAACCCACAGGTTGAGAACCGCTGCTTTAGAGGGACAGCATCCATGAAGATTTGCCTGCTCAGGTTGACCTTAAGCTTTGTAATCTCGGGCAAGGTGAAACTCTTTTTCAGGCCTCAAAATCCCCCCTGCTCTCTCTTTTCTTACAGCCCTGCTGTGACTAGATGATAATTTCCCTCCTGCTGGGGGGAGAGCAATATTGGAGGAATCCACCAGATGCTTCACTTAGTAGGTCCAAAACCCATATACACTGAATCCCTGCCACAAGCCAGAGCGGACTCAGTTGGGCTTGGTAATTGGCTAGTTTCATTGACCCAATAAACATAAATTTGGGCAAACTCTGGCAGACAGTAAAGGGGCCTGGCCAGGGGTGAAATGCTACCGGTTTGGCCCGGTCCCGGCATACCGGTAGCGGTAGCCGCCGGTGGTTTGGAGAACCAGTAGTGGCAGCAGCACGAGGCTCCGCCCACCCACCCGAAGGTCGCAATTTTCTTTTTTTTAACCCTCTGCGCATGCGCAAAGGGTTCTGCGCATGCGCAGAGGGTGAAAAAGCATGCGCGATGGGCGCGCGCGCTTCTGAACCAGTAAGGAAAGTAAGTAGATGGGCCTGGCATGCTATGGTCCATGGGGTTGTGAAGAGTCAGGCAATACTTAGCACAACCAAATGTGGACAAGAAAATTGTTTGCAGAGTTAATTTTCTGCTGACTTGAGGGTGGGTGGAGAGTGCTTGAACTAGGCAGGGGGAAAAGGCCCTGACAGGAAAAAAAAAAACCCCGAAGGACAGTTTCATGTTCGGCAACTTAGCAGGCTTTCTCTGTTTGTAAGGTACTTCTCATTCCAAGCTACATATCTATTATTTAATCTCTAGTCTAGTTCTTTCAGATAAACCTCCAAGCGTTCCCTTCTGAAGACTGTAGTCATTAAGGCTTGATGGAGGAGGCTAATTCTGCCCCACGGCTTGTTCTTTTACAAGGCTTTTTGCCATCCAGCGCTGGAGGCCCTCTGTGTTCCTTGGCCTTTTAGAAACAGGGCCTTTCCTGAAAACAGGCTGCAATAACGTATTAGTAGGTCAACCCAGAGCAGCCAAGTCGAGAGGAAGGACCAGGGTAGTGGTTGAACACCTGATGCTTTTTTAAAGGCTGTGGTATTACTTCTGGCACCTCCTTGCTATGGATTAAAATAGTCGGACTCCTCACCCCCTCAGACTTTTGTGTCAGCCTGAAGTCAAGGTGCTTCTTCTTTAAAAGTGGTCTCAACTTTAAACTTCAATCTTTAATGAGTGGATACCTTAAAGCAGCAGTATTCCACCCCCCACCCCCCCCGCACCCCGGACTCATGTGAAGCCTGAAAAAAAAAGTTGGGCTCCTTTAATAAATAACAGAGGGAGATGCTGTGGTCATGTAATTGATGAAAAAAAAAATTCTGAACAATTTAAAATATACAAATTTATAACCTGTCTGACTGAAAAACCAAAGCAGACATGTCAAATGTGCAAATGACCTTAACATGCAGGGTTTTGAAATGTAAACAGCAGCTGCAGGATAACTCAGCAGTAGTGGAATTGCAGTGGGGACCCATGAAAAATGTATACCTCTCCCAGTTCTGACAAATGAATAAAGCCTCTTTTGGCATAAGGATCGAAGCCTCCATTGTTGTAGCATTTGTCTGTATCTCTTTACCTTTTAAATTATTCTTATCTCCCCGTTTTTAGAAAACAAGACGATTCACTGGAGTATAAAGATGATGAGAGGTTAGCTTTTACTGTTTCTTTTAACCTAATTGATTATATACTGCTTTGGTGATGCTTGTTGAAAGGCCACTTTATAGATATTATTTAATCATTTATAAGGCATTTATATGTATATCTCTTCCTGGGAAATAAACAGGTTTTATTTCAAGCAAAGTAGATTTGTGGGACAGGAAACACAAGTTGCCTGCTCTTTTTTTAAAAAATCTTTGCAACACTGTCACATTCAAAGCATAACTAATCTTGAATGACTGTGTGAATGAATATGAATAAGAATATATGAGTGGATATGCGTAGTTATCAAAACTGCTAAGAGGAAAGCCTAAAAGAACCAGACTACTTTTCCAGAAAAGCAACAACAACAACAACAACAACAACAACCCTGAAAGCAACATGAATCGTGTGGGGTATACTTTTGTACATAATCATCCCAAATGAAATAATTTTGCAGATGTAAATTGTAAATGAGGAAGAACTGGGGAGAGAGTAATTGTCTGCCCATCTCACCACATGGCACTTGGGAAGATTGCATCAGCTAGCAAGGCTCAAGCAAACTTGGACTCAGGACAGCCTACAGAGTTGCCCCTGCATGGCCCCATGGGAGTCTGACAGCCAATCAGAGTGCATTTCTTGCACAGGAGCAGGAGGCCTCGGGGCGGGGCCCAAGAGAGGGCATAAAACCAAGGCACTCTCAGCATCTCGGCCCTTTTTCTCTTCTTCAACATCTTCGAGGCATGTGATTCCCCCTTTCCCCAGGACCTCAGACCATGTGGTCCTGCTGTCCTCCATTAAACCATCTTTCCAAGCAGTCACCATGCTTCCAGTGTCTTTTCCCCCACTTGGAACCGAACCCAGAAGGATATTCCTTACAACAATACAGACATTCAGGGTGGAAGGTGCTGGAAATACTCAGATGATGATAATCCAGGAAGCTTGCAAATTAGTTTTAAGAATCCAAAAGAAAATATGATACTTTGGAAAACTACAAGACAGTGCTAGTCTGCTACAAATTAAGAATTTTGTACCCTAAATATTACAGGCAATGTTCAAACAATTACAGGTCACAGAAAGATGCTAAAGAAAAAAATTATAGCTTTGAGAATACAGATAGTCCTCAACTTACAAGAGTTTGGTTAGCGACTGTTCAAAGTTACAACAGCACTGAAAAAAGTGACTTATGACCGTTTTTCACCCGACCATTGCAGCATCCCCATGGTCATGTGATCAAAATTCAGATGCTTGGCAACTGAGTCATATTCATGACGGTTGCAGTGCCCACCTTTCATGTGCCCACCTTTCGCAACCTTCAATGGGGAAAGCAAAGTCCATGGGGAAGCCATATTCACTTAACAACCATGTTACTAACATAATAACTGCAGTGATTCACTTAACAACTGTGGCATGAAAGGTCGTAAAATGGGGCAAAACTCACTTAACAAATGTCTCGCTTAGCAACCGAAATTATGGGCTCAATTGTGGTCGTAAGTCGAGGACTACCTGTACAATCTGAAATATGAAGAAAGGTTATGGTTAAAGACCCAATTCCAGAACATGTACAGAGAGATGAAGAATCTTACAGAAAACAAAAACCTAACCCAAATTCCTGGCTCTGGGTTTTACCAGTGACATGATAGCAGTGTTCCAATATCTCAGGGGCTGCCACAAAGAAGAGGGAGTCAAACTATTCTCCAAAGCTCCTGAGGGTAGGACAAGAAGCAATGGATGGAAACTAATCAAGGAGAGAAGCAACCTAGAACTAAGGAGAAATTTCCTGACAGAACAATTAACCAGAGGAACAACTTGCCCCCAGAGGTTGTGAATGCTGCAACACTGGAAGTTTTAAAGAAGAGATGGATAACCATTTGTCTGAAGTGGTGTAGGGTTTCCTGCCTAAGCAGGGAGTTGGACTAGAAGACCTCCAAGGTCCCTTCCAACTCTATCTATTCTATTCTATTCTATTCTATTCTATTCTATTCTATTCTATTCTATTCTATTCTATTCTATTCCTATTCCTATTCCTATTCTATTCTATTCTATTCTATTCTATTCTATTCTATTCTATTCTATTCTATTCTATTCTATTCTATTCTATTCTATTCTATTCTACTCTACTCCTGTCCCTGCCACTCCATTCCATTCCATTCCATTCCATTCCATTCCATTCCATTCCATTCCATTCCATTCCATTCCATTCCTGCCCTTTCATTTCATATTCTATTCTATTCTACTCTACTCCTGTCCCTGTCCCTGTCCCTATCCCTATCCCATTCCATTCTATTCTATTCCTGTCCCTGTCCCTGTCCCTGTCCCTGTCCCTGTCCCTGTCCCTGTCCCTGTCGCTGTCCCTATCCCTATCCCATTCCATTCTATTCTATTCCTACCGTATATTTCTGAAGCAAATGATCCTCTGTTTCAAGGTTGCTGGGCCTCTACAATTTCTCCCTATGTTCATCAGATACTGTTGGGAGATGGAAACCTTATTCCTTATCTAGTCTCTTTCCATGGCCTTCACTCTCTGTTTTAAAAAGATAAAACCTTTTCTTTCCCCAGCAGAGAGAATATCTGGCTTGGTGTGTATGATACTGGCCTTCCGTAAAGCTGTTAAGACCTGGCTTTTCCGGCAGGCCTGGGGCCAATAGTTGCCCTGATTGGCCCATGCATGGTTGTGTGAATGTTTTATTTTAAATATAGATGTTTTTTTTAAATTGCTTTTATATGTTTTATTTTTTTATGATGTAAGCCGCCCAGAGTCCTTCGGGAGTTGGGCGGCATATAAATTTTATAAAATAAATAATTTTTTTTATAAAATAAGAAGCCACTTTTCACTCATCATCAGGATGTGAAATCTAAGTCACTAATCTGCAGGCTACTTTCACCACATTGGGTAGGGAGAGGATAAAGCATGGTTCTCTTAATTCAATCTCAAGATCAGAGACTAATGGTTAATTTTTCCCGCCCTTGTCTGTAAGAAGTGGAAAAAAGGGCTTATAAGAGGGAAGGCTAGTAATTTAAACTATATGCACACTTTCAACTCGAAAAACCAGGTTTGGCAGGGTTTTGTTTTAAATACTTTTTTCCAATCTGTTTGCTAATAAAGAGACAAACTGAAATGAATGGGCCCACATTGTCAGAAATAAAACAACTTTCAAATCAATTTCAGCTTGATTAAAACCAGTTCCTGTCACCAGGCCAAATGTATTTAAAGCTGTTTCCACAAGCCACTTGGCATGCCTATCATTCGAATGTCTAACTTATACAGAATGTGCATTTGATAATTTTTTCCCACACACCATACTGTGTTAGCGCTCTTCAGTTTTGAGTAAAAATTCAATTAGGCTCAAAAGCATTTTCAGAATATATGGTTAAGAGTATCTCGGAAGTTTCTGCTTTTCTGTTTCAGTACTAAAGTGGGAACATAGAAATGATTTTCTGAAAAGTAAGAACATTTAAATGCTGGAAACAAGCAGAAACATTTCTCATATCATAAGAAGCTAAAATGTTCTTCATTTGTTTATGGTTCAAAGTACCAGTAAATAGTAAATAGAATAAATTTACTAATAAATTTACTAAAATAAATTCTAGTAAATAGAATAAATTTACTCTATTTACAGTGTAAATAGTGATCTAGCAATTACGGTTCATAATCCTTAATTCATAGCTTATTGTTAACCAAATGAGTTTTTTTTAAATTTGGGTTTAGCACGTTATGTCGTGATTTGAAAACTCTAGTTCATGGTTTAGCAATTTTAAATCTGGCCAATTATGGCTTAGTCAAAAACCAGTATTGACACAAGCCATGGCTTATCCTAATGGTCAAAACAAGGCCATTTTCTGCAGGCTATTTTGTCTGTTGCATTGATCTTCCCTTTCCTCTTTGTGGACAATGTACTTTAAAAAGAAACTAATGGGAACAAATATTGTTGCAGTGTCCTGCAGTGGGGCCAGAGGGCAACAAGCCTTACATTAGTTGGATCGTTGAGTTGTAAAACTAGATTTAATCACCTGCACTAACACATGTAATATATACACATATAGGAAGGTTACATTAAAAAGAATGTTCCCCAATACTTTATATAGTCAAAAAGCTTCTTTTCTGATTACACAGAGAGAACAGCTGCAAGAATAGCACCAGCTCAACTTCCAGAAGCAGTTCAGCTGGTTCTAGGTGGTAAAATTTTAAAATCTGGCTAAATATCAGATTTCAAAAGTTATTTTTAAATTTTTTCTTCTTTAATAATACTTTTATTAAATATTACAATTAGAACAATAAAATTCAATCCAAATTAAAACAAATAAAAATCAGAAGGCATAGAAAAAATAGAAAAACAAAACAAAAAGAAAGAAAAAATAATATAGCAAAGAAAAAGAAAAGAAATATATAAAGAAATTACTTCCCCTTCATCGCAAGTATAAACAATTTTAGTGACTTATCACTTTCTCTTGAAATACAACAAATATAAACAAATAATTAAAACCTCGTTATTTGAATCCTAATCAGCCAAAATCCATTAAGGCATTTGGATGCCACATGAACTACTGGAACTCCATTTTTTTTTATTATAGGGTATAATAACACTACCTAAAAGCATGATGAGAGTCCATTTGGTGTATGTAGTGATGAAGGCTTTGAATTCTAGTCCTGTCTGAGGCCCAAAACCAGGTGAGTGACCTTGGGCCTGCCACTTTCTCTCAGCCCTAGGAAGCAGACAATGACGAACAACTTTGGGAAATCTTGCCAAAAAAACTGCAGGGACTTGTCCACACACTTGCTAGAAGTGAACACTGATTTGAAGGCACAAAATAAATAAATAAAATAAAAAAGATGAGACAGAGATTCTTCCTCTCATCTCTTATAGTAAAGAAAACCAAGGTGGTGCATACTTGAATCCCCCCCCCTCACCTCTTCCTGTCTATCTGGGCTAGACTGATTTTTACACAATGGTGGCTGAATTCCTTTTTCAAGGCCATTTCCATGATCCTCTAAAACCATTAGAGAATAATACTGATTTATTTGCAGTCTAATATTAAATGCTCACTGCAATCCCACATGGAATATCTTACTTTCATGCTTTAGGCTGCTCCATATGAACAGCAACCACCTGAGTATCCATGATGAAAGTACCGTGTAAATCAGGGGTGGGTTCTGGCTTACCTCGCTGCCGGTTCGCTTCCTCACGTGCCACACGGGTGCCGGCACACTTCACGGGCGCGTGCATGCACAGTGCTAAAAACCCAGCTTCTGCGCATGCGCAGAAGCAAAAAACAGCTTCTGCGTGTGCGGAGAAGCAAAAAACAAGATGGTGGCGCCTATGGTGCCGCCGAGAGAGCTGGTTCGGGGGCGTGTCCAGCCGGCCATCGCTGCCGGTTCAGCGAATGGGGGGAAATTCCCACTACCGGTTCTAAAGAACCGGTCCGAACCGGCAGGAACCCACCTCTGGTGTAAATGAGTCCCTTCTTCCTTAAGGAAGCTTTGGGGCTGTTTATGAAAACTAGAGATGGATGAGGTTGATCTGATAGCGACTGTTCAGTTCTACAAAGAAGAAAGGAGAATGCTCTTCTAGCCTCCCAAAACAAGGTAGAATCAGAAAGAAGTATAATGATGTCTCTCTTGAAGGTCAATCTCAGGGAAAATCTTAGTCTTTTGCTGTGACTTTACTGGTTGCTCCAGGCTTTAAAAGTTGGCTTAAACCAAATAATGCTTTTTTACTTCCCCAGCCCAGCTCCGTTCTTGATGTGTGATGGTGTGAGGATTTATATGTTAATCCATCACACAGAGCATAGAAGCCAAGAGTAGATTGTCCCCTATGTAATCTCTCTGCTGGGAGCCTGCCTTTATCGCTTGTTGGGCCGATATTGGACTATAGATCTTCATCAGGCCGACAGGCCTTTCCACCCTGTGGGCCATGGGCCCAGCTAATGAAATCATGAGCTGGTCCACCGGCTTCAAATGTGCCTGAAATAAATTCAATTTGTAAGAATGAAGCTAGTCTGAAGTGAGCTGTTTATAGAATGAGACTGAGCAAAATAGGCTGGCTTCTGGGTAGGATCTAATCCAGTTAGGGCTGTGAAGGTGGCTTTGATGTGTTTGAGGAGGAGGATGGACTTCTTGGCAGCCAGCCACATCTGGGAGGTTGATGGCCAGGTAAATTCAGCCCGTGGGTACAGGCCTCGTTTCAGAATTATTATTGGCTTTTCTGTTTGATCTAAAATTGGACTGCCCCACAATTCCTTCAAGACTGTCAATAGCAACTGTCTGATAATGGGGGCGGAACTAACGTTGTTTTTCAAACATGGAAGATCGGAGCAACAAAGTGCTAAAATCCCCAAATGTCACTTATAAACCAGGACCACAGAAAGGACGGGGGGGGGGCTGCAATTCTCTGATACTTTGGCCTGTTCCCAGAACATTGGTTACCCAATGCCATGAAGACTGCAGCATTTCTTGACATGTATTGACAGGATTGAATTTGCATGATGTGATAGTTAAATGCTGTTTGGCTATCGGTACAATCTAGGGCAGGTTCTAGAGATGGCCACTTCCTGTTTGCTCGCTCTATGCATCTATTTCTTTAGTAAGATTTTTCCATGCCAGCCAAATATGAGCATCTTCACTGCAGAGAAAAAGTATTGGTTTAGTGGCCCTTGTTTGCTCTGAATATGTAGAGAGAATGAGAGAGATATCTTGTGCGAAGGAATTTCTCCTCCTGGGTCTGAAAAAGAAACTTCAAAATTTTTAGATGCTTGTAAATGAAATCTGAAAATAATAATAGTAGGATTACCCTGCTTCCATGTTACTGATTTACACACTTTGTATTCCACCCAATTTCACAAACTCTGGATCACTCACATAACATATGACTTTTCTACTTCCAATTCCTTTGCTTGGGCTTCAAGCAGGGGTGAAATTCAGCAGGTTCTGACAGATTCTGGAGAACCGGTAGTGGAAATTTTGAGTAGTTCGGAGAACTGCAAATACCACCTCTGGCTGGCCCCAGAGTGGGGTGGGAATGGAGATTTTGCAGTATCCTTCCCCTGCCACGCCCACCAAGCCATGCCCACAGAACCGGTAGGGAAAAATTTTGAATTTCACCCGGCTTCAAGTGACTCTGGCTTAACAAAAGAGGTTATCATATTAACTTTATGTACAGTGTGCGTTTGATAGAGAATTCTTTGAGTCTTAGTCAAAGATATAAACCAGTGATGGCGAACCTTTTTTTCCTCGGGTGCCGAAAGCGCGTGCGCCCATGCTATCGCACGCGCGTGAGTGCCCACACCCATAATTCAATGCCCGGGGAGGGCAAAAACAGCCTCCCTCGACCCCCCTGGAGGCCCTCTGGAGGCCGGAAATGGCCCATTTCCCGACTTCCGGTGGGCCTGGTGGGCCCGTTTTCACCCTCCCCAGGTTCCAGAGGCTTCCCTGGAGCCTGGGGAGGGTGAAAATGCCCTCCCATGCCCCCTGGAGGCCAAAAACACCCTCCCAGAGCCTCCGCGCGAGCAAAAAATCAGCTGGCCAGCACGCACATGTGCGCTGGAGCTGAGCTAGGGCAATGGCTTGCGTGCCGGGAGATATGGCTCCGCGTGCCACCTGTGGCACACGTGCCATAGGTTCGCCATCACTGATATAAACTGTTCCACTGTTATTAAATAATTATTAAAGTTCATTGTTCTTTCTAAAGATTTTCTTTTACATACCTACCCTAGCAACAGCATAATTCTTTTGTGCTTAAACCAGAGGTACAACCAGATGGCTACACCCTTCAGTCCTTGAGTCTGCAGAAAAGAACAAGCCATAAATTGTTCTGCTCTGACAACTGAGCCTATTCTAATTCAGGAAGAAGACCAACAAGAAGTGTTGTCCATACAGGCTTCATGTGGAATAAGCTAAGAACACTGATGGGTGGATTGCTCTGGCTTAGCCTTCCAACCACTCAATGTAACGTGGGCTGGGGAAAAACCAACTATCCCTCACCCTCCTTAGTGCCTGGAGGAGTAGGCTGGGGTGAGTAAGTCTGTTGCCTGAGATGGAGGTGTTAACCACCTTTCCTGTTGCTCAGGTGACTAGCCATTTCTGTACCTGGGCACTTGAGCTGTTCTTTACATGTTAAGAACAGGCAGCCTCCGGACTGAGAACATTTGACTTATGGAAAACTAATACTTACAAATGGACTGTCTTTTACTTAAAATAGTGCACGGTATTTTCCTTTCTCAAACCATCAAGCTGCTAAAGCCACATAATGTTTTCCTGAACAGCTGAAGCCACGTGTTTTTATTATTCAGCTGTTTTTAGTGGTTCATGAAAACATTTCATGGCTTCAGCAGTTTGAGGAAGCAGAACACCATCCACCATTTTTAGTAATAGGTAGTCCATTCAGAAGTACGAATGGCAACTTACATATAAATTTGACGTAAAGACAGATTTAGGAGCAGATCTTGGCCCAGGGACTTCGTATAGCGCTAAACCAGAGGTGGGTTCCTCCCGGTTCAGACCAGTTCTCCCGAACCGGTAGCGACCTGCTGGTGATGTCACAGTGATGTCACGGATCCGGTTCGGTCGGTGCCGGTCTGTGGGCGCCGCCATCTTTTTTTAAAAAATTTTTAAAATTTTTTTGAATTTTTTTTTATTCCCCCCTCCCCGGGTTTTTTCTTCTGCGCATGCGCATGCGAGGTCCGCCCTCCTGGAGCGCCGCTGCTGCTGCCGCTGCTCTGGAATTTTCCTTCCGCCACCGCTGCGTGAGCTCCCATCAGGATCGAAGACAGGCAAGCATGTCGGGGCCGCCCGGCCATGGGGAAGGGAGCTAGCAGCCCTCGCATTGACGGGAGATGCAGCTGCTGTGCTGGGGCCGAGAGGGGCGGCGGTGGGGCATCCTGGAACTCCCGGGAAGTTTCCCTGCATGGGTTTGGGCGGCAGGGTGTGTGAAAAGCGAGCTCCAGGCAGTGGCGGGCGGTGCTCCGAGAGGCTGGGCAGTGCCGCCTGCCACTGCCTGGAGCTCGCTTTTCACCCCCTGCCGGCAAAAACCGTGCAGGAAAAAACTCCGGAGTTTGGGGCATCTTGGAACTCCCAGGAAGTTTCCCTGCACGGGTTTGGGTGGCGGGGGGTTGAAAAGTGAGCTCCAGGCGGCTCGCTTCCCCCCCCCACTGGCAAAAGCCGTGCAGGAAAAAACTCCGGAGTTCGGGGCATCTTGGAACTCCCAGGAAGTTTCCCTGCATGGGTTTGGGCGGCGGGGTGTGTGAAAACCGAGCTCCAGGTGGTGGCGGGCGGTGCTCCAAGAGGCCAGGCAGATGTACTCCTCTTCGCCCCCAAGACAGCCTGTTGTTCTCCCCAAGTAGGCGAGGGGACAACGGGCGGGAGGGACTTGCAAGGGACGGGCTGAGCCCCAGCTGAGGCGAAGGGAAAGAGAGAGAGAAAAAGAGCGCACCTTAACAATGGGGTGTGGAAGCTTGTTCTCGCTCCACAGCCAAAACGAGCAGGCCCTCCGGGCAGACTCCTTGCTCCCCCCATCCCCCCGCACAACTCGCAAGGCCCAAAGCCGCCGTGTGGAAATTAGGAAAGATTAGGAGCAGCCTTCGCCTCTGCTTGTTGTGGCCTCGCAGAACCCTCGCCAGGCTAACAAGCAGCTACCGTG
Organism: Thermophis baileyi; assembly: GCA_003457575.1. NCBI lineage: Eukaryota > Metazoa > Chordata > Lepidosauria > Squamata > Dipsadidae > Thermophis > Thermophis baileyi. Next base: position 2,696,575 of record QLTV01012193.1, read on the forward strand.
GCCGCGGTGGGGCAAAAAGGACTCCGAATGTGAATGCCTTTCCTTGCCCTCCGCGAGTGCCGGACTCTGCCATTGCCATCGCCCCTGGCCTGCCCGGCTCGCTCATGGCTGGCTCCACACTCATGCGTGCTAGCATGAGCGTGGCTCTCCAGGAGCTCGGCAACAACAACGCCGAAAAGTTCTCCGGTCAGCCGGCAAGAAGAAAGCTGCTTCGTGCTTTCCCTCCGTTGCCCTTCCCGGACAAAAAGCCGTGGCCGGCGGGCCGTGGAAACAGGGTCACCCTCTTGACTGGGGGCCTGGGTGCGTCCTCGGTGAAGCCGCCCCCGAGGTCCAGAGGGAAGCCTTTTTCCTGCACGCTCATCTCACGGACGCGGCAGGAGTGGGGTGCTCCGGATGCAACCACGGGGAAGACCCGTCAGAGGCGAGAAGGGGCGCTTTTCATCCAGGAAGGGCAACGGAGGGAAAGCCGAGATGACCACTGCTACCCCACGGCATCCCAACCTGGATATGGGGCCGGAGTGTCAAAACAAAAAGTGTCAAAAAGTCCCAAAATTTTTTGCCACCGTTTCAGTGGGCGTGACTTGGTGGAGGGGGTGTCATGTGACTGAGTGCGTGTGTGATGTCAAGTTGGCCATGCCCACTCAGTCACATGACAATCAAACCACACCCACAAAATAAACCACGGCCACAGAACCGGTAATAAAAAAATTTAGAACCCACCCTTGTGCTATACCAATGTCCAAAATTATCCTGGCACCCAAGAAGGCTTGTGAGGAGGATTAGAGGCCCTCTCCCACTAATCTCCCACGGGCCCTCAATCTTATGAAACAGGAGGAAGCAATTGATAAGCAAACCCTTTTCTTAACCTGGTGCTGCAAGGGAATGGTATTCTCAGTGCAAGAGGCTGTGTAAGTAACCCATGCAGGGAGCAAAATGGTGTAAGAGGCACCACACCCCTCTAACAATAAGTATGTGAGCACAACTCATAGTTTGAAAAATAAGCAACAAAATTTATAATCCCCTTAATTGATGAGAAAATAACACTCCCATCTGGTGTGTGTGTGTGTGTGTGTGTGTGTGTGTAACACCACAGTTTAAATAAATCTGTGCAGCACAGAAGAGAGTGATTTTGAAACACAAGTTTAGCACTTTTTCAAAACACTACTAAGTCTGGATATATGAGGAACTACCTAAGATCTGATACAGGCAGTTCAGAAAGCCCCGTTATGTGGGCAGAGGCTTCTGTGGAAGGCCAGCATATGGTTTCTCCTGCACCCAAGCCATAAGGTCCACAGGCAACAGAGGCCAGGAATTGGACCTTCCTGGAGATGCCTAAAGTGTCCAGTGGAGGCTAACAGATCCCAACCCCTCATCATGCCTTATCAACCACATCATCAGTAAAGGATCCTAGATCATGTCCGTGACAAGAATAGCATCAGGAGAAGGGAGACATCCTATTTTAAATCAGGGATAGCTAAAGAAGACTTAGCTTCTTCTGCTATGGACTAGGGTTCACTCTGTGAGTTTGTGCCGTTTAAAACTGGTTAGTAGGGCAGGTTTGTGCTGTGGTTAGAAAGATGTAAAAATGAGCCCTAAGACTGTCATGAAAATGTGGGTACATGACCTGGAAGCTACCAGCACAGTAATAAAAATAATGTCTTTTCCCTCCAATAATTCTCCCTGCAGTTTTTTTTTTTTTACAATGTGGATGTAGTATTCAAAACCAGTCCTGTGTTTATTGTATTCACAGAGACTCAAACAGAAACTCAAGTGGTAAAGCACCTGACAGCCTTTACCATATGACTTTTTGGGGTATGCATATCAGTCTCAAGATGTGAAGACCGAATTATAATGATGAGAGATCTCATGTGGCAGCGAGAATGTTTTTAGGCCTTACCCCGTGATGTGTTTTGTTTCAGACTTTGTCTCCTGCTATTTCAAGAGGACTGAAGTGTTGCACAAATTACATCATAGGCCTTGACCTTCCACTTGAGCCAGTAGTGGGTTTCAAATTCCATCGCTACTGGTTCGCTATTGGGAGCGTGCGCGGTGCTTCTGTGCAGAGATGTCCGGAGCTTCCCACCGCCGCCGCTACCGGTTCGGCTGATCCGGGGCGAACCGGTAGCAACCCACCACTGACTTGAGCCCCGTTGAAGAATAGATTCACCTCTGAATCAAGTGTACATAATCTCACTTAACTGTGTAAATACTGTATGTATGCCCCTGCAAAAATTCCAATTCCTGCAGCCTAAATAGCATACCCTTTGTTTAGAACTTACCACCCGCTCTCCCCCAGTTCAGCACTCCAAAATTATAGATATAGGCATTGCAGAAAGCACCTGTTTGCAAAAGTTTCAAAACTTTTAAAGGGATTTTTATTACTGTACAGGAGAAATTCTTCCGCAGCTTCATTTCATTGCAAATGTTCAGGTATCTCTTGCAAACACAAAATATGAATGGTATTAGGATGGGAACAGAGAGCCAGCTTGATCTAGGAGTTAACATATCAGACTAGAAATGGGGAAGTTGTGAGTTCTAATCCTGCCTTAGGTCAATGAGTGACCTTGGGCCAGTCATTTTCTCTCAGCCCTAGAAAGACAGCAAGGGCAAACCACTTCTGAAAAACCTTGACAAGAAAACTGCAGGGACTTGCCCAGGCAATCTCTGAGAATTGGAGAGAATTGCACAGAAGAAAAAAACAAGGATGGCAATGGAATAAACGTCACTAGCAATTTCATTTTTTCCCTGTGGAATGGAAAAAGAGGGTGTCGTGTTTGTTTGTTTTTTGCTCCAGGAGACAGATAGTAGTTTGAATGAGGCACTAATTGGAATATGTTGTCTAGAAGCTTCTGTTGAAAGAAAGCAATATCATTATCAAGAAAGTAACATGGATATTTCAGTGCAGTCACCAGGAGCTGAATTTGATTTGAGGAAGGTTTTGTTAATTTGTGATATCGGTTGTGATATCAGCATGTTATCCCAAAGATGGCAGGACTGAAGGCAGCAGACAGATCTTTCGACTGCATTGAAAGTTGAAAGGCTGATTGAAAATGGAAAGAAGGCATTTGCAGAAAATGTCCAAACTGCCCTCAAGGACAGTTCCACCTGAGATCATCTCACAGGAATGATTTCTGAACAATTCTTTTGAGGTAGTAGTGTTGTAAAAAATAATAATAATTAAATAGGTACATGTGTGCGTCAGTATGAAAATCATGCAGCCTGAAAATTCAACAAGTTAACAATGCATTTAGAGGACGCCAAGCCGGGTATAGTCTTAAGATGTAAAAAAAATAATCTATTCCTCTTGTAATGCAATGTAAGTTAGTTGGTTTGTTAGGCCTTTGCCCTTGCTGAGTATCTTTTCCACCTTAGCTCCTATGTTTGCCCATGAGATGCTACTCTTCCATTGCTACTCTTCCAAATGACCAGAGAAAATACGTTCTGACAAGCCATCTTCCTCTTCACCCACAAATTCATAGAGGAAGACACCTTTCTCCTACAAATGGTTCAAGTCAATAATGCCCCACTAGCCTTAATGGGTAGATTATACGCTTTGGGCATGCTGGGCTAATTTATCTTTCTCTTATCATCATCCCCTGTCTCTAATACTACCCCTTATGCAAAGGGGGAGTCTAAGGCCTCAGGCCAGGTCCACGAAATGAAGCTCTTCCCGCCGTATATCAAATGTTGATTATGTCCGGGCCCTCTGATGACCCTGACTGCCAAATATAAATAGATGAAGCTTCCGCAGGTGGCAGCGTCCCTTGGGATCTTCAGGAAACCCTGTTAGCCATTTGTTGTTTGGAAGACAGACAAAGCAGTGGACCCATCATCAGGCAGCTCTATTTTCTGTCACAATAAAAAAAAAAAAAGGTCTTCCCTTTTCTTCCTTAACCCAAACCCCAGCTGCTCTGTCTAACCAGAGGTTTGGGGTGGAGGAAAAATGCCTGGCAGAGAAAAGTTGGAATAAACGGTTAGGGGAGTTCTACTTCTCTCTGACCCCATAGAAACTGACTTGCTTTAAAAAAGCAGAACATCTCATATGCTCTGCTGATCAATTGAATAGCTCTAGAGCAGACCTGGGGATTTTACAGCCCGTGGACCCCTTCTGGCCCTTAGGCTGTCCTTGTCTGGCCCATAGTGGTGATGGCATTGGTGTTGGGGGGGGGCAGGATGTCCACATCAGGGGGGTGGGGGACAGTAGGGAGACAGAGGAGTGGTGGGACGGCAGGCTGGCTGGGCAGTGGTGGCAGCCCTCCATAACAGTTCCAGTTTCTCATGTGGTCCCTTGGGGAAATTAATTGCTCATCCCTACTCTAAAGTCTAGGTTAGTACACTGTATATTGCTCCTGGGATGTGGGCAACTGTAGGTTAGTTTGGTAGTAATTACTAAAGATCCTAGCTTTCTTGCATAGCCCACAAGGAGTGTGCTTGGGGTAAAACTGGCCTTACCATTAGCATGGAATTCTGTGTGTGGCACAGTTACAACTAAAGCTAGTAACCTCAACTACATCTTCTTAATGGTACTAACAAGTATTATGCTTGACCAAATCCATGATAGGCTGCAGCGCACAATATCTATTAGCTCTAAGGCAATGATCATGCCATATGGAGGATTGTGACTTGGAACGCAAGATGAATAAATGGCAAAGTGCATGAATTAATTAAAGAAAATTTTAAAAGTAGACTCATATGTATCCCTGAAACTAGGAGAAAGAGGGAAGGATGTAATAGATCTGAATGAAGGTGGAATAGAGCTGATGAATACACGCAGAGAAGTAAAGATATAATTATGACAGGGCTAAACTGTTGGAAAGTATGAACTGATGTCTTCAAAGTCGCATGAAGGTGTATGTAAATAAGAACCCATAAGTTAGTGATTGCCTCAGGTTAAACTCCAGTAAATGATGATGATGGAAGAACTAGAGATGAGTTCTGGGAAATATTACGCAGCATCCTAAATCAGTGTGAGCCAGGGACTCGCATTTCTACTAGGTCACATGGGCTGAGTCACTTTTATTTAGAACTTCTGTCCCATTCCTTTCCTTTCTTTATGTAGACCCCAAATGTTGACTTCCAGATTCCTCCATGCTCTGTTTGGGAGGCAAGAGAGAGCAAGGGTGGTCCCCATCCTTCCACTGCCTTTCAGCCTTAGGCTTACCCAAGAAAAGCCATATAGAGTAAAAGCACCAAGGAGTCTAATGCTATTGCACAATACCGTTCCCAACTCTTTCGGAATTTAAGAGCAGAATGGTAGCCACTGAGAGAAAGTTGCTGCCAGGACCATTCTTGGGGTCAAAGCAGGCAAGAGGGTGGTCCCAGCAATGCGATCGAAGCCTCATCACTTCTTTTTGCAGCTTGCCAAAAGAGCTGAGGCTTTTGTTGTGCTGCTCTGGCTGCTTGGATATTGCTGTTTGCTGCCCTCATTGATGGTTTCTACCTGGAATCATGTGCCTTTGTGCTGGTTCACTGCTGAGTGACCCTGTCCTTGTTTTGCATGTGCAAATATGAGATGAGCAAAGTGATTGGCTGATTACCCTAGCTTTGCTGCTCTATTCCCTCCCCTCTATATCACCTATCAGCAGGAAAAGCATCCACCAATTACAGGATTTGTATCTCCATATCCATCCTCCTTAAGATTTCTGCTGTACCATATTATGCCCCATATTATGTGGTAAATTGAGCTGAATAGAACATAAAAAGGAAAGAATGGCTCCCAAAGAGTTTCCTTTCCTTTCCTTTCCTTTCCTTTCCTTTCCTTTCCTTTCCTTTCCTTTCCTTTCCTTTCCTTTCCTTTCCTTTCCTTTCCTTTCCTTTCCTTTCCTTTCCTTTCCTTTCCCTTTCCCTTTCCCTTTCCCTTTCCCCTCCCCTTTCCCCCTCTCCTCTCCTCTCCTGCAAAGAACAAAAGGATTTGTATGTGGTTATATAAAAAGAAAATTTTGGATGGCAAAATTCATCCAAAAGAAAGAACAAGGGATGCAGTTCAAATCAACACAATTAATCAAAGGTAAATAAATCTTCCATATTTCACACTTTGGGTTTCAGAGCATATGCAAAATTCATTCCAGAGATGAGAGAAAGAACATCCTGGACCTACGGTGGTTAGCTGTTAGTAAGTCACTTTGACAAGATGGATCAAGGGATGGGTCAAGGGAAACCTGAGTCTGTCAATTCTAGACTCTTCATGAAAACAAGTGCTTTG
>QLTV01012193.1:2703647-2716147 GCA_003457575.1 Thermophis baileyi
CCCCCAGCTCCACGCAGGGGAAAAAAGGTCACGTGACGGCAACCTGACACGGCAAGTTTGACACCTGTGCCCTAGAACAGGGGTCTCCAACCTTGGCAACTTTCAGACTTGTGGACTTCAACTCCCAGAGTTCCTCAGCCAGCTGGCTGAGGAATTCTGGGAGTTGAAGTCCACAAGTCTTAAAGTTGCCAAGGTTGGAGACCCCTGCTGTGAAGGATAAAAAGGACACAAACCCTTCATATCATTTAGTCTGGGCTACTGGCAAAATTTTGAAAAATTCTGACCTGTAATTGACAACTAGAATATAGTAGCAAAGAATCAAAGCCTTGTTGGGGTCTGGAAGTCTCTGGGTGATGATAATGACTACAGTACAGCTGAATTATCTATTTATTTATTTATTTTTAGTTAGTTAGTTTGTCAAACGTGTACAAGATAACAGGTATAGTATAAACATAAATATGAACATACTGGTAGTAAATGGATACGAAAAAAATGGAGACAGTAGGACAGGGACGGTAGGCACGCTGGTGCGCTTATGCACGCCCCTTACAGACCTCTTAGGAATGGGGTGAGGTCAACAGTAGACAGTCTAAGGTTAAAGCTATGGGGGTTGGGGATGTAACAACAGAGTCAGGTAGTGCATTCCAGGCATTGACCACTCTGTTACTTAAGTCACTGAAGTAACATATTGTCTAATGACAATATGGCTTTTAAATTAATGTGTTACTCGTTCTATGTTGAGCACTAAGAAATCTACTCAGTGTAGGCTTCTGACTGAAAGTAAAAGTATTCAGTTCTAATCCCATTAAGATTTTCAGCCCAATGTCTAAATATTGAAATGGCATTGAACCTGGTGGGATTTACTACTGCACAGAAATATTGGGATTGCATGTTGAATCTGTATTATGCTAGACAGAGCAACTCCAACTCGAAGAAAATCTCTAGTTCAAATCTCATCTGAAGTATTCTGAACAATCTTACGCCTTTTGGCTAACTTTCCTCATTTGATCTATCTAGATGTGTTGGTGCTACAATTCCCATTCTTCATACAGTAAGACCAGAATTGCTGCAGGGCACCTAGTTTAGAAATATCGCCTTACACCAGATTTGAATCTCTTAGCCTTCTTAAGATGTTGTAATTTTTACTGTATTAGGATGGGAGGATTGAGTGATCTTCAGATTTTTTAAAATTTTACCTTCAGGGAACACTTTTGCTATCTGTATCTCTCCTGAAGAAGCCCTTGATGGTGCAAATATTTATGAGAAATAGCCTAAGCAATTGCAAAACAATTTTTAAAAGGAATCTGATCTATTTATTGATTCATCAAGCGTCTTAGATATATATATATATTTTAAAAAATATACAGTATTGAAAAAGGATTTGTTAACACATTGATGATCAGAGGAGGGAGTCGACCTATTTTCCAAAGCACCTGAATGAATAATAGATGGAAACTGATCAAGGAGAGATTCAACCTAGAAATAAGGATAATTTTTCTGAGAGTGAGAACAATCAACCAATGGAAGTTGCCTTCAGAGGTTGTGGGAGCTTCATCACTGGGAGCTTTCAAGAAGAAACTGGACTGCCATCTGTCAGAAATGGTGTAGGGTCTCCTGCTTGGGCGGGGGGTTGGACTAGATGACCTACAACTCTGTTATTCTGTTAATTGTATTGAGGCACTGGGAAAGGTGCTGCCTGGCCCAAGAGAATTTCTAGGCTGACTGAAACATTTCCCCTTTTATTTTTGTTTTTTATAATCTAGGTTGCTTGGATAGGACTCTACCAAATTGCTGTTATTTTTGGATACATTTCAGATAGAGGTGGCAGTAGAAGTTCCTAAGGTGGAATGAGGGGGGGGGAGTGTTTTAATCAAATATCTAAGCTATTCCTGATTCATGTTAAACTGAAATCATTTTTAGACGATACAAACACAAGTTGTGCCTGAGAACACCTTCATGGATCCGAGCACAAGAAACATGTTGTAGACAAGAAATAATAGGCAAACATAAAAGGCTAAGTTATCATGAGATAATAGAATTTTATTAAGGGGAATGTAAAATAAAATCAAGAAAAAAACTGGTGGCAGAGGGATATAATTATCAATGGTTTGCAATTATTAAAAAGATTTAAAGTAGATAAACGAATGTATGAGTTTGAACATTGTAAGACTGAGTTTGAAATAAAATTGTCTACAAATGATGAACAAGTAATTGCTAGAATGTATAAACTTCTGTTGAAGTTTGAAACAGAAGAAGTAAAAGAATATAGGATAAAGTGGGCTAAAATGGTTATAATATACAGATGGAACAATGGGGAAATATGTGATTGAAATTTACACTATTATAGAATTTTTATAAAATAATATACTGAGAAATTGTCTAGAATGAATAAAGGCACTTCAAATTTATGTTGGGAATGTGATCAGTATGTGACATTTTGTCATGCTTGGTGAATGAGTAAAAAATTGTAGACTTTGTGTGTGAAATAGAAAAAGTGAAATGTTGATTTATGGTTTTGATGATTTGACAGGATAGATTATAGAAAGAAGAGAGTTATGTTGTAACCATAGAATAAGGAGATAAATTTATAATTGTACTTATAACTGCTGTAAAGAAGATCAGAAACTACCTCTTTGTATCTTTTTTCTTTCTTTTCTATTTTTCTTTTTCTTTCTTGAACTTTGATTTCTTTTTCTTATTTTATATTACTTTGTATTAGTTTTTATCTTCCTTTTAAAAATCTTTAATAAAATTATATATGTATATGTACGTACATGTATATATATATATGTGTATACACATAGGTTACAAGCGGTAGTATTGTCATCAAGACAATACTTGTCTTAGTAGACAAGCGGTAGTATTGTCATCAAGCGGTAGTATTGTCATCAAGACAATACATAGGTTACAAGCAGTAGTATTGTCATTAAGAATCCTACAGGAGATATCAAGCCCTATGCAACTAGTTCACAAATTGTCCTTAAGGACAGCAAGCCAAGCTGTTGATTCTCCATCAACAGCTTAGCTTGCTGTCCTTGAGGACAGCTAGTTGCATAGGGCTTGACAGCTCCTATAGGATTCTTGATTCCAGTTTGAAAGCTGCTGGTATAAAGCCTCTACTGCAGGGGTGTCAAACTCAAGGCCCGCGGGCCGGATCCGGCCCATGGGATGCTTAGATCTGGCCCGTGGGGCCAGCCTGGAAATATCAAAGGACCGGCCCGCGGCACCTCTGCTGGCCAAAATGGGCTGCAGGGGGGCCGTGCGCATCCCCCCACAGCCTGTTTTCGGCCAGGAGAGTGCTGCAGGAGGCCATGAAGGCTGAAAACGGGCCGCAGGAGGGTATGCGAGACCCCCCTGTCCCCCGCTTTGGCCAGCAAAGTGCTGCAGGAGGCCATCCACATCAAAAATGTGGGGCACAGAGGGGCCGCGCGAGTCCCCCCGTGCCCCATTTTGGCCTGCAGGGTGCTGCAGGAGGCGTCCATCCTGTCTCCCTCCCCCTCTCCCCCTCTCCCCCCCTGGCCGGCCCATGGAGGAGAACTACAATGCTGATCCAGCCCTCGAAGAAATCCAGTTTGACACCCCTGCTCTACTGGCTTAGTAGCAGTCCCCATAAGCATATCTTTCCACAATTCAGAATCACACTCCACAGTTTTATGGAAGTCCTTTTCTGAAAACTACTTGATTTGGGGAAAAGTTATGGGAAACACTTCACTGTTTTCCTTAAACAGGTTATGTTTACAATATTACAGTATACAGGTTATATACAGTATATATGGATCACATTGTATAGAGGGCACCTCTCTTCAGAAAGCGCATTAGTATGATGTGGTGATGGCATCAGCTTGCAAGTTTAATATGATCTACAGAGAATCCTCAAGATTTAACATTTCAGTCACTGGAAGAAACATTTTGGCCCCAGACCAGTCTTGCCCCCCACCCCCCGAACTCACTCCAGAGTTGGCTTCAATGGGCTTTGAGAAAGAACACAGTCCCTGGCCAGATTCACATGACCATGGATTGCTTAAGAGTTAATTGTTGGATGAACCCAGAATTTGCTAGATTCATATATTCTGGTAGGCTACTACCCAAAGTTTCCAATCATAATGGCTAAACTAAAAATAACCAATCACGCTTTGGCTCTCTCTCTCTCTCTCTCTCTTTCTCTCCTGAATTGGCAAGTATGGTAGCCTGATGCTGGGGACAATGTTCTGCTGGTATAGCCAAATGAAAAAGGAAGTCAGAGAGATGATCACCTCCTCTGTACCAGATTTCATACATTCCAGGAAACAAGAGAAAGATGTGCAACAGACTCGCCCTTCTGCTTTTTGTTCCATGGTTGGAACCGAAGAAGTATTTTGCACATTTTCCCCATGTTAAAATGTGCATTTCAAAGGCACAATAGGACACAAGGACAAAACGTTCCCAGTGTGTTTTGATAATAATTTTAGCAACAGTAATTAATCATGGTCCTTCATAAAACTGTACAATAATATCAGGACAGCTCTTTTCTTAAAGCATTTTATCAATATTATTTATTCACTTATATTAATACATTTCCCACTCATTTATTACATTGCAGGGATGGTTGAGCCGCAATACGTGTCCTCAAGCCTCTTTTTTCCCCATCCGCATAGCCTCCTCTCCCCACAGGAGACTGCCAAAATTTGGTTTTCTATCTGTCTGTGGAGATTCTCAGTCATCCAGATCATGGTTGTCCCAAAGGTGCTTTTTCAGGAGGCAACTGGACTTTCTTGTTCTGCTAGAAGACATTTCACTTCCCATCCAAGAAGCTTCCTCAGTTCTGACTGCATGGTGGAGAATGGAAGGATTTATATTCCTTGCAGTCGTGTGGTTGTCAGCCTTGTTTCTCAGAGATGTTGAGGCCACTTGGAGGTTTATCTCAGGATCCCGTTTTCTACCATTTTGAGATGGGACATAAAGGAAAGCTAGTAAAATAGGCTCAACATGATGTTCAAAAATTCAACTTAAGAAATATTATAGCCTACCCCCCACTGCCTATTCCTAACGTTGGGATCATGTGGAATCACTGAATGTTTCAAAGCTGAAAGTTAGGGCTGGGTTAAAAAAAAAAAAAGCCTTAAGTGTCAATGTTTGTTTCCTTGCGTGTGAAAAATAATCTCATTTTCAGCAGGCTTACTGCATATAAAGATGCATATAAAGATGTTGCTTCAGTACTGGTCATCTGAGCAGAATGCATTTTTTGCGCATGTATGTATATGTATCCATGACCATCTTTGTCAAAGCAAAAGAGAAAATATGACTTTGATGTACATGTCTTTGTAGATAATGACTGAAAAATCATCCAGCTGCCTACTTGCAATGGTTTATTGTTATTTTTTTCATGTTACCCCCCTGATTCAACCTAAGTTCCTGAGTAGGGAGACTTGAAGGTCTACAGGTTTTTAATTTGAGAGATGTTAACTACTAGTCAGTTACCTAGTCATTTAGTTCAGCTTGTTTTTTTCAGTTGCCACTATTTTTGTTGATGTTTGTAACATATAACAGCAAAATCTTTATCAGAAACCTATACCATATTCAAGATCTAGCTTGCTTTTAAATTAAGAAGCTTCATTAAGTGCAGGGAAAAGACAGTAAGGAGAATCAATCAGTAATATAAAACATACACAGATTTTACTGTAGTCTCTAAGTACAGTAGCCTAGAATAGATAATCTTCCAGAGCAGTGGTCACCAACCGGTGGCCCATGGACCACTGGTGGTCCACGAGAAACTTTTAGTGGTCCGCAGAAAAAATATTTGCATTTTTTATATTGCACTAAATACTATTTATCTTTTTAAAAAATTCATATTAGTGGTCCGCAGGATTTAAAATTATGAATTTAGTGGTCCCTGAGGTCCGAAAGGTTGGTGACCCATGTTCCAGAGAATGTAGCATGCTTCTTTGAAGGACACAAGAGTTACCAAATCGTTCTGTAGAAGACACATTTCAATAGGAATCTCCTTCCTATTTTGGTCTCTTTAAAATCTGAAGCTTTAAATATGAGGAAGTCTGTTATGGAAACTTGATTTGTTCAATGTTAGGCAAGGAGCTTCTGGAGAAATGGTCCGTTAATGCTTTATACATCCCAGGAAAATAGAAGTAAGAGATATAAATTAGTAGAGACTTGCTACTTACTTCTGGGAGACAGAACCCATTAGTGTCATCCTCCCAATTGTGACGAACTATAATTCCCAGTATTCACCATTGGATGGAGCTGCTGGAACTGACCATTCAAGGACAGCCGAGAGCCACAGACTTACACTAGGGCAGGGGTCAGCAACCTGCAGCTCTGGAGCTGCATGTGGTTCTTTCATCCCTCTGCTGTGGCTCCATCGCTCCAAATATGCGTCACAACTGTCAATGTGCGACACCCACCGACACGCAATTTATTAAGCTTTTCGACCCCCGGTAGGCCAACCATGGATAAATCCAAGAAAAAAAAGTTTCAGAAGAAAACAAAATCTTTAATTCAACTATATATGCTAGTTTTGTGGCCGCTCAGGAAATAGTCAGGCACGGGAAGAGTTTTGTGGCTCCCGGTGTTTTCTTTTGTGTGGGAAACGGGTCCAAATGGCCCTCTGAGTGTTTAAGGTTGCTGACCCCTGCACAGGGCAGTGTTGGCAAACCTTTTCGACACTGCCGAAACGGGAGTGCACGCGGGCGGGGGAGCGCCGGAAACCCGAAGAGCAGCTCGCTGGCGTGCATGTGCGGGAGCACCGGAAATTGGAAGAGCAATTCCCTGGCACACATGAAACTGAGCTTCCGGTTTCCAGTGTGCGCATGTGCACCGGTCACATGGTCTTCCGGTTTCTGGCACGCATGCATGCACGAAGACCAGCTGGCCAGCGTGTATGCACACACCGGAAACTGGAAGCTCAGCTTCCCGGCGCACACATGCGCCCCAGGGAGCTGCTCTTCCAGTTTCCGGCGCTTCTGCGTGTGTGAAGACCAGCTGGCTGGTGCGCATGTGCGCACCGGAACCCAGAAGAGCAACGGGCGATGGCTGGCGTGCCCAGAGAGATGGCTCTGCGTGCCACTTCCGGCACGCGTGCCATAAGTTTGCCATCACAGCACTAGGGGCTAAATGCTAAACAAGGTGATTGTTAAGTGAGCTGCATCCAAGTTCAGATCTTTTTTGCTGTGGTTGTTAAGCAATTCTCCGCAGTTGTTAAATGAATCACAAGGTTATTTTTTCCATACAGTTTTTAAAAATTAGTTTATAATATAAAATACAAAAATACAAAAGCAAATAATAGGAAAAGTAGGGAAGGAGAAAGGGAAGGGAAAAGTGTAGAAAAGAAGGGGGAAAAAAGAAAGTATACGTTTTAGCACTTAGCAATAGCACTTAGACTTATATACCGCTTTACAGTGCTTTACAGCACTCTCTAAGCGGTTCACAGAGTCAGCATATTGCCCCCAACAATCTGGGTCCTCATTTTACCCACCTCGGAAGGATGGAAGGCTGAGTCAACCTTGAGCCGGTGAGATTTGAACCGCTGAACTGCTGAACAGTCAGCTGAAGTAGCCTGCAGTACTGCACTCTAACCACTGCGCCACCTCGGCTCTTTTAAAGATTTTGACTTCTGACTCCCTTTGGTGCAGTAGAATAAGATAGTAACATCAAACAAGGTTATTAAGCAAATCTAGCTTCTCCAATTGACCTTGGCTTGTCAAAGCTGGCTGGGAAAGTTGCAAATGGGATCATTTGACCCCAGGATGCTGCAACAATTGTAAATACCTGCTGATTGCCAAGTGCCCTTTTATAGTCGGCTGTCAAACGGGGCAACCAATCACAGCCCTCCTTTGTTCCCGCTCCTAGAGCGGACCTGAGGGAACACCGGAACACAACATGCCCAAATTTTGATCACACGATCATGGGGAAGCTACAACAGCCTCAAGTGCCAAGACCACTTTTTTCAGTGCCCTTGTAACGTCAAATGTTTTCTAAGCGAATGGTTGTAAGTTGAGGACTACCTGTGTTGGAATTCAGGCCTCTTCACTGCATTCTCCAAACCAGAGAATGGAACTGAGATATTAATTAGCTTTTTCCAGTCTTGTGTTTTGAAGATCTGATAGGACGACATCTGATAGAAGAGAATATTTGTAGCTCAGGGTTGAACTGTAGGGTCCTTGGTGCTCTCTGAGCCTGGTGGTTTTCTTGCAGACATTTCATTACCAAACTAGGTAACATCATCAGTGCTAGGACTACATCTCTCAGATAGTCATTTGGCATGCAGTCCTGGGATTCTGCGTGTTGTATTCCAGATTAGAGGAGACTGTTTTGGATCCTTTAGAAAGCATAGATTTTATCAGATGACATGGGAAACAATGGAGAAATACCTTCCTTTCTGTTTCCTCCCATCCTCTATTTGTGCTACAAATGAATTTACAACTTCCTTCTGCTGACTGCTGTGAAGAATGTTCCTACTGAAGTGAAAAGAAGCAAAAAATAAACATAACTTCCACTTAAAATGTTTGTTTGGAAACATGAATTAGGGCATGTTTGTTTGAGAAGTCTATCAGTCACAAGAAAAAATTACAAAGATTTAAGAACTAACATCTCCCTGCTTATGCCAAATCTCTGTTCCACAGCAGGGTTATAAACTGTCTTTATATGATTTTATGTGAAATAGATCATGCTTTTCATATGATGTTCCAATTGATGTAAGATTTGCTGAATTGGTTAGAAAAAAAACTCTTATTATTGCAAGAGGCATTTTTAAATTCTACCTATATAGCATCTTAAAGAATCTCTTTTCTCCTGGGTGCAGTTTATCAACCCCTTCATGAAATTTCAGATTGTTCATCACTCCCAAACATTTACTATATGAAAATAATTTAATAAATGCTACCTTAATTATTGGTACTATGAATAACAACCACAACAACCACAAAATCATCAATAATAGATATTCCACTGACCGTTGAGGATTAATATTGGTTAATTTAGAGATCTTCTCCTAAAACAAAGTTGGGCAGAGAAATGGGTCAGGCCCTACTAACAGATTCCTGGTTGATTTTTGGTAGACTCACAAAAGGATTTTTGATTTTTGTTTAATATCAGCTGTGTGTCCCACAACAAAACCACACTTCTAAAAACACGCTTAGTGTATTTGTTTCTAAACAAGTATGGTTAGAATTGTGCTGCAAATTTGTATCAAAGAAGCCTAGATAGATAGCAACACTAGTTGACTTTGGCTCAGTTTGAAAACCAAGCAGGATTGGATTTATTTGGTACTTGGGTTGGAGAGTACTATAAAATATTAGTCTCATGTGCTAAACTGGGAAAAAAGTGAAAAACAAATTACTTCCATATTCATACATATTATACTTCATATAAGCAGTGTGGTTTGTCTGTGGAGGTACCAGAAGTCAAAATTACTTCAAAGGAAACTTCACCTTAAAAAACAGAACAATTAATCAGTGGAACAACTTGCCTCCAGAAGTTGTAAATGCTCCAACACTGGAAGTTTTAAAGAAGAGATTAGATAACCATTTGTCTGAAGTGGTGTAGGGTTTCCTGCCTAAGCAGGGGGGTTGGACTAGAAGACCTCCAAGGTCCCCTCCAACTCTGTTATTCTATTCTATTCTATTCTATTCTATTCTATTCTATTCTATTCTATTCTATTCTATTCTATTCTATTCTATTCTATTCTATTCTATACAGTCATTCCAAAATGCTTAGCCATACTTTAGAAAGGACTCTATTGCCTCCTTTCCTTTAAAAAAAAAAGAAAAGAGGATGTTTGGGAGAAATCTGCACATTCATTTGTGGATTACTGGTACTGAAACATTTATAAGTCACTTTTCTGAGTGCTGTTGTAACTTCGAACAGTTGCTGAATGAATGGTTGTAAGTCAAGGACTACCTGTAGTAGGTTATTGGGTGGGCTTTCATTGAGTGTGTTTTCAGGGTGTTACTTGTGATATTTGGAAATGATGCTAATGTAGGAGTTCCTAAACGTTTTGCTTTATTGTAATCTTAACATACACACCTCCCTAAAAAGATCAAAATGAACCATTAAAAAATACAATGAAATGTTGGGAAATGTTGGGATTTACTGTAGCAATACAACTAAAAGATTCTTCACACATTCCTTGGACTCTGCCTGCATCTTCCCAAATGTAGGGCGCTTCACAGTTTGGAAATCCTAATGAGTCTGTAAAAGAGAAAGGGGGAACTGGCCTGAGAATTTGGCTCCTCCAATATTAAGAGCTTCTTAAGGGGGGTCACCCACTTGAGAGTAAACTGGTCGGGGTTATCACCATCCTCAGATTTCCTTGTCCTGATATAGTAGGACCATCAATGGAATCCTGCAGGAACTTATCTACTGTGTAGTTCTGGGCTACTCTAATTAGGAAAGTAGCGATGGCCAAGATCGCCTGGAGAATTGCTGTCAGCCAGTATAAACCTAATAGTGAGGTAGACCCAATTATCTCAATATAAGATAAATATGATAAACCTTAACCTAAAAATAAAAATGGAGATTGTATTTATGTGACAGATTAAGCCACAAAGCTGCCAATCTTCTTTTAGTTAGCTTGTATCACTTGTCTCTGTTAGCAATTACAGGGCTGGCTTGTGCTAGCTTGCCCATGAAAAGTAGGTTATGATTCAGTGTTTGATGCAAACGTAAGAAGTTGGGAAAATTGAATAAGCCATGATTGAATTAGCTACGAGTAAGCATAAGTAAACTATGAGTAAGCATGTTGTGCAAATGCAATTACTCCCAGGTATGGTTGGTAATAAAAAGCCAGTTTATGTGCTATTTTTGAATGACCTCATAAATTTCCATAGAATTTGCCGACTGCCTTAGTGTAGGCTGAAAATCTGAACGCTATGCAATTTTGTAACAATGGTGGTACTAAGCAACCTGTTGTTGGCATTATTGGCTGAGCTGTTCTATTTTTACAACAGCAGAAGAGTCTCTAGCTGCAACTGGCTGGCAAATTGTCAAAATGCAGCCTTCTTCAGAAGTTCTTTGGAGAGGGTAGCACTTACATTTCTAAGAATACAGACTCATAGAATGAGAAAATTGGAAGTGACATTAGAGACCATCTAGTTCAACCCTCTACCCAATGAAGAAATCCACTACTAAAGCATCCTTGGCATTCAACTTCTGTTTAAGTACTGTTAAGTGCTGTTTAGGTCCTTGGCCTTCAACCTCTGTTTAAGTACTTCCAGCAACTGGGAGTCCAACATATCACTCTCTCTCAGCCCAACTCACTTGTTGTGGGGACAATAGGAGGAGGAGATGTGTTGGATATGTTCATCACCTTGAGTTATTTGTAAAAATAATAAAGGCAGGATTCAAACAAATAACTAAATCAATAAAAACCTCCCAAGGCATTGTGTCCCACTGTCGAACAGATCTTATTTATTGTTTCCTGATGTCCAAGTAAAATCTACTTCCTCCTAATTTAAATTCATTGCTTCTTGTTCTGTGCTCTGGAACAACTCTGAATTATTCTGCTCCAAATTTTCCATTAGATGCTTTTCAGATACTTGAAGACAATTTTTCCCCATACCTCTCCATACCTCCAACTCTTCCTCATATGGTCTTCCTTCCAAGGCCTTTATATCTTAACTTCTCTTCCCTTCCCTGTTCACACTCCATTTTGTCAGGATCCTTTTAAAATGCAATGCCCAGAACTGGACACAGTATTCTAGTTGCAGCCTGACTGATACAGACTAAAGAGGAGCCGGTTCTGTGACTGTAAATGTGCCAAACATAACAAGTGGCCATACAACTCTTTTTTTCCTGAACTGAATGAAGTTCATATAATAATCTTGCGTGCCTGTTTTAGACCCAAAGCAATTTCTGAATATTTTCATAAATAGAAAAAGCCTGCCAGAAAAGCAGAGCCAGTTCTATCATTAGAATAGAATAGAATAGAATAGAATAGAATAGAATAGAATAGAATAGAATAGAATAGAATAGAATAGAATAGAATAGAATAGAATAGAATAGAATAGAATAGAATAGAATAGAATAGAATAGAATTTTTTATTGGCCAAGTGTGATTGGACACACAAGGAATTTGTCTTGGTGCATATGCTCTCAGTGTACATAAAAGAAAAGATACGTTCGTCAAGAATCATAAGGTACAACACTTAATGATAGTCCAGGTACAAATAAGCAATCAAATCATATTAGGAACCAGTCAATGTAAATCGTAAGGATACAAGCAACAAGTTACTGTCATACAGTCATAAGTGGGAGGAGATGGGTGATAGGAACGATGAGAAGACTAATAGTACCAGGATGTGAGGGGTCTGTAAATATTTTCACAGCCCTCTTTTTGACTCGTGCAGTATACAGGTCCTCAATGGAAGGCAGGTTGGTAGCAATTGTTTTTTCTGCAGTTCTAATTATCCTCTGAAGTCTGTGTCTGTCTTGTTGGGTTGCAGAACCAAACCAGACAGTTATAGAGATGCAGATGACAGACTCAATAATTCCTCTGTAGAACTGTATCAGCA
>QLTV01012193.1:2732324-2761674 GCA_003457575.1 Thermophis baileyi
GGAGGGTTGCGCCATTAGAAAGGTTGAGAACCACTGATCTACCAGGAAATTTAAGGAAGAAATGTTTTAATCTTGCTCTTATTAGAACCTAGACTACAGAATAATAGGGTTGGAAGGCACCATGGAGGTCTTCTTGTCCAACCCCCTGCTCAAGCAGGAGACTCTAGGGCCTACCATTCCAGACAAATGGCTATTCAGTCTCTTCTTGAAAACCTCCAGTGCCCCAGTGATGGAGTATTCACAACTTCCGAAGATAAGCCACTGATTAATTGTTCTCACTGTCAGGAAATTTCTCCTTAGTTCTAGGTTGGATCTCTCTTTAATGATCTTCTTGTCCGGCTCTCAGGTGCTTTGGAGAATACCGATAAGTTGACCCCACTCTTCTCTTGACAGCTCCTCAAGTACTGGAAGACTGCTATCTTATTACCCCTAGTCCTTCTCTTTGTTAGATTAGACATACCTAGTTCCCTCAATCGTATGGTTTATATTTATTCAGTCATCCAGTTTTGAATATCATTCTTTTTAAAACTCCTCCACTTATTAAGTCACCATCTGAGTTTAATAATATTTTAAAACACAATATCCATAATAAAAATAGTGATTGTTTGGTACATATACGAAACCAAGTGTAAAGTTTGTATCACTTTTTTCCTATCTCCGTTGAGAATTACATGTACTTGCATCCTTAATAATAGCATTTTTGTTGTAAATGATACTTTTGACTTTTTAATTTTCACTGTGATAAAAAAAATGGTGAGAATTATTATTTACTACATTTTATGTTTTCTTTGTTTTCTTTGGCTCCATGGTCATCTTGATTAACTATGCCTGTTAAGATCATTCCAATTTTCTTTTTCTCTTTAATCAGATCATATCTTGCTGTTTATAACAATGTTATATAACTTCTTCACAAATCTTGCTTTGAATGAAGAGTATTGTAGCTGAGCATTCCTATTAGAACAGAACAGTACAGAATTCTTTATTGGCAAAGTGTGATTGGACACACAAGGAATTTATCTCCGGTGCATAAGTTCTCAGTGTACATACAAGCAACAAATGAGAAATCATCATCATCATCATCATAATACAATAATCATAAATCATAAGATACAAACTCAGTCATGAGATACTAAATAAAAACGAACAACATAAATCATAAGATACAAACAGCAAAGTGCTAGTCATAAGATGCTACAGGAATAGATAATAGGAAAGATGAGAAGGATAATATTAATGCAGCCCTACTACATGGTTTGATATCCTAGAGCATGGGTGTCAAACTCGCGGTGTCACGTTGCCGTCATGTTACGTTTTGCGACTTTTTCCCCTTCACAGAGCTGGGGTGGGCGGGGCCTGCGCGTGACGCATCCGGGCCACGGGCAGCCAGTTTGACACCCCTGTCCTAGAGCATAAGACAGTGTTGTGGGAATTACCAGATTTGGTCAACAGCTGGAATGCACTGCTGGCCAATTCCATCAGGAAAACTCCATTCCTTGAGAGCAACTAGATTTCTTTTTCCCTTGAGCATTAGGCCAGAGTGCTAGGTGAGCCTGTGTTTAGGGTTATTGATCTGAATAAGATTGACTTCATGTTTTTATTTTTGTTGCTTGGGGTGCTTTTTAAAAAATTCTTTTAATCCAATGTTAAGATACCCAGAGTTGCATTCTACTAGAGGGGTAGCCATATTAGTTGGATGAATAAATAAAATAAATAAGATGTACTACATGAGAATCTGGCAGGGTTATGTTTTTCAGGAGACATGGAAACCTATGTCACTGATTAGAGGTGGCGCACCATGTTAATTATCTGCCACTGTGGAGTCAAGCGTTCTGGTGCTGCAGTTAAGCATTCATGAAGAATTAACCTAAAAAATTTGCAGACCTCCTTGGTCATGGAAAAATACCTATCCTGTTAGCTTTTCTGTTTCTACTCAAAGAGATTTTATGGAAATCCACCTACAGTACTCCTTTGAGCTAATATACTAAATTGGAAACAAGGAGATTTGAGGCTTTGGGTTTTGTTAATAGAATGCTGGTGTGCATCCTCAACTGGAAAGATGTAGAACCGCCCCCCCCCCAAAGAATAAGGGGAAAAAAATCTGAAGTTTAAACTTTGGGGATGCAACATTTATTGCAACTTTTCGATAGAAAAATTCATTACTGCATTCCTGATTATTATAATTTGTGCATTTCAATAGTAATGCCTCAGGATGGAGGATTTATTTTTATACTGTTGTAGAATAGTTAGGCATCAGAAAACCACCCTGGTCTACTGCTCATCATTCAAGAAAAATGTCAGAAGGTGCAGTGTTACTGCTACCGTATTAACCGCAGCCATAGGAAGCAAATCTGGACTAGAGACATGCTGAAAAGACAGAAAGAATGAAAACCTCTCTTCCCCCAAACCAGGTTCTTGACCAAGATCCCCTCCCACCCTCGTGGTGCTTTAGTGAACAATAGCAACGGTAGTATTAGTGCCCCATTTTATTTGGGCTGATGTACAGCCTTTTCTGTACGGACTCTCTAGGCTGTACTAGGCTCTACTCAGTGGCTGATGAACATCCTGTTCTTTGCTACTTGCATGACATTATAGAAACAACAAGATTATCTAGCATACAGCAGGGTACCACAGGTAGCCAGTGGTCTACACTGGGCTTGATGGGTTAGAGGATTTGCCTTTAGGCCTGTCGTAGGAGGAGATTCAACAGATAGCTTAGCCGCAGCTGTAAAAGCACTGTTTGCTAAACATCCACCCCCACAGCACTGGTGTGTCATTTAGTGCCAGCAAGAGTACCAGAGTAAATGCCTTCCCAGGCTTGAGCAAACCACCCATCTTTACCACTTCCTCTTGCTTTGTGCCAGCCTGCAATAGATCGGAGTTGTGAATACTCTAGGAATGACAGTGCCATGTTCAAAGTGGGGGGTGGACACGCCCAGAATGGGTAATATCGAAAGTCTCTGGTTGAAAAGTTATTTCTCCCAGCAATCTGCCTGGCAATCTTGTTAGCAGATTCTTGAGAAAAGGAGAGGAATGCAGAAATGATGAGTACATGTAGTTTCCTCAATCTGGCATTTTCCTGAGGGGAGATTTAAGTCCCAAAATTTGAAGAGAAAGGCCAGTCAAATGGCTTTGATTTAAAGTCAATGAAACTCGGTTCTTCTTAAAATTCTCCATTACCTGATCCTGTTTAGGAGTTGGGCTGGGAGTTTAACATTTGCTCTTTTCTCAAGAATGCAGCCTTGTAAGAAGTTGCTCTACTTTATGTCGAATCCTAAGTGAGAGTCATTGATCAAGACTGAGTTACTTCCCTTTGCTGATCCATGTGATGAGCAAACATGGATTGAACAACTTGGTGGGGAAAGCTCCTAGCCCATGAATCACTCCTTGAGCAAATCACTCAGCTTGTAGTCAGAAGTGCCAGGTAAGAAAGTTCATGCAAATGAGCAATCCAAGATTTGTTAACAATTTGATTAATTCTGGAGTACCTACTTAATTGCTATCTTTGAACACCAGCACTATATATTTCAATGGGTGGTGGATACCACCACATCTAGTGGCTCAGTTGTCCATCCAATGGTTGTCCTTACCATTCATCTGAACAGGAGAAGTCCTGGAGTTGATGTGAACCTCCTCATACTTCACTGAAACACAAGAAAATAACATGCTAGGGGCTTAATCTTCTCCACTATCCATCTAGTAGTTCTATACTCTAAACCTGAATGAGGCCTTGGGAAGCTGAATGGGTCTTAGCATTCAGATAGGTGGACTTTGCCAGTTGTTTTAAAGTAGATCTCTGATCTGGGAAAGGGTTGGAGGGAAGTGTGATTCAATGATCATTGAGTATGTGAAACTTGGTGCTGGATGGAAATTATATGGCAAGGATTTGCACAAAAACTGGCAGGGATAGGGGAGTGGCAAGAAAACACTCACTTAGAAAAACTTCGCAGAGAACCCTCTTCTGAAAACCAGAGAAGCACCATTTAAGAGAGAGGAAGATTGTTAAATTCCTAAGACAAAAGCGGATTTTCCAAAATGAGGAAAGCTGGAGGAAGGGAAAGACATACAAATATTGAGCTGAATGCTGACCAATCATGGTGTCATTAAGCCAGCCAACAGACTCTCACCTAAGGAAAAATGCCAGGGTTACAGTAAATCGGATCCTTTGATCTTGGTCCAGCTCTTGAATTAAATTTTAGTTATTACAGTAAGTTATAGCCCGCTACTAGTTTATAGATCTCAGGATGGATTACACTGCACAAATACATAAAATAATAGGATAAAATAAAATTCAACAGAACTTTAAATAGTTGCAACAGCAATAGCCACAACATGGACAATAACGGCCGTTGATGAATAAGTCCCAAATACAAATGGGGAAAGCCAATTCTTCACCAGGCACTGAAGAACAGACAACACAGGCACCAGGGTTGGAATACCACAGTAAAAAAAAAAAAAAAAAAAATTCCTCTCCTGCATTCTCACAATACACACTGTCCCCAGCTATGGGGTGGTGAGGAGATGCCCCTCTGCAGCTTTAATGTTGGCAGTTGCATATTGGATGACAGGTGTCCAGAAAATCTGGAGGCCCTAAACTGTTCAGGACCTTAAATGGAATTCTGTTTCAGCACATGCCTTTTTATGCTGTTTTATACTTTACCGCTTTTTCCCCTGGGGGCTATGACTTTGGCTGAACTAAATCGGGGCTTGTAAATTTTGTTAAAGCCCACTCACTCTTCCTTCCAAGATAATATTTCAGATACAGGCTTGGATGGTATAAACTTTAGGCTGCTGTTTTTGTTAAGTATGGGTAATAGACTGAAGAGGCAGGATGCTGGATGCCAGAATGCTGTTTATTTACAAGCCGGAACAAAAAGCAGAAGAAATCACGGTAGCTCTCTCTTTTATCAAGAGCTGTCAGCCTCGGCTAGCCACTGGGATTGTTCCAATTTCCCATCGGAAGATTGGACCAATCACAGCGGCTTTAGCTGTTCCTTCGTATTTACATATTCAGTATCTAGTATTAGCATATTCAACACCCCTCCCCTCCTAATCTGAGCGTTAGCCAACCAGGATCATTTCAGGGTATGTAGTCCCATAGGTAGGAGGGTCTTCGGTGGGCGCAACTGGACCTGCGCGGTTCAGTCGTTCCAGCGGCGGCAGCCTGAGCAGTCAGGCCTGCTGCTGCTCTGGAGTCTACAGGTGTCAATGTCGGGAACCCAGCCTGGGGCATGGCCACCACGCCTCCGTCCGCCTCCCCGGACGAACTTCGCTGGACTCCTAGGCACTCAGGTAAGTTTGTGCGTGCCAGGCTCGGGCTTGAGAAGAGTGTAGGACTATCTTGTATTTGGTTGGGATTTCTCTCTGAGTTATATGGTAGACAGGGCCGGTTGGTGTTATTGTTGTGTCCCCCAGAGATGCAGCTGATGCGTCTTCCTTCTGGGGTCTGTCTGAGTTTTCCTTTCTACCCCAGAGTTGATCGATGTGCCTTCTCCAGATCGTACCTTCGTGTAACTCTACCCGGTACGATCTGGGTCCTGTGATATTTATTATTTTTGCTGGTTTCTTCCCCGGTATAGCTTCAGGCATAAACTAAGTCCCCTATGGAAAATGCCCGGGCCTGTTTAGTTAAGTCCAGGGTTGTATCAGTGTTGTAATTTGGGTGCAATCTGTCTAAGGCTGATCTTAGCTTGCGGCCCATTAACAGTTCGGCTGGGCTGTGGTGTGTACTTGCACTGGGGGTGATATGTTGTGCTAATAGAAATTTGTCAATCTTGGCTTGCCAATCTCCGGGGCCCATCCTAGCTAATGCCTCCTTGGTCGATCGGATCATTCTTTCCACCATTCCGTTCGATGCCGGATGGAACAGTGCTGAGAGAGCATGCCTGATCCCTTGCTCTGCTAGGAATGCCTCAAAAGTGTTTGCTGTAAATTGTGGCCCATTATCTGACACCACCACATCAGGCAGTCCGTGCGTGGAGAATAGTTTCTGTAGGACTTTCAGGATAGCCTCAGCGGTGGTCGTGGACATTATTGTTATTGCCAGCCACTTGGAATATGCATCCACAACAATTAGAAATGTGTGTCCCTGCACCGGGCCTGCCAGGTTGATATGTACCCTGGACCAAGTAGCCTTGGGAGTTTCCCATTCCCGTGGGGATGCCCTGGGGGGGGGGATGGTCTAGATTCCTGACAAGGCTGGCATGTGGCAACACATTCCTCCACATCCTTGTTTATCCCTGGCCACCATACATATCCCCTTGCCAATGCTTTCATTCGTACAATCCCAGGGTGCCCCACGTGTAGTGTTTCCAGTACCTGTTGCCTCAACTGTTTAGGAATTACAACTCTTTCCCCCCATAGCAAACATCCCTTGAGCACCGATAATTCAATTTGGTGCATTTTGAATGGTTTAAAGTCATTGTCCATTTCCTGTTCCAGCCACCCCCTCCATACCCAGTTCATAACTCGCGCCAAGGTTTTGTCCTTAGCAGAGAGTCTCATGATCTCTATTGCAGTGACTGGCCCCATGTTGAGCTCTTCAATGAGTAGTACTTGTGTTACAGGGGCCGGGTCCTCCACGAGTTCCGGGAGAGGGCAGCGTCTGAGACCGTCGGCATGGGTGATGGTTTTCCCGGGGTGGTAGAACAGTTTGTAGTCATAGCCCTCTAGGAAGACGACCCATCTTGTCATGCGTGGTGGCAGCATCATAGGTGTTTGTCGATCTCCTGCGATTATTCCCAACAATGGTTTATGGTCCACGATTAAGTCAAAATGCTGGCCATATAAGTATTCATGAAAACGTTTAATGCCAGCGACTGCAGCCAGGGCTTCTTTGTCTAATTGGCTGTAATTTCGCTCCATTTTAGACAAGGTTCTGGAATAGAATGCAATTGGCACTTCAGTTCCGTTGGGCATTCGATGGTTTAAAACAGTGCCAATGCCAAATGGGGACGCATCACAAGTTAGGACAAGAGGGAGAGTCTCATGGTATTGTACCAACATGCTGTCTGATGTTAATAAGTCCTTCACGGCCCTGAAGGCAGATGCCTCTTTGTGTCCCCAGGTCCAGTCTGCCTTTTTATCAAGTAGTCTATCTGGCGGCTCCGCAACTGTTGCTTTCTGTGGTAGAAAAATACTGTAAAAATTTAAAAGTCCTAGGAAAGCTTGGAGGTCTGTTTTATTTTTTGGGATAGGTGCTTCCTTGATAGCCTTTAGCTTGCTATCCGTGGGGCAAATTCCCGACCCATCAATGAGATACCCCAGGAATTCAACTTGATTAACTGCTATTTGGCATTTTTCTTTCTTCACCTTAAGTCCGGCTTCCTGGAACCAGCTTAGTACTATTCTTAACCATTGGAGCAATTGCTCTCCATCCCTTGCGGACACGAGGACATCATCAAAATATGGCACTACCCTGGGGATGCCCTGTAGGAGGTGCTCCATCAGACTCTGGAATAGCCCTGGTGCCACACTAATTGCAACCGGTGGCACTTGAAGCCCCCCCCCCCGTGTGTGATGATGGTTTGAGCCTCAGCAGTTGCATCGTCCACAGGCAGCTGCTGGTATGCCTGGGCCAGATCAAGCTTTGCGAAAAATTTTCCATTTCCCAGTGAGTGCAACAGATGTTGAACAACGGGCATGGGATAGGCGCTTTGTTGTAACGCCTTATTCAGGGTGCATTTATAGTCTGCGCATATGTGAACCGACCCATCTGGTTTGACTGGGGCCATGATGGGTGTTTCCCACTTTGCATGGTCTACCGGTTCCAAGACCCCTTGGGCAAGTAGCTTGTCTATTTGTTCATCTATTTTGGACCGGAGAGTAAATGGAACCCTGCGGGGCTTTATCCAGACAGGGGCTACTTTTGGGTCTAAGTTAAAAGAGATAGGGGTCCCCTTATACTTGCCTAGGTTTCCATCGAAAATGTCTCCGAATTCAGCCAGCAGTTTCTCCAAGGCATTGATTTGTATGGAATTGAGGCCAGTAATTGTGAGACCCAGGTACTTGAGCCATTCTACCCCCAGCAGGAGTGGCTGTTGGCCTTCCACAATGGTCAGTTGTAAGGGTCCGCTGAATTCATTGAAGGTTGCTTGGACCCAGGCTCTTCCCAGGATGGAGATGCGGTTTCCTTGGAAGTCATTTAAGATCATTTGTTGTGGTGTGAGATGGCTTCTTTCCACTCCCGGTTTGAGTCTTTTTAACATTGACCAGGACATGATAGTGAAAACTGGTCCCGTATCAATCTCCATGTTGCAGGGAATACCTTCAATGGTTACAGTAACATGGAACTTTTTATCATTACATGCATCGGAATGCCCCACAGTTGAATTGTTTCTCTCTCTTGGATCCAGATATTGGTCATTCCTTTGTTTGTTCCTCACCCCGGGCGCCCGCCTAAAGTCCATTCGGGGATTACCAGGTCTGTTTGGGAACATGGTGGACCTCAGTTGGATGAAACTGGGGAGGTTGGTCCGGCATGCTAAGGCTATATGACCCCGCCGTTGGCATCGGCGGCATATAGCCTCTTTAAACTTGCATGTGGCTCTGGGATGGTTTCCCTTGCACCTGGCACACAGGAAATTTTTTCTTCTCTCTTCTGTGCTTTCTACCTTCTCATCGTGGTGTATTCGGTGGATATCCTCCTCCCCATCAGAGTATCCATCCAGCTCTGGGTCCCCCTGTAGTTCGTTGACCATTCCTTGTGCGTAATGGTCCCTGCTTGCCTTTCACACATCTGCTGTGGATTGGTCTGATGATTCGGCAGCACAGGCTTGCTCTAGGACATCCTTGAATGTGGCTCCCCGCTTCATTATTAACTTCTTTTGTAGGGATAGATCTCTCATCCCCAAAATTATCCGGTCCTTCATCATCTCTTCTGGATTGCTGAATTCACACTCAGTGACGAGCTCTCTGAGCCGGGCAACGAAATCATTGATCGATTTGCCTTCTCGTTGATTTCTGCGATAGAATTCATTTTGCCTTACCATGGGTGCTGGAGCGGGTGCGTAATGCTCCTTCAGTATCTGTTGTAGGGTGACCCATGTTATGGATTCGATATCTGTTGGAGCGGCCAGTGTTTTTGCCATCTTAAAAATTTTCGGCTCGCAATAGCTGAGGAAGAGTGCCCTTTTCCGATTGTCTGATAAGTCTTGGAAATTGTTTGCTTCCAATTACATCCAAAACCGGGACATATATGGTGACCATTCTTCCTGATTTGGATTAAAAGGCACGAGTGCTGGCTTGGTGTGTGAAGCCATCTCAGAGTTCTGATGGAAATTTTCCTTTAATGATGGCCGCGGCTTGCCACGAGGTGCTGGTCAGTTCTTTTGTCTGGTCGGCTGTCCTTTGTTCTCCTCACGATCCCATCCTCGTCGCCAGTGTTAAGTATGGGTAATAGACTGAAGAGGCAGGACGCTGGATGCCAGAATGCTGTTTATTTACAAGCCGGAACAAAAAGCGGAAGAAATCCCAGTAGCTCTCTCTTTTATCTAGAGATGTCAGCCTCGGCTAGCCACTGGGATTGTTCCAATTTCCCGCCAGAAGATTGGACTAATCACAGCGGCTTTAGCTGTTCCTTTGTATTTACATATTCAGTATCTAGTATTAGCATATTCAACAGTTTTCAAGTGATATTAACACTGGGAAGATTGAGAGAGACAACCATTTTGTATTTGATAACAGTTTGGGGCAGGGACAGGGTTGATTTCATTAAGATTGTGACATGGGAAAGGAAAGAGTTAAGCCTCCCTCTTGCCATAGCTCCATCATGCTGCCCCCGCCCCCAATAATTTATGCCAAAAAAACTAGACATAGACAATCATGTTCATGTTTCTAAGCAAGCTGATATCAAGCCCTTATCTTTCATTTTTCAGTAAAAGCATGAAGAAAGGGGAAAAAAGAACATATTATTCATACTGCCAGGAAATATGATAAACTGGTAACAAGAGCAAAGGAGGGGGGAGAGCAATAATATATATTTGATTCAAAGAATCACAATAACCTAGAATATATATTTTTAAAAAATAATAAAAGTACAATTAAAATAGGATTAAAACGAACTTAAAGCATTGACATTTTGTGATTAATAAAGTAACAATTGTGAAAATGTTTAAACCCAATTTTGAGGGGGCTTTTTTGACTGGAGCAAAGCCATGTCCTCATGATATTGCCTTCTTCTTCTCTCTAATCGTCCCTGAGGAAAATTAAGTTTGGCCTTAGTTATTCAGCTGTTAAAGTCATTACAGTAGTTTTCCTCCTTTAAGCAGCCAACAAGCTGCTGAGGTTTCACCCTAACTTTGGCATCAAAACTGCTTCTTTCAAATCGGGATTTCGCCCTGGACCTACCAGATCTCTAGGCTGATTCCTAGTTTGGATACCAGCTGATGGGTGAAAACAGTCTATTTCTTTTTCTGATGCTTCAAAATGCAACACACACACACACACACACACACACGCACACACACATGCACACACACACGCACACACCTGGCAGCTGTTGTTCAGGCTGATCCAGGTCTCCAAGGCAAAAGAAGAGCAGATGGTTAGAGAGGCTGCATAGCAGAGTGGCAGAGATAAAATGGCTTACATTACACATTTTCAACACAGCACATGGCAGCAGTAGTTTTGGGCAGCCAACTACAATATTGATCAAGGTTGATCCAGCTCTCCAAGGGAGAAATTCATGTTCTGAGGTCTGATGGGAAAACAATTTCCTCTTCTCTGATCTCTAGACTAGGAACACTGGCAGGTGATTCAGGGGCACACAGATTGGTAGTTCATTTGAAACAACTGGATTCTCTTACTACTCAAATCTGAATGGCCTGGAAACAGTGCCAAGGGGACCTGTGTGTGACATATTCCCCCCCCCAACCTAAACTGGCTAGTAGGAACTGGGCTAATTCCACCTCTGAGTAGTCAGCTGAGTACAGTACTGAGAAAATACTTGATGAAGCCCATCAAATTATACCCACGGTAAAACTGCTGTGCTTTGTTGTCCACTTTAGGGGGGAAACCCTAACCGAAACAGCTAAGGATGCTTTAAAGCTGGCTCAGGTATAGGATGTGGATGAGATGGAGACCATGATGTGGCAGAAAAAGGGGATGGGTTGAGCAGTTTCCTGCTGCAGTTATCTACCGGTAGGAAGAGGCTGTAAAAGTGAACTGTAGATTTCATGGCCACAAAAGTGGTGTAATATTTTTCCTTTTGTGTTTTTTTTCCTCTTAGCCCCTCCCCCCTTTTAATTTTCCCATCTGGTCAATAGTTCCAGGAACACCTGGAATACTGCATCCAGTTTTGGTCACCCCATTACAAAAAAGATGTTGAGACTTTGGAAAAAGTGCAGAGAAGAGCAACTAAGATGATTAAGGGCCTGGAGACAAAAACATATGAAGAACGGTTGCAGGAATTGGGTATGGGCAGCCTAGAGAAAAGAAGACTAGGGGTGACATGATAGTAGTATTCCAGTATTTGTGGGGCTGCCACAAAGAAGAGAGGGACAATTTATTTTCCAAAGCACCTGAAGGCAAGACAAAAAACAATGGATGGAAACTAATCAAGGAGAGAAGCAACCTAGAACTAAGGAGAAACTTCCTAACAGTGAGAACATTTAACCAGTGGAACAGCTTGCCTTCAGAAGTTTTGGGTGCTCCATCACTGGAGCTTTTTAAGAAAAGATTGGACAGCCACCTGTCTGAAATGGTATAGGGTTTGAGCAGAGGGTTAGACTAGAAGCTTGAGCAGAGGGTTAGACTAGAAGACCTCTAAGATCCCTTCCAGCTCTATTGATTGATTGAATAGGAACTCAAAAGCTTGCACACCTGTGTCATTTTTGGTGCATTCTAACTAACCGTTACTCTATAGTTTGTGTATCTTCTCTCTCTCCTTTAATTCATGTTACTCAAAAAACACACTGGGTTTCCCTCTGCTTATTAAAACACAACAATTAGTAACTTTTTGTTTTCAAAAGGCTTAATATTTCCCAATGCTGGATACCTAATTGCAAAATAACAGATATTCACTTTTGGAATAACAGACTTATGTCCACACATTCTACATCTTTTCTCATTTCTCATTCACCCCAATATCAAATGATTTAATAGTTGACACTATATTTGCATGCTTTCAATTTCCACATTTGTATTCTAAACAAACTAAAACAACTTCTGCAATCTGTTGTTATTTGGATCTGAGTTGGAATGGGTTTTTCCCCAGCGTGCCATGCTGTTGCCACAAGCTGGCCAGTTTGAGACTGGCTTCATTTTTTGCCTTTATCTGTTTTTTTCATTTTTCCTATTCAGAGTTGAAGGACCTTAGCAAGTGAGTATTCTTTATTAGCAATTATTCTTCTGTGGCTTTTGCCAGGAAGGTAAATGGATATGCAGAGCAATCACAAAACAATCTAGCAGGTTATATCTGATTTGTTAGTTCCTAGGGACAATTATTTTAGATTTAAACTGTCTTAGTTGGCCTCATTAATCCTGTTGTTATTTAGTGGTGGTGGTGCAAATGCCAGATTTTCTCTTTACCACAATATGAAAGAGTTGAAATAGAAGAGAATATAGATAAGCTCAGGGATGAACTGCTGAGTCCTTGGTATTCTCTGAGCTTGGTTGGTTGCTTGGAAACATTTCATCATCCAACTAGGCAGCATGCACTGATGATGTTATCTATTTGGGTAATGAAATGTCTGCAAGCAAACAACTAAAGTCAGAGAACACCCAGGACTCTGAAGGAGTATTGCTGTTATGATCACAGGACTTAACAAAGGGTGCTGAATAGCAGGATTTTTTTTTAAAAAAATATCGGGATCCTGATGTGTGTGATTGATTGATCATTTCAGCTCTTAGAAATCATATAGATACTTTTTCCAGAATGACTTGGCCCAAATCTGGTGTTTCTTCCAACAGTGCACCCATTGCCACTGTAATCAGATCCATCCATCTTGCCTCTGGTTCAGGGGTGGGTTCTAACTTACCTCGCTGCCGGTTCGCTTCCTCCTGCGCTGCATGGCCACGCCTCGTGGGCGCGTGTGCACCTCGTGGGCGCATGTGCGCAGTGCCGAAAAATAACCCCCCCCAAAAAAAGCCAAAAACAAGATGGCGACGCATGCGCAGTGCCGGAAACTCGGCTTCTGCACATGCGCAGAAGAAAAAAAACTCCAAAAANATCCGTAATTTTTTTTTAAAAAGCCAAAAACAAGATGGCGGCACATGCGCAGTGCCGGGGACTCGGCTTCTGCGCATGTGAAGAAGAAAAAAAAATAGCAAATAAATTAAAAAAAAATCCAACCCCCAAATTCCCCCCCCAAAAAATGGTGGCGTCCACGGACCGGCACCAACTGAACCGGCTCCGTGATGTCACCAGCGGGTTGCTACCGGTTCAGGCGAACCGGTCCGAACCGGGAGGAACCCACCTCTGCTCTGGTTGTGGTCTTCTTCTCTTTCCTTTCACTTTTCCCAGCATTATAAACTTCTCTAAAGAATAGAAGTCCAGATAATGTGTCCAAAATAAAATAACTTGAATTTGCTCATTTGTGCCTTGTGTGTCAGAACTCTGAATTGATTTGTTCAATGACCCATTGGTTTCTTTCCTTGGCTATCTGCAATATTTTCAGAAAACTTTTCCAACCCTAAAGTTCTTGTTTTTTATAGTAATTTTATTAAACATTTTATTTTTATTTATTCTTTTATTGTAATAGTTAGTACCTTCTAGCTCCCTCTTATCCAACCTTCAAAGTTCTATTCTAAAAAAATTTTTTTTGTAAAGAATTCAAAATAACAGCATTTTCCCATGAGAAGGATTCTTATAATTAATTTCAAAATCTTATTTCAAATCCACCTGGATCCTAAAGCCATTTATAGTTTTTCCATAATCAATGTTCTAATCGTCCTTTTGCTCTTTATTAAAAAAAGAAACTTTTAAAAATCCTTAAACTTGCATTTAAAATTTCTTTCACGAAGGAAACTCACCCAGTCTAAAGATTCCTAATATCTGAAAAGCAGTTAAAATTTTCCAAAAGTGATTAGAAAAGTAAGTATGAAATCCCTGTGCCCATAGAGACACCAACCATGGTTTGGGCGATGATGGGATTCCCTTATCTCCCAGAGCTGCAAACCCACCAGAGACCACTCTCTTGCAGTCCCCTTGCAAACATCAATTGTTTGGAACACTGTGGGCAATCCCTTGTCCTCTCCTTGTCTGGGGAGGAATACCAAAGAACTGATGCACTCACTGGCAATTCATTCATCATGATTGTCAGCTCCATTTTTAGCGAAGCTGTCTTCATTTTACCATTTCTTCCCTGGAAGTCTCCAACCGTAACGTTCGAAAGTGTCAATACTGTTTCTATCCTGCTTATTCAAAGTTTAAATTTTGCTTCCACAGAATGTCACAGGAAAACCATTGCCTGCATGATTATGATCTTTCTAGATATAGATACTTCACTGCCTCTGAATCAGTCGTGGGATTCAAATTTTTTTTACTACCGGTTCTGTGGGCGTGGCTTGGCAGGTGTGGCGTGGCTTGGTGGGCGTGGCTTGGCATGGCAGGGAAAGGATATTGTAAAATCTTCATTCCCACGGAAGATTACTGCAAAATCTCCATTCCCTCCCCACTCCAGGGGAAGATTACTGCAAAATCCCCATTTCCTCCTGATCAGCTGGGACTTGGGAAGCAGAGAATAGATGGGGGCAGGGCCAATCAGAGGTGGTATTTACCGGTTCTCCGAACTACTCAAAATTTCAGCTACCGGTTCTCCAGAACTGGTCAGAACCTGCTGAAACCCACCTCTGCTCTGAATACCTTTTCCAAGGTGTTCATTGATACTCTCCCAAATGCTAGTCAGTAGTATACTTCTTATAGCTTGATCCTTTACTTTGATTATCAATCCAAAAAGGTGGTGAAATAGTTAACTAATAGTAACTAACTAAAATGCATAAGCTTTCTACCATTTCAATATCTTCATTGTCAATCTTAAAATTAGTTCCTGTATCATTAGTTTGGTCTTCTTTATATTTAATCTTAGTCTGATTTTTTTCACAGTGCTTCTTGATGTTTGTTACTAGATTCTGCAGTTCATTTGCACTTTCAGCTATCAAGGTGGTGTCATCTGCACAGTACAACTTATTGGGTTTCTTCCTACAGTTTTAAAACCACATCCATCTTCCATTCTAGTCTCCCTTGATATATATCCAGCATATACTTTGAATAAATAAGGAGAGAGTATTCAGCCTTGTCTGATTCCTTTGCTAGCTTGAAGCCACTGTTTTGCCGTGTTCCATCTCTGGTTTCCTATTTTGTGCATAGGTTTTTCATGAAGGAAACGAGACGTTTTTCCTATTTACCTAAGGAGATTCCACCAGTTGACATGCTCAACACAATCAAGGTTCTTTGTATTTGGTCACCACAATGTAAAAAAGATATTGAGACTCTAGAAAGAGTGCAGAGAAGAGCAATAAGATGATTAGGGGACTGGAGGCTAAAACATATGAAGAACAGTTGCTGGAACTGGGTATGCCTAGTTTAATGAAAAGGAGGACTGGGGTGTGTGTGACATGATAGCAGTGTTCCAATATCTCAGGGGCTGCCACAAAGAAGAGGGGAGTCAACTTATTCTCCAAAGCACCTGAAGGCAGAAGAAGCAGCAATGGATGAAAACTAATCAAGGAGAGAAGCAACCTAGAACTAAGGAGAAATTTCCTGACAGTTAGAACAATTTATCAGTGGAATAACTTGCCTCCAAAAGTTGTGGGTGCTCCAACACTGGAAGTTTTTAAGAAGAGTTTGGACAACCATTTGTCTGACATGGTATAGGGCTTCCTGCCTGAGCAGGGGGATTATACTAGAAGACCTCCAAGGTCCCTTCCAACTCTGTCACACTGTTATTCTGTATAATCTATGAAGTATGTGTTGACTTCTTTGGGGTATTCTTTAGCTTTCTCAGTTATCCAATGTGCATTAGCAACAATGTCTAAGCATTATTTTGTTAGCTTGTGAAATAAAGGGATATTGTACTATAATTTACACATTCTGTTAAATTCCTTTCTTTGGTATTGGTATATAGATTAATTTGTAAACTGTAGGCCACTATATCATTCACTAAACTTGCTGGCATAGGTTAGTTAGAACCTTTATATGATTCTTCAGATATCTGAGAGGAATATCTGGCTGGCTCAGGAATTCTGGGAGTTGAAGTCCCTAAGACATAAAAGGGCCATAGTTCCTCACCCCTGGTGTAGATCATGTATCTTTTCCTGCTAATACTAAACTGTTGTACTGCTTTACTGGCAGATGGTTTCCACTGAAGGCTTAAATATCAAAGTTCCCCAAGTTCAAAACGCACCTCAGAGCAGAGCTTTGTAAGGAAAGTTCCCTCTTTAAATATTTAGCCTCTCTGTAGGTAAGGGACACAGCTGAGAAATGTACCCTAAGCGATAGTTTACCTGTTTTGGAGTTGTGTTAATGTGGGCTGAAGGCAGAGGTGGGTTCCTCCCGGTTCGGACCGATTCGCCTGAACCGGTAGCAACCCACTGGTGACATCACGGTGATGTCACGATGACGTCACGGAGTCGGTTCGGTCAGTGCAGGTCCATGGGCGCCGCCATCTTTTTTTTTGGATTTTTTTTTTTTGAAATTTTTTTTTTGGGGGGAATTTTTTTTAATTTTTTTTCTTCTGCGCACTGCGCATGCATCACCATCTTGTTTTCGGCTTTTTTTGGTGGGGGAATTTTTTTTAATTTTTCGGCACTGCACATGTGTGCGCGCGCAGAGCGCACGCGCGGCCGCGTGGGAGGAAGTGAACCGGCAGCGAGGTAAGTTAGAACCCACCCCTGGCTGAAGGTTATAGCTCTGTCCGCTGCAACATCTGTGATCAGGCAGATGTGGAGGGCCGTGGTCCTTGTCAATTTGGCCCCACCCTTCCCTAATCCCCTTCCTTTCCCTTGTTTTCTGGAATTCTAATTCTTTAGCGTATAAAGTGGGATAATAATACCTCTGGGGCACAGTGTCAGGTGCTCACATAACCTAGCTAAATTACTCCCTAATCTCTTAATTAATCTACAGATTCACATTCTTGTCTTTCCAGCCCTCGTTAACTGGTGAAAGGAGGATTTCATTTGGCATTTTTGTCTGATTAACTAATGCCAAATGCAAGGGTGTGATTTTGTTTTGCAGCATCTCTCTCTTTCACACACTGACATATGTAGCTGCATTCTTGTTTCACAATGGGGAAGCGTGAACAGGAAATTGCCCAAGGTCATATTGTGAGTCAGTGGCAGGACTCATAATCAAGTTTTTGTGCTTCAGCTGTGGAACACATGCTGAACATGTAGAGGGCCACTGAGATTTTTGTGTTATTTTTCTATCCATAGGACCAATCCAAATACTAGAGTCAGTGGAGCCAACGTGTCTTCCTCAAGGCATTAAACCTATTCTTTAGCCTTGGCAAAACAGGGCAATCCTCAGGCCGGTCTACTCAAAAACAAATCCCATCCCATTCTCTGGGAGCTGCTCCAACCTGTAAGAATGCTATGCTATGCTGTATAGACAGTGCAATGACATTTGTGCAGTGGAAATTTTGTCCTTTTCCTTCAAAATTCTTCAAATGAACTGTCTTTTCCCCAGCGTCCAGCTCAAGGAATGCTAGTTCAGTGCTAGTTATAACGTATTTATCTATGTTTGCATCAATCTACAACTGAGCTAAAACAAAACAAAAGAATACCTTGTCAAATAAAGATTCAATTAGAAGCATTTTAATAATAAGTAAATTAAGGTGACTTGCCTGAAGCTCAGGGTGAAACATAACAAAGCAGCCAAATTAGTGTTAAATTTGCTGGTAAATACATCTATCCAATGTGTGGTAAAGGTGGGGCAAACTCCGGTTTATCCCACGGGTGAAAGTAAGGCAACAACTCTTGTTTTAAATTACAGTTGTCTAGACTCTACCCAGACCCTTGTGGATCGTAGCTTATATCGGCCTCTACCAGTATGCCTAGTGGTCATGGGAGAATGCAGTGGAAATCATCTGGTGGAAACCAAACTGCGGAGATGACTACAGGTAGTCCTCAACTTATAACCATGCATTTAGTGACTGTTTGAAATTACGATGACACTGAAAAAAGTGACTTACGACTGTTTTTCATGCTTATGACCGTTGCAGCATCCCCATGATCACACGATCAAAATTTGGGCTCTTAGCAATTGGTATGTGTTTATGACAGCCATACTGTCCTTGGAGCATATGACCATCATTTGTAATCTTCCCAGCCAGCTGCTGACAAGCAAAGTCAATGCAGGAAGCCAAATTTGCTTAACAACTGAATGATTCACTTAACAACTGGAGTGATTCTTAAAAACTGTGGCAAAAAGGTTGTAAAATGGGGGGAAACTCACTTAATAACTGCCTTGCTTAGCAGTGGAAATTTTGGGCTCAATTGTGGTCGTACATCGAGGACCTTTTAATGAAAAGGAGGACTAAGAGTGACATGATAGCAGTGTTCCAATATCTCAGGGGTTGCCACAAAAAAGAGGGGGTCAAGCTATTCTCCAAAGCACCTGAGGGTAGAACAAGAAGCAATGGGTGGGAACTAACGAAGGAGAGGAGTAACCTAGAACTAAGGAGAAATTTTCTGACAGTTAGAACAATTGATCAGTGGAACAGCTTGTCTCCGGAAGTTGTGGATGCTCCAACACTGGAGGTTTTTAAGAAGAGATTGGACAACCATTTGTCTGAAATGGTCTAGGGGTTGGACTAGAAGACCTCCAAGATCTCTTCCAACTCTGTTATTCAGTTATTCTGACTACCTGTATGTACATTTCATAGAGCTTTGTGCCATATAATCTTGGCATACCACTGAACATGGTAGTTACCATCATATTACTTTTTGGTTAAAGAGAGGAGAAGGAACATAAGTTGTTTAACAGTGCAGAAGTGAACAGTAAATTGTACGTAGGCAGGCTTTTGCAACTGTTCTCTGCCCAACCATTTGCAACAAGGAAGCATGGGTAACAGGATCTTCATTGGAGGTATTACGTACACCGTATACTTAAATGCTCCAATTGTATTTGTTGCCACACCCTGCCCTGCAGGAGAATAACTATGCTGTCCATCCCATGGTGGCCAGCAGGAGTCAGTCCATTTCAAGGAAGGGAGAACAAGACATTTGAAGGAACTGGTGGGAAGTAGATCCACTTCACTTACAGCTGATTTCAGGACAGGCAATGCAATAGATTGCCTCTAGTCAGGAGAGTGGGGGAAAGTATGATGACTTTATTGTTAAGAGACCACCCTTCAACATTGGAAAGATAAATTTATAGCCCCAATTATTTAGTGAATTGAAGACCTGATGTTGGAATTTATAAATGAGTTCTTAGACATAGGTTATGTCTGTACAATTGCAATGAAATACACTAATCTTTTATTGAAGGATTTACCTGTACAGTACATACTCACATTTATAAATATATAAGAATATTTGTTAATTTATTCATGGAGAAAATCTTGTCAATCTAGTTAATGATTTGACAGATCTATCTATCTATCTATCTATCTATCTATCTATCTATCTATCTATCTATCTATCTATCTATCTATCTATCTATCTATCTATCTATCTATCTATCTATCATTCTATCTATCTATCATCTATCTATCTATTTGTATAGATAGATAGATGATATAAACCGCTCCAAACTTAATATAAACCGCTCCAAACTCGACTGCAGAAAACACGACTTCAGCAACAGAGTGATCAATGCCTGGAATTCACTACCTGACTCTGTGGTTTCTTCCCCAAAGCCAAAAAACTTTAACCTTAGACTGTCTACTGTCGACCTCACCCCATTCCTAAGAGGTCTGTAAGGGGCGTGCATAAGCGCACCAGCGTGCCTACCGTCCCTGTCCTACTGTCCTATTGTCCTCATCTATCTGTATTCACTTTGATTATGTTTATGTTTATACCTATACCTGCTATCTTGTACATGTTTGACAAACAAATAAATAAATAAAATAAATAAATCTATCCATCCATCCATCCATCCATCCATCCATCTATCCATCCATCCACTATTTATATGTTGTATTGCTATATGTTTTATCCTTTTTATTTCACTATTTATTTTCTTTGTTCTGTTTTTCTTTTATTAAGTAAGTCTTTTTAAAGAAAAAGGTTTAAGTGATCTGCATTACAACAATCCTGATGATCCCTACCTGACAACAAATGATTGGAGTGATATGGATTTTGTTGCTACCCCTAGTAGTGTTCCAGATTTTTGTAGTTCACTAGAGCGGTGTCAATAGAATTTATGCTGTGAAAGACTTAACATGGTTGTCGAAGCTTGAAGGATATTGCACAGGTAATTCCAGTTTAGAACAAAGAAGGAGCACCAAAGAAGCACCTTGGTTGCCACTTTAGAGGAGTTATGCTGAAAACTTATCTGGGTTTGTTATTACATTCAAAGGCTATAAGGTATCCCGAAAAAAAACCTGTAATTTCATTTTCCTGAGATCTCATCTCCGGCTCACCTCATTTCTGCTTGGGAATATAAGTTTAAACCATCTTATCTTTTCTTCTGCTTTTCTTTCCAATCCTCACTCTAATACTAAATGGGCTTTGATAGACTTGCTCATTGTTGCAAATTGATTCTTGAATATTCCCCGTTAATAAATCTCTCTACAGGTATTCTTCACTTAGTGACTACCTTGTTTAGTGACCATTCACAGTTACGACGGAGAGGAAAAAGTAACTTTATGACTAATCTTCCCTTTTATGATCTTCGCAGGTCTGTTAAAGCATAGGAAAGCTGAAGTAAAATAATAAGCCCAGTCACAAATTCACTTAGCAACCATTTTGCTTAATGATGGAGTTGACCATCCCAACTGTGGTTGCTAAACAAGGGCCAGCTGTATTACCTCAGCTCAAAAGCTGCTCCTGTTTGCCTTCTGTAAAAGTAAGGTAGCCTTTACCACTTTGAAGCAGACTCTTTCTACTGCTCCAGCTTTGGGTGATCTGATTTTAAAGAGCCTTTCAATCTCTACTGCCACAAAAGGGGAAGATTTGCTGATGGACTACTGGTTGAACCTGCTGGCCCAAGCATCATACCAGTAGCATACTTCTCCATAGAGTTTGATCCAGTTTGCTAAACAGCTCCCTTCTTCCCTACAAAATGACATTGCATCAGCAATTTTGGTTAAGAAATCCCCAAACTGGGTCCTCGGGCACTCCCTTACTATATAGCTGTTTCTCATATGATCATGTTCTCTTCCAACTGATAATACTCAGTTCTTTTATCCTGACAGATGTATTCCCTATTAAATAACTCTGTGTTTCTGAGCGTATGACCTGGTGAAGTGCCCATAATCTGGCTTTTCTGATGTTAGATCCAAAAGGTCCCACCTCCCATCATCCTTTGCCACTGGATTGTGTCTTTCTGTTATGATGAATCTTTGCTTCCCTGACCTAATCAGTTTGATCCTTCTCTTGATAATTTTGATTTAATTATTTTTCTCTGTCACATGAATCTGACACGGATCTTACAAGCTGGCTATTCTGTGCATTCTTAGTGTGCTATGTTAAAATCTTTGTCTCTCCCTAACATGCAGAGGTGGTATTCAGCTGGTTCGCACTGGTTCGCACGAACCGCTGGCGGAAATTTGGCCAAGGTCGCCAAACCGGTAGCGATGGCCGGCTGGGCACGCCCCCGAACCTGTCCTCCGGTCACCGCTCACTCGCCCCGCCTGCCATGTTCAGCGCTGCCATGTTCTTCGCGCACGCACATCCCATTGCCTTGCAAGTCCAATGGGATGCGCATGCGTGAACAACATGGCGACGGCACGGCAGCAGCTTTTTCTGCAACCTCCGGTACTTTTCGGTAGCCTGCGGCCAACCGCCGCATCTTTGCCAGCTGCTTTCCAGCAGCAGCAGCTGGCTGGGGGCCGCTGAAAACTCCGGTCAGCAGCTTGCCTTCCGGACTCTGGACCAGCCGCCACAGAAGGTAAGCAGCCTGAACAAAGAGGTGGTGGGGGGGGAGGAAGCGGGGCTAGGGCTGGGGCCGCTAAAGGAGGGGAAACGGGGGCGACTGGCGAAGGGAGGGCGGGGGTAGATAGGTGGAAATTCCCCCACGCACACCGAACCGGTAGCGAAAATTTATGAAACCCACCACTGCTAACATGTGATCCATTCCTGCCACAGAACTTACTGCTCTTGTTCATGCCTGCAACCTGGCAATGAGGGAACGTGAGATTATTAATACTGGTTCTAAATATGCTTATGGTATTTATTATTCCACTGGCACTATCTGGCAAGAAAGTGTGGGAAGCCTCCCCCTCCTAGAAGAATGAAATATTTTGAGGAATATTAAAAAGGGAGGATATTATATTTCCCCAAAGGGAGAAATGGAGAAACATGCTCTTATGGGAGGCAGAAACCAGCACCAGTCTCCCTGCCCCCAAGCAGAAACTGAGGAGGCCAGCTTTTAGAAATGCAGATTTGGTAATCCATTTAAGACAGGATATTTTGAAACTCTTTGGCAGAATGGTAGGATTAGAAAACAGCCCCTCACCCAAGATCCAACACAGGATGAAAGCCATTAGCCACAATAGGAATTGCCCAACACCCTTTCAGAACACAAGCCCCTTCATTGCACCATCCCCAGAACAGTCCAATGTCACAGAAACCTATAAAGATCCAT
The DNA here is from genome assembly GCA_003457575.1 of Thermophis baileyi. NCBI lineage: Eukaryota > Metazoa > Chordata > Lepidosauria > Squamata > Dipsadidae > Thermophis > Thermophis baileyi. The sequence goes on from QLTV01012193.1 coordinate 2,755,009, forward strand.
CCACTCATTCAACCATTTTGTCAGCTGCCCAGAATCACATCTGATTGGTGGTCCTGCTTCATCAATAAAACCTTCTTTCCAATCAGCCTCCATGTTTCCAGTGTCTTTCTCCCAGCTTGGAACTGAACCAGATGGATTTTCCTTCCAACAATTGACAGTTTCTTACTTCAGCCAGTATCTCAATCTCTCATGCTCCTTTTATTCATGTCTTCCTTCAGGCGTTTTTTATTGCCTTCAAGAAGAGCAATCATTTGGTACAAAGTACACAGCTTGGACACCATAGTGGTTGCTATTTAAAATTTGGCACAGCAGCTGGTCCAGCTGTGCTGAAGGGCCCACCAATTGCTGTTATTCTAGTTGCAGTCCAATCCCAAGACTTTGCCTACATCCTTCAGGGGGTCTCAGAGTCCTATAAGCGGGGGAGAAATCTCCTCAAGATCATTGCCAATTGAAGCATTCAGGTTGTGCCATGGACCCTATGGCCCTGCAAGAGATAACCTTTCCAGCAGCTGACCCTGGGCAAAGACACCTTCCGGACTTTATAGATTTTTCAGGAATCTGTAATCCTGAAAATTCTACGAAATCCCCAAAGAAGGATGGGTTTTGTTGTTTGCTGATAATATTTGTACTACTTTTGAGGATAGACGGAAGCATTCCCCTGTTGTTGTATAGATGCCACTCTGTGGCAAATAAATGGTTAATCATTTTAATTCCTAGGTGAAGCTCCTCTCTCTCATTAGATTGCTAGTTAAGTGCTCATTACACCAGTCAGGCAACCAAGACCATTTGTAAAGCCATGAGTATCAAGTTACAATTCCACACCCCTTGTCACTCACAAAATTCTGCTTATGTAGAATGACAGAACCAAGACATTAATATTCAAGGTTGACACTGACACTGAGATTTTATGGTTGGAGACAGAGGTGGGTTCCTCCCGGTTCAGACCAGTTCGCCCGAATCGGTAGCAACCCGCTGGTGATGTCACAGTGACGTCATGGAGCCGGTTCGGTCGGTGCCGGTCCGTGGACGCCGCCATCTTTTTTTGGGGGGGGTATTTTTTTTGGAATTTTTTTAAAAAATTTTTTCTTCTGCGCATGTGCAGAAGCCGAGTTTCTGGCACTGCGCATGCATCGCCATCTTGTTTTCGGCTTTTTGGGGGGGATTTTTTTTTATTTTTCAGCACTGCGCAAAGCACGCACGCTACCATGCGGCGCACCCCCGCAGCGTGGGAGGAAGGGAACCGGCAGCGAGGTAAGTTAGAACCCACCCCTGGTTGGAGACCCTCCTACATGTTCTCATGGGATCAGAATCCTCCCTGAGAGGAAAGTATTGTTTCTCTTCCTTTGAAATTGTGCTTGATTGGCTGATGCAAGGAATTATTAGCCCCGATTGGCTGTTTGCCTAGGGAGATCTCACTCATCTGGATGAGAGTCCAGTGCAATGCTGTTTGTCTCTTAGCAAATGATGTCAATCTATTTGTCAAGGTTCCGACTAACGAACCCAAGCAAATCAGAATTCTGAGGCTAAGATCTTCCTCAAAGAACTTCTTTATTGGCTACATCATATCGGCACAATCAAATGCAAAACCAACTCTAAATGTTTCCCGTAGTTTCAGTATAATTAAAATAGGTAATAACTCCCTCCCCAAAAGTCACAGGTCACTTTGGCCAATTAGGTTAATTGGCAGGCTCTCTAGGCATGCCTCCCCATCTCTACCACCTGTAGAGATGACCTTGGTTCCCAGGAGAAAGTTCTGTGTTTTGTCTAGCAATGCATTTCATCCTCCTTCCACCTCCCCACTCTGTGTGGCAACTGAGGAATAGAAAAATGGCTTCTGCCAGGTTTGATTCGAAGTTGACACTATTTCTGTAAATGTGAAAGTGGTGTCCTCATCCATGAATATGTAGAAAGGATTGCCTGACATTGTGATGGACAGCATCATATCAAGTATTGTGGACAACCCATACTGCTGTGATGTGAGAGGTTCAGACTACCTGAATCTATGCATGTCATATATATGGATAAGAGTAACTTAGCAAATAGCTAATCACTTTTTCAAATATCAAAACAAATAAAAATAGAACAGGTTAACCATTTTCCTTAAACGCTTTGAACTTTGGGTAAAGGTACCTTATAGGCCTCTGCTTCAGTATGATATACTGTTTTTGAATTAAAAAAAAACCTTCCATGTCTTTTCTGTGTTAAATATTTGCTGGTTTTGAAGTACAGGTGGTCCTTGACTTACAATAGTGACCGTTTGAAGTTACAACGGCACTGAAAAAAGTGACTTATGACCATTTTTCACACTTATGACCCTTGTAGCATCCCCATGGTCACGTGATTTACATTTGGATGCTTGGCTACTGACTCACATTTATGACCGTCGCAGTGTCTCGGGGTGATCCCCTTTTGCAACCTTTTGACAAGCAAAGTCAATGGGGAAACCAGATTCACTTAACAACCATGTTACTAGTTTAAGAACTGCAATGATTCACTTAACAAACATGGCAAGAAAAGTCGTAAAATGTGGCAAAACTCACTTAACAAATTTCTCACTTAGCAACAGAAATTTTGGGATCAGTTGTGGTTGCAAGTTAAGGACTACCTGTAATTTTGATCACTTGCAGTGGAGGCCAGAGTATGCTTGAGGCAGTGGTGGTATTCTACCGGTTTGCACCGGTTCGGGCGAACCGGTAGCGGCGGTGGGAGGCTCTGCCCACCTGCCTGGACGTCATCACGGATGCTCTGCGCATGCACAGAGGCGCCATGCGCAAGCAAAGCGAGTGCGCGCATGCGCGCACTCCCATGTCCGAACCGGTAGTGAAGGTAAGTGAATACCACTACTGGCTTGAGGGTAGAATTTGTTGATTACTATGTACAGGTAATCTTTGATTTACAACCATTCATTTAGTGACCTTTCAAAGTTACAACGACACTGAAAAAAGTGACATATGACCACTTTTCACACTTATGACCGTTGCAGCATCCCCATGGTCACATGATCAAAGTTCAAGCGCTTGGCAACAGGCATGTATTTATGACAGTTACAGTGTCCAGTGTCCGTGATCACCATTTCAGACCTTCCCACAAGTGGCTTCTGATAAGCAAAATCAATGGGGAAAGCTGGATTGTTTAACAACCATGTGATTCACTTAACTCTGCAGTGATTCTCTTAATAGTGGCAAAAATGGTTATAAAATTGGGTGACTCACTTAACTGCCTTGCTTAGAAATGGAAATTCTGGTTCCAATTTGTGGTCGTATGTCGAGGACGATCCCTATCCCTATGAGCTGAAGAAGCTTCTTGGATTAGAAGCGTAACGTCTTCAAAGAAAAACCAGAAAGTCCAGTTGCCTCTTGAAAAAGCAAGATGGTATATGGCACCAGCAAGATTGGCAAAAATCTATCCAAACCTGGAACCAAATTGTTGGAAATGCGGCCGAAAACAAGGCACCTTTTATCACACTTGGTGGTCATGTATGGAAGCAAAGAAATATTGGGTAAAAATACATAGATGGATTCAAGAAATAACAGGCCTTCAAATAGAGTTTACACCAGAACTATTCTTATTGGGGATTACCAAAGGAGACTATAACAAAACTACCATATATATTATTCTACATATTATAACAGCAGCAAGAATTGCGTTCACGCAATGTTGGAGACAAAAAAATATACCCTCGGAAAGTTTGGTAATAAGAAAAATATACGATTGTGCAGAAATGGACAAGTTAACTATTGAACTGAAAGGACAAATTAATTCAGAGTATTATGTAATATGGAAGAAAGGGTATGAGTGGATTGAATATAGAAAACAAGGGAAAAAAGAAGAGGGCAAAATAAAAAAGTAAAGTAAAATGTATATTGGAAAGATATGGAATATATATGGACTAGAATGAAAGAAGATGTAAATGTTATGTATGGAATATTTTAAATTTGGATGTAATGATATGTAAAAATAAGATATGTAAATAATAGGTAAATGAGCACAGTTATGTAAAAATTATGGAAATTTGTTAAATGGAAAAAACACAATAATAATCTTTGAAGAAAAAAGAAAAAGCACCTTTGGGACAACCATGTTCTGAATGGCTGAGAATCTCCATAGACAACAGATTGACACACATTCATAAGCCTCCTAGTCTTATTTTTTAAAGGCAAGTCTACCATTGTGTCAAACCACAGATAGCCGTCGACTTACAACAGTTCATTTAGTGGTGGTTCGAAGTTACGTCACTGAAAAAAGAGACTTACGACTGTTTTTCACACTTACAACCATTGTAGCATCCCCATGGTCATGTGATCAAAATTCAGACGTTTGGAAACTGGGTCATACTTAGGACCGTTGCAGTGTCCTGGGGTCATGTGATCCCCTTTTGCAACCTTCTGTCAAGCAAAGTCAATGGAGAAACCAGATTCACTTAACAACCGGGTTACTCACTTAACAACTGCAGTGCTTCACTTAACAATTGTGGCAAGAAAGGTCGGAAAATGGAGCAAAACTCACTTAACAAATGTTTCACTTAGCAACATAAATTTTGGCCTCAACTGCGGTCATAAGTCGAGGACTACCTGTAGCGATAAGCCTCCGTAATAGCCAATGTGTGGTTGAGGAAGCATTGCTGGGTATCCCTTCTCTGCAGAAGACAGGAATCCAATTTCCCCTGAGCTTTTTGCAAGAATATGCAGAGAGAGAGAGAGAGAGGGGGGGGGGGAGGGGGTTATGCATGGGCAATAAGCATGGTGGGAAAATGGCTGCAGGTCTAGAATTTCTCTCTGGTATTTAGTTTTCCGTTAACTCTAGTAGAATAACATTGCATTTAAGCGGCTATGAAAGTTCTCTGTTTGATCTTTGAAGGGCCTTTCAAATATACGTCATCATTTGGCATTGTGGTCACTGGCTCTGTTCACGCATGTTGTGATGTGGTTTGATGGGTGGCGTATCTGCCCAGCAGTCCTCCTACCCTTGAGGTATAAACACTGCTGCCTTCATCTTTCACCAGCAACGAGACTGTGAGTTTTGCTGTTGTCATACTGTAGGAAGTTAGCACCCACCCCTCTCCTAGAAAAATGAAATATCCTAGGAAAAATTTAAAAAGGCAGAATATTATATAGAATATCCCTAGAGAAATTGAGAAACATGCTTTTAGAAAGGAAACAGACTCACTCTTAGTAGCCCACACCTTTGTCAATGGGCCATCAAGGAATGGCCCAGCTCACTCATCCCCCCCCCTTTGTTAATAGCCTGGAGCAGTCTATTCTACACAACAAAGATCTCCTTCAGACAGAGCCATATTAGGAATTGCCCAAAGCCCTTTCATTACACCACATGGGACCTGGGAAGATTACATCAGCCAAGCCTGGGACTCAGGACAGCCCACAAGAGTTGCCCCAGCATGCCCCTGGGAGTCTGACAGCCAATCGGAGTGCATTACATACACAGGATCAGGAAACTAAGAGGTGGGGCCCAACAGAGGTCATAAAACCAAGAGACTCAGCATCTTTTCTTCCTTTTCCTTTTCTCTTCACCCAACATCTGGAAGCATGTGATCCACCTTTTCTGTTCAGGAGCCCATGCCATGTGCTCTTGTCCACCATTAAACCTTCTTTCCAAGCAACTTCCATGAATCCAGTGTCTTTTTCCCCACTTGGAACCGAACCCAGAAGGATATTCCTTACAACAATACAATTCAACAAATGGTCATTTCAATGAATCGCACCACCCCTAACCCTAACCCTTTCTATCCTCCTCTTCTCTGGCAGATGCATCCTCCCCCCATCCCTCCTGGAACAAGGAATTACACAAGGGGAGGAGGGGGAAGAAGAGCAGGAGACAGAGTCAACCTCCAGGTGGGCGGGAGACCCCCCATGGGCATCCACACAAGACACACCTGATACAGATGGATTGCAGCCATTTTGGACGCTGCATGCCAAAGCAGTCGCTCATGATGGAATTAAGCACTGTTCATTTCACCATCACAAATGCTAATGGAAGTGTAGCAAAGGAAAACTGGGTGACTTACCCCAGGTTTCTGCTTGCCGACTGCTGTTAGAAATGGCTAGTTCTATGGTTTGTCAATTCAAGTTCCACATGACTGCAGTGCTGGTAGGATTTCGGTTCTGCTTCCCTTTTAGTTCTTCTGCCCTTTACAGAGAAAAGTAGGCAATTGAGACAAATCCTGGCTTCCCTGCACCATGACCATGAAGACCCTGGTCAAGACTGTGCTTGGCTCAGAGATACACACACTCAATGCAACAATGGAGGATGCACCCAGCTTGGTGGTTTATTTGTCTGCCATGGTGGTGCTCAAAAGAGAGACGCGCTTAGTATGTACTCCTCCCCACTCCTCACTGGAGAAAAAGTTGTTGGATGAGGTTCTGCTTTCTAATAGAAATATCTGCAACTCCTACACTGCAAAAACATATGGACTACACAACTCGATCAGGGTAAAGCAATAGATGCAATTTACATAGACTTTTGTAAAGCCTTTGATTCAGTGGTACATGACAAACTACTTCTGAAACTAAAATCTTATGGCATCTCTGGACCCCTATATGATTGGATAACTGCGTTCCTGTCAAACAGACAACAAGTGGTTAAAATAGAGAGTTCTCTATCAAATCCTGTAGCTGTCAATAGTGGTGTCCCTCAAGGCAGCGTTCTAGG
>QLTV01012193.1:2767041-2790929 GCA_003457575.1 Thermophis baileyi
TAGGCAGAGGGCTAATCCTATCGTTCTTATGTAGAATAGACTGCCCATTTACAAAGGTGGGGGGATGAGTGAGCTGGGCCATTCCTTGATGGCCCATTGACAAAGGTGGGGGCTACTACGAGTGAGTCTGTTTCCTTTCTAAAAGCATGTTTCTCAATTTCTCTAGGGATATTCTGTGTTGTGTTCTGCCTTTTTAAATTTTTCCTAGGGTATTTCATTTTTCTAGGGGAGGGGTGGGTGCTAACTTCCTACAGTAATTAGTTTTATCTGTATTTAGTTTAATTAATTTACGAGGGGAGACTTATTTTTGCCCCCATTTACAGAGAAGGCCACATAAATACGAGGGAGAGCCTTTTTTTAAGAGGGAAAGAATCCAGGCCCTTTACTACTTTCCTAACGCCTCCATCTAATATTCTTTATATGGTTATTAGGTTCCTTTGACATGTTTTAATGAGTATATGGATAATGCATGAAAATTTGAGGGGAGGCGGAAAGCCCATTTATGTGAAGTGGTATTCTTCCACGTATTAACTGTGCCTGTGTTAAAAACATTTGTAAAATCTAATGGCACACTACAGTAATTGTAAAATGAGACAAGATTGGACTTGTACCCTCTATACTGGTCTTTAGCCCTGAAAAAAAGCAGATCAAAGGGCTGTGAAGTTGCATGTTTGTATGGGTATCCTTCTAGTTCTCTTTGTGGTCCCTAAATGAAATGTAATTTTCATCTGACGGGTCATTATTGATCCATTTGGCTCATCGCTCCAACTCTCTCAACATTGGTCACAGAGGTACCAGTTTTTCAAGCTGTTATTGTTATTTGCAGTCATAAGCAGAAAATCAAAAACAAAAATGCCCAACATCATGAAACAGTCAAGATGGCCAGTCAGTGATGCAAATCTTTAGCGGTTAGACATGCACTGCTTTGCTACATGAGGTTTCAGTTTTTGCTGTAATAGCTGGTAAAGCTTTTTTTTTTTTTTAAAGAAAATAAAAATAAAACAATCATCTGTGGCAATGAGAGACAAAGCTTATATGAAGTCATGTCTCTATTGTTTTCCTGCAACTCAGTGATGCTGGACTTTAAACATAGACTGTTTTTTTTTTTTTTTAGACAGAATAAAATTTCCCATTGTATCTTCGCACAGTACTCCCAGATGTGAAAAATATTCACCATAAGCATCTTTGTTCATTTCCCCACCTATAAACTCTAGAGTTTTATCCTTTCTTTAACAGAGAAGGGGAACCATTCTTAGAACTCAACAAAAATAAATGAAAAATGTATTAACAATGAAGGAGAATGGTTGTAGCTTGAAATGAGGGGTCCTTGGTGCTCTCTGAGCTTGGTTGTTTTTTTTTTTTGCAGATGTTTCAATACCAAACTAGGTAACATAATCAAGTGCTACTAGTGATGATGCCTAATTTGAGTAATGAAATGTCTGCAAGAAAACAACCAAGCTCAGAGAGCACCGAGGACCCCTCATCTAGTAACAAGGATGCACCTGAGGGTGAAGGTTCGTTCTCCGAGCTTGTAGGTTGGTTTTTGAACGTTTCATTACCAGGCTAGGTAACATCTTCAGCAGAGTTTAGGGGATGTCAGTGTCACTGTTCTTGTTTATAAGGGCTTCAGGTGTGTCAAGTGAGGGTCTTGTGTTGGGTCAGCTCTGAGTCATCAGTGAGAGTCTTGTGCTGGGTGTTCCGAAACGTTTGGAAACCAACCCACAAGCTCGGAGAACAAACCTTCACCCTCATCCTACACCCGAGCTACAGATATTTGCCACTATTACAAAGGATGCATCTGTTTGGGGGAACTCTGGCACTGAACACAGGGCTCAATATAGCTTAGGGCAGTGATGGCGAACCTATGGCACGCGTGCCACAGGTTAGGGTTAGGGTTAGAGCCATATCTGAGGGCACGCGAGGCATTGCCCTATGTCAGCTCCAGCTGATTTTCAGCCTTCTTTTCGGCCGTTTTCGCTCCCCCCAGGCTTTCCTGAAGCCTGGGGACAGCGAAAAATGGGCCAACAGGCCAACCGGAAGTTCATTTCTGAACTTCCAGTTTGCCCGTTTGGCCATTTTTCGTTGTCCCCAGGGTTCAGGTGGCTTTCCTGAACTCTGGGGAGAGCGGAAAACAGCCCAACGGGCCTACCGGAAGTTCAGAGGCTTCAGTGAGGCCTGTGTGCATGCGCTGGGGGGGGGCAGAGCGGGTGTGTGTGCATATGCGTGAGGGGCAGCATGGGGGTTGTGCGCATGCGCGGGGGGGAAGGCATTGCATTATGTGTGTGGGCACACGAGTGAGCGCTATCCTTTTGGCACCTGAGCCAAAAAAGGTTCACCATCACTGGCTTAGGGAGATTTTCCATTTGGCCTATCAGCTTCTTGCTTAGTCTCACCTGGCCTTTTTCCTGAACCTAACTTTCTCTTCCTAACCCAGGGTGCCCCCCCCCCAACTCCAACTTCCCAGGTATGATATGGGAAAAGCTTTTCTCTCCATTAAGGTGCTGACAGGCCTAATAGCTTTATCTTCCAAGGCTGTAAAACACTAATCTTTTCTCTAGACTTATCATCACTTCTTCAAGGGTTCTAGAATAGTTCAACAAGGACATTCCCAAATCATGTCAATGTATTACTCTCTTTTCTTTTATGCTGACCTCAGAGCTTCATAATACTTTGAGAGACAATTATGGCTTGGTAAAGCACGTGGGTGAATGAGAATTTGAACTGACATCTTTCTCATCTCAGCATCTGAATTTTAGTCCTCATATTAAATATTGAGCAAATAACTGCATTCCTTTGAGTGTTCTCCCAATGCAATTGTGCACATGCTCTCTCTCTCTCTATATATATATACATTATAATTTAATATAGTTATTCTGTGTAAAGTTTTTAGCAAAGGCCATTTTTAAGCCTTCGGAGATAATTTTGTGGTTATATTATGCTTTTGATGGTCAAAGCCTGAGATAAATTTGATTTGATCTTAACTTTAAATGTTGCAAATAGAAGCAATGATGACAAGTCAGATATAGACAAAATACCGATATAGACTACATCTTTTCAGGATTTCTTACAGAGAGATATTTATAAGGATAGGACATTTTGTTAGCAAAGCCAAAGAAGCTATAACTCAATCAACAGAGGCGCTTTTCCTTCCAACTTTACATACTTACAAAAGATGCAATAATTCTAGAAGCTGGATGTACATTAGGGTCTTTTCCTTGTTGATAAATAATCCTTTGGAGTGTAGCTATCCAGACATTCCTTCACAGAATGATCTGAAAATAATGCTCATAGTTAGATTGAGCAGGTGAGCCTTGTGTGCATTTTTTGTCTTCTAGGGTTGGATGGTATGGGGGACATTGAGTAGATATGGTTAAAAAGCAGGCTTGACTTATGACTTGTCACTTAATGACTGCTTGAAGTTATGACAGATTTCAAAAAGCTACTTACAACTTTTGGGATCTCCACTTCAAAATTGAAATTGAAATTGACAATGTTGACATATTTGTTTTAAAAGTCACATTGGAGAATCTCTTGAAAAAAAGAGAAATTTATTCTTATTTAGTAGACATTCTGAAGAAGAAAAAGATTTTATTTTATGAGGACAAGCTGGAAGGAGTAACTTAAATTTAATAAGTTAACTGGAGTTAGGATAGATTTTCTGTTGGTTTGATATATGTAATTAAAAGAATGTTCCAATATGTTGTTTGTGCTTATAAAGTGGGTTTGAAAATGGGATGAATTGGTTACTGTTAAAGTTTGCAAAATATTATTGAAATTAAATTTGGAAAGCATTTACTGTATGTTCAAAAGGAAAAGAGAAAGAAAAAGAGGTTTTGGATTTTTTTGTTCTTTTATACATAAAACGCTTGAGCAATTCCTAAAGTTTGCAAAAATTGAAAGTGAATTTGAAAGTATATATGTTAAAAGGAAGTTTAAAAAGTTGCATTAGAATTAATTGACTTTAAGTATAAAGGTGACATTTTTAAAGAAATGATTAGAGCAGGGTGTCAAACTCACGTCGTCACGGTGGCGTCACGTGACGTATCGGGGCTTTTTCCCCCTTCGCTAAACCGGGCGTGGGCGTGGCCAACATGTGATGCATCTGGCCCGCGGGCCGGGAGTTTGACAGCCCTGGATTAGAGTCTTAAAATAAGAGTTTTCCCTTTAAGAATTTGAAAGACTATAGTGATTTTTGTTCATATAGATAAGTGATCAGTGTAAATAGAAATATACATCATTTCCCAAAACAGAGGAAAAATGAATTTGGTTAAGATGGTGATGCAAACTGTTTTAAACAAGGAGAGTTTGGTCTTGTTTCTATTGGGATATTGCTTCTTGTTTTTATGCTTGAAACAGAAACCCCCCCCCCCCACAAAATTTAGAATTTAGTTTGAAGATTTAAAGTTGTGAAGTTATAGAAATGGCTTGTAATAATTATAGGTAATGTAAAAAGTTGAGTATTTTTTTTTTATCCTGAAATGTGATCTGCCTGACTGTGGAGGGGAATTGTGGAAATCATAACTTGGAGGATGGGTTGAAAGTAGCTGGAGGGGGACTCGCAATCCCTCTCCACAGTCAGGTGGATCACATTTCATATGCTTGGCAACCAGCTCATATTTACGACCAATTCCTCTGTCCTGTGACCATGTCACCATGATTTGTGACTTTTTAAACATTTTCTAGCAGAAAAAGTTGTTATCCTGGATTTGCTTAATGGTTCATTTAACAACCATGCGATTTTCTTAATTACTTACGATAACGTAAGAGTTATACTCACTTCATGACTGCCGTAAAATGGTCGTAAAATTGAGTCCAGTCACATTGTGCCTCATCTTGTAACCGCAATGACCTATGATAACAATTCCAGGCGCCATTGTGATCATACGTTGAAGACTACATACATATAACTTTCTTTAACCTGATGCTCTCCAGAGGTTCTGGCTCATATCTTCCATCAACTCCATTCAGCACAGCCTACGTTGACTCTTTGTCCCTTGCTTCCATCCTGTTAAACATTTCACTCATCACTCATTCATTAAAGTGGAGGGTTGTGAATATGTAAATCAGTTTGAAATATGGTGAGGTTTCAAGTAAGACTTTCTGATGTCACAAAGTCTGATGATGTCACGGGGATCTCTTAAACAAGGGCTACTCAGCTTCAAAGGTAGATGCCAGAAGGGCAGTGAAGAGGCTGAAATGATCTCTTTCAGGTAGCATCACGAGAAATGGGTGGAAGGTAGGAATGTATGTCTGAATGGTACAACAAAACCCAAGGGAAAGAAGCAGAGGCTCCATTTTTCTGGGAAATTCTGGAAGGAAAGCCCAGCATATTTGCCGGGTGATAGCAAGATAGGTAAGCTTTCCTTAGAATTTGGCACAAGTGGGGGAAGAGGTGATGGCTCTTTCTCTCTCAAATTTTACTTATTTTTTGTTCTGGAAACTTGTTTTTAAGTTGATGATAAACCTCTAAAACACTGGCACAAATAACCTATTTTAAATCTGAAATGATGACACTTCCCTGTTTTCAACAATCTTTAAGAGAACATGCCAGCCACGAAGCCTAGTGGAACGGGCTTGCTTTCACGCCACTCGTTCCTCATCCCACTGTGAGGAGCTATTTTCTCAGAGAATTTTTTTTTTACAGAGGAGTTCCTATTTTTTTTTTTTTTTAGCTGTGACACATGCTGGAGGGTATATTTTTGTTTTTTTGTAGAATATGGCATTTTTTGGCAGGGCCCAGTGTTGGGGAGGAGAAGGCATGGACTCGAGCCATCTGGGCGGGGCAAAATACTTGCTAGGGAAATGTGTTCACGGCCACATTTTTCAAAGGTTCATCATGTATTTTCACTGAGAAGGCAAACTTGGGTTAGGAAACTTGGAATGAGGAGTTTGGGGGTCACCTCTGAACCCACCCAAAGTGTTCAAATAAGGATCTGAAAGCCTTTGCACACTCTTTTGGGGTTAGTCACACTTAGCCTCTTGGGTCCGGCTGTTTGTGCACACGGCCAGGCCCCAAGCCTGCCATTTCTAAGCACTCAGTGGGACATTTTCCATTAAAATCAACATGGGATTTCAAGTTCTGTGCTGATAGGGATACGGAGAAAATTATCCAACAGGGATTGATTCATTAGAGAACCATTCAGTTCCAGTGGAATCCGAAGCCTTTCCACTTAAGGATTGTTTGCCATGATGTGAGACACAATTTTGTTTATCAGACAGCTGCCTTTCCCAACCTGGAGACCTCCAGATGGGCTGTACTTCAACCCCCATAATTCCCAGCCAGCTTGGCATTGATTTCTGCTAGCTTTTCGGAATTCAGAAGCCTACTTTCAGGTCTTCTGGGTTCTTTGGACTCACAGAAAACCTCAAATGTATTAATTAGGGTTAGGTTTTATATGTCAACTACAGCTACTAGTTCAAAGATATGAATGCTCAGACGCTCATTTTAGGAATTAACTGGTTTGGAAGGCAGAGGGGTTAATCATGATTATGTCTATATTCACAAACAATTATATTCCAATGTAATAAATCCATAACATTAGTTCTTCCAAACCGATGTCCACCAGATGCATTGTGATTGTATTTCTCAGAATTCCCAGTCAGGGTGAGAGATCTGGGAGCTGAACAGGCATTTACAATTTGGATTGCATTTAGATAGGGAGGTCTGGCATTTTGGGACTGGGCACTGCTAACTTTGGACCACATTGACATTGACACTGACCACACTGAGATTGGACAACCATTTGTCTGAAATGGTATAGGGCTTCCTGCCTGAGCAGGGGGTTGGACTAGATGACCTCCAAGGTCCCTTCCCATTCTGTTATTCTGTTATTCTGTCTGTTACCGAGGACTGTCCTCCTTCAAGAAAGCAGAGGAGAACATTTTGTAAGCATCTCTGTGTCCCCGATGAACTTGACAAATATAGCCCTGTGCACAAAGGCCATTTCCCCACTCCAGGGTTCAAGTGCTCCCACCCTTCCTTGTGTTGTCAAAGAAACACTGCGTGTCATAAATTTGGTTGCTCAGATTGTCATCTCCATCCTGGTCTGGCAATGTTTTTAAGCAGCTCGGTGCTGAATTATGCTGCCCTCCCTGGTGGGTGAGGGCGGCCCCTCCCTTTCCATCCTGTCATCCTTCTCTTTTGTGATGTCACTTGCTGGTGGGAAAGATGTACAAATCAAGCTGCTGCATTTGCCTTGGTAGCATTTTAGTCTTTACTCATTTTAGTCTAATATAGTTCACCGTTCGCCTAAATCTGCCTTTGCCCTCTGTTGCCTTTCTTTATTCCTCATTTTTGGGAGAGGAAAGGTGGTATTTTCATCTAGGAAAACTTTGAAACTTTGAAAGAAATATTTAGGCATTTGAAAATACAGATAGTCCTCAATATACAACAGTTCATTTAGTAACCATTCGAAGTTACAACGGCACTGAAAAAAGTGACTTATGACCATTTTTCACACTTATGACCATTGTAGCATCCCCATGATCATGTGATCAAAATTCAGATGCTTGGTTACTGACTCACATTTATGACAGTCGCAGTGTCCCGGGATCATATGATCCCCTTTTGCGACCTTCTGACATGCAAAGTCAATGGGGAAGCCAGATTCACTTAACAACCGTGTTACTAATTTAACAACTGCAGGGATTCATTTGACAAATGTGGCAAGAAAAGTTGTAAAATGGGGCAAAACTCACTTCACAAATGTCTCACATAGCAACATAAATATTGGGCTCAATTGTGGTCGTAAGTCAAGGACTACCTGTATTTCTCTCTCTCTCTCTCTTTTCCTGGATTTCTCAACTGTATACTTAGTTATGTCTTAGTTGTATTTTCTGGGCTGTGCTGCAGTGGGTTGTTGCACTTGTGTTGAGGGTTGTGGGGAAGGCAATGCTACCAAGTGAATTGGAAGCCGTGGATGAGTTTATATACTGTATAGCTAAACTTCCTACGGTTCAGTATGTAAAAACGGGGAGCAGGATACCAACCCAGAGGCCAAATGCTGAACTGGATCTTGTCCAGTAACAAGAGGAAAGGGGGTGGGGGGCTCTTTCCAGAAAGAGATCTACTGTTTAGAAAAAGGGGCAAAGCAGCAGATATTTTCTACCCTCTTATTAAGGTGGGAGCCTGTTGCTTTAAGCAGGAAAATTTCTCGGATGGCTTGGTGTGTGTGTGTGGGGGGGGGAGAACATTGGAGTGTTGGGGCACCTTGTTATTGAGTTCAACTGCAAGATGGGGAAGGGCCAAGTGGATCGAGCAATTCAGAATTAATGCATCTTTTTTTTGAATGTATACTTTGCATAAATGCCACCTAAAGCAATTGGCTGAACGCATAGGAATGCCGTTGTCTTCCTTGTGAGTGCAGTCACTCTTATTTTTCATAGGAGGGCAAAACCTGGGTTGATATATCAGGCTGCCCGAGATGTTCTTGGCAGTTCTGGACCCCAGGTAGGTGTTTGGCTGCCCCAAAAGCTGGCTCTGCCTCCGTTATTGATTTTCCTCGAACTCCAGCCCTGCAACCTTTTCCAGAGCTTTGTGCCATGTGCTGAGAGGTCTGATCTGCAAAATGCATTGCCAGGCACACACTATATATACTGTCGTGGTTTCACAATGAACTATTCAGGCTGGATTCAGATGGGGCTTCAAAGCCAAACGTCTCTCCAGTCTTTTTTTGGTGGCTACTGCTGCTTCTCTCTTGCCAGGTTCCACAGTTTGGCAGACTTTTTTTTTTTTTTAACCACATTCCTGTGCAATTCACTTGTGGAAAGTCTCCCCCCCCTCCCCAAATCCACTGCCAGGTTTTTAATAAGGAGAGTGCGTGTCTGTTTTCTCTTACAGCTGAAGCTACAAAAAGAAGAGAGAGTTGAAAAGCTAAGTTTCAAGGCTGTGATATTTTCCTTCCCCGCTACTCTCTCTCTCCCCCCTTCCCCTTCCCCTGCTCACTTGCAATTTCATCTTCTCTTTCTTTTTGGGTAAATGCTTCATTTTGCAGCTTGTTCCTTGCAACCACACCCTGGGCTGTGCTGAGTTAGCTCTTGCCAGTTAAACCTGTTTATAATTAGGAGCCTCTCCCAGCAGTTTACCAGCCAGAGCAAAACTGCCTTCTGAAAAGCAAAAATCCAGAGAAAGTGTGCTTTCCTTTTTTCCTTCCTCTTTAAGAAGACCTGGTTCAGAAATAAAGGAGAAGCTGTTGTAAAAAGTCCACATTCAATCAAAAAAGTGTGTGTGTGTGTGTATGGGGGGGGGGCTTTCTTGTGACTCTTGGAGGTGCATAATGTCCTTGTAAGCTGCATGGGCCGTAACACCTGCATCCAAGATGCCGGATTCTCTTGGCGTATCTGCACAGCAGATGTGGAGAGATGTTTCCCTGATCAGGGCACCAGTACCACATGCTTTGTTTCCTGACTGATCCACGGGCCTCCTCTCTGAACGGCCATGACAGCCATGTGGTGGGAGAGAGTTTCTTCTCGATATGTAGCAACCCAGACATGTTAAATTGTTCATACAGGCAGGCAGACACATGTTTAAACTAGTTGGCAGGCGAAGGTAATCTTTGCAGCAGGAGCAGGAGTGTGTCTGGGGTAGTGCGGTAGAAAATATTCTCCCAGTGACTGTTCGTTGTATGAACTTTGAAGGGGTGTTCACATGTGTGGGTGGTGATCCCTGCCCTGCCCAAAATTTTATGCCTTTGTTCTCCGTTAATCCACAGATCCCTTCTCCTCTCTTGCCCCGAGATAAATTCTGCTCTCCCGTTCTTCTACCGTATAACCACAATTCCATCCAATCAGCCGTCTTGCTGTAGATGTGAAGATGTCCTAATGTTACAGAACTGGCTATGTGGTGAGGTCACAAAGCCAAGTCAGAGAGAAAGTAGTATTTTCCATTCTGGTGTTTAATTGATTTATTTTGTGATATTATACCATCGGTGAGATTTGACTATAGGTAGTCCTTGACTTAAAACAGTTCATTTAGTGACCGTTTCAAAGCTACGTCACTGAAAAAAGTGATTTATGACCGTTTTTCACACTTATGACCGTTGCAGCATCGCCATGGTCACGTGATGTACATTCGAATGCTTGACAACTGGTTCACATTTATGACGGTTGCAGTGTCTCTCAGGGTCATGTGATTACTTGCATAGGGATTATTTTTTATACTATTTATGTTGTTTGTATTTTTTGTCATGGATTGCACCAGTGAGGCTAAAACCAATTTCGTTGTATACATGATGTACAATGACAATAAAGGCTATACCACTATCATCTTTTGCGACCTTCTGACAAGCAAAGTCAATGGGGAAGGCAGATTCACTTACCAACCAATTTAACAGCTGCAGTGATTCACTTAACAAACGTGTCAAGAAAAGTCATAAAATGAGGCAAAACTCACTTAATACATTTCTCACTTAGCAACATAAATTCTTGGTTCAATTGTGATCGTAAGTCGAGGAGTACCTGTATAATGTTGCAAAGCTAATTCAGATTGATAGTAGGAGAATTGAGTAGATCCTTTTCCTCACTGCCTATTGCCCCTTGAAAAATTGCCATAAGGGGAAATATATTACATGGAAAGGGGAAATGTTCCTTAATTGTGCATTACCTGGATGGCTCAGCATTTCATACTTTTTAATATCTGTAAAGTATCCCTGAGCCCTCATTCAATAATTGGCAGTAAGAAAATACAGAATCAAATTAGAATTGGAATCCAGCTTGACAAAAAAACTGCTCATACTTTCCGTGGTGATCCTAATTCTAGTGATTACCTATACATATTTCATAAATAACACTGAGCTTTTGATCAGATTCTATTGTCTAGGCCTCCGACCTACCTGCCAGATTGCACATTTTTATCTTTCAGGAATGCTTCAACATGTAGTATCCCTAGAAAACAAGACAGGCCATGTGCCTCTAGGAAGCTACAAGCAGGCCAAAGAAGCAATGGGCCCCTCTTGGTCTCAGTCACAACACTATTTGCTGAGCCTCTGAGTTAGGATTCAAATATACCCATTGTGGCCTGTTTAAAAAGTGGACAATTTTGCTGTATACTTCCTGTAATATAGTAGTAGAACCACCTGTCTTGGGAAAACTCATTATCCAAGAATTGCATGTGTTTTTCTGGCTCCTGAACACCCACATAATGTTCCTGACATTGGGTGGCAAACCCACTAATTTTCATTGGAGAGAGAGTTCCTGTTTTTGTTTTTTTTCTCCCTGCTAAATTAAATGGCAGGGCTTAGAACATTTATTTGGTTCCTTAATCTCTCCCCCAATAAAAAGATTGAAGTTTCCAGTCTTGCTCACTTGACAGAAATTGCTACTTACCATGCTACTGCGGCCCTCAGGACTTGGGGAAAATTTAAAAATATGGCACCCAGAAAACTTCCAACCAAAAAGGTTGACTAGTGGATTGCAACCAGAAGCATCAAGGTCTCGCTCCTGCCATTTGTAAACCATAAAACCTCACCGTTTCATATGTTGTCTTGATACAACCATAATAGCTTGTTCTATAAACCATTGACTAAAGCAAACCATAGTATCATTGCTTGCTATCTTATGCATGGTGCATTCAGGATCCCTACAGTATTTGTATAACAAGCAATGGATGAAGGGAAGTATTGACTCGGAGGAAAAACAGATGGATTAAACGGGAAGGTGTAAAGGCGTATTGCCAAGTCTTCTGTTTTACTGTGAAATCTCTAGGTTGCATCTTGGCAAATCTAACAGCCCCCCCCCCCGTAAAATACAAGCCCCCCCCCCCCCGTTTTGCCTCCTCAAACTTTCCCTTTCAAAATCTAAATCTTGCCTTCCCACCTGCCCCCTGATCTACCCCTCTCTTTGGGTTTCCCAGAAGAAATGGACTTCTCCTTCAAATTCATTCAACAGGGACTGAGCACTGGGTATTTGGGGCCTTGCTGCTAGGCAGTGAAATAATCTGTCCTCATCAGAAAACTATGTCCTCTTACAAATGTGTCTGGCTCTACCCACCCCTTTGCCTGCCATTTAAAGTTGAAGAGGGAGCTGTCCCTGGAAACCAGCTTCTGCAGATGATTCCCCCCCCCATTCTTTAAAGAGCTCTTGGCCATTTCCCTCTTAGTGCTCACCTTATTTCTGAGACACCCCTCCCCCACGCACCCCCTCACAACTACCATGCAACAAGTATTCCTATGCAAGAGAAAAAAACTCTTGCCTTGCAGTGGAGAGCTGAGCTTTGCTGGAAGGAAAAAGCTTTCTTCAGAAGAAATCCTGAGTTCTAGGATGTGGACCCAGATCCTGGCCAAAGGCAAACAGCAATATATTAAGAAGAATACTTTTGTTTTACGAGGGTAGAGCCTCACAGAAAAAAAATGGTTGCTTTGCTGACCTTCATCACTTTCTTTTTTTTCTCTCCATTCTATTTCTTCTTTTCATTCCATTCATGAAAATGGAAATTTGAAAAGGGGAAATTTAAAAAGGCTGTTTCTGAGCAGCATCATTCAGATTTCAAGATTTCACAGAAATGGGGAATTGTGCCTTTTCTCATCAGGGACAAGAGAGAACATGTTAGTTAAGAGACACGGTCCTTATAGTATGATGTGAAGGATAATGTAGAGGAGAAAAGCCTCAGATTGTTTTCAGAGCAGAGTGATAACTCCATCTGCAGAAGTGCCAGCACTGTTGATTCATTTTCCTTCCTCTAGAAACTAATGGGGTGTTGTGAAGGGGTTTCAAGTTTTTAGTGTTAATTGCGACAAGTTGTCATAGTCAACTTGAGTTCAATCAAGCTGCGATGAAGCCTCATCCCAAGTGATCTGGTCATTGAAGGAATATGTGAGTGTGTGCGTTTGTGTGTGCTGGGGAAACTATTCCTCTGTGTGAATCATAGGTCTTTGCAAACCATTTGAAGACACGGATGTTTCACTTGTGAGCAAATCTCTGTATTGGCTGCTTGAAAGTTTGACTATTTTTACTATTGGGCTGTCCCAAATTTTCTTGGAAGCAGCCTAGAAAAGTTCTTTGAATTTTTTTTTTTTAAAAATGGCATGAGGTTACCACTAGTGCCTGAAAAAGGTCAGCTGGGCGCTTGATCTTTTTAGAAGTAAATAAAACATGGATGTGAAGAGCCTTGCACTTTAGAATGGTTGTTGAGGCTTGGCCTGATTGCGTGCTAAGTTCCTAGATTCCACCAGTATTCAGAAGAAAACCAGACTGAAGCATGAAGCAATCATTGTGTACTTAGACTCAGAAGAGTGCAGAGTAGCCAGCTATCCCCACTATTGATTACTGTAGTTTCTGTGGTAGATTTAATGACCCTAAAAGATAGCCTCTATTGTCTATTGTCCCACTGCCATCAAATGTTTTTGAGGAAGTAGACTGATAGGGGGGGGGAAATTGGTAAGAGGAGAAATTCTTGCTAGCAAATACAAGGAACTGTCTGATGCGTACGAGAAACATTGTATTTATACCATCATTCTATGCAAGTCCATAGCAGTAGTAAAAAAAGTCTTTCATTGGAAACTTCAGATTTCTTCTTGAGAAACTTAGATTTCATTTCAGGTTCTTCTTCTTCTTCTTTTTTTTTTTTTAAAGAAGAAAAATATTAGCCCTGGTGTTTGAGGAAAAGAACTGATGGAAGTGAGATATACAGAGTGGGCACTCAGTGATTCAGTGCTGCCTTCTCTAACTTTAAGACAGTGACATTAAACATACATCCTTACAACTAGTCCTTGACTTATGACCAGTCACTTGCAACCATTTGAAGTTATGACCGACCTGAAAAAGGGACTTAAAGGGACCCAGATTCAAAGTTGTGACAGTCGGGCCCCCTCCGCAGTCACATGACTGAGCTTCAGGCACTTGGCAACATGGCCAGATTTACGGCCATTTGCAGTTTCTTGTCATGTTTTACAATGGTTTTGCTGAAAATGGCAAAACCATGCTCATATCAAACCCTGATGATTCCCCTTTATGGCCATTGTGACATATAACCGTGACAGGCAGGCTTCGTTGCGATTGTATGTCAAGAACTAGCGCCACTCGTTAAATTATTTGTACCACTCATTAAAGCAGGACTGATTAAAGA
The DNA here is from genome assembly GCA_003457575.1 of Thermophis baileyi. NCBI lineage: Eukaryota > Metazoa > Chordata > Lepidosauria > Squamata > Dipsadidae > Thermophis > Thermophis baileyi. The sequence goes on from QLTV01012193.1 coordinate 2,781,101, forward strand.
ACGTGTTCCTCTTGGCTTAATCCAGTCCATAGGCTGATCTACAAGTCCTGTCCATTCTATTCTTAATGCCTGAATAGCTTAGGACCTTTTTCTCTGCGCAGGCGACAAACAAATCTTCCAGAACTTCATCTTTTTCAATGGAGTGTTTCACTTCATGGGTTTTTTTTTTTATACTATGAAATCATTCCAAAATCCTTTACTTGGTTGTTAGCTTCAATGAATTGACTGTTGTCTGGCTTTAGAGCAGATTCAAAACTCATTTCCAAATTTTCAATCAAATGGATTCAAAACTAGTGGTCATGTCTGCAGTGAGATAAAAGGTGCCCAGTATTTTAGGAAGGGAATTCTGTACCCTGCCCCCCCTCCAGCTATCATTTATCAACATTTTTGGGATGGCAAGGCTGATCCTTTAATCGCTTTTAAATAAGTTTCAATCTACTGTATACCTACAGTGGAACAAAGTAGTAGATGTTGAAATTATTGTAAAGCATGTATGTAATGTACAGCAGTACATTGTTTTAGTTTTGTTGTGTGCCTCCCAGAGTCATCTGCTTGTTGGATGGCTATATAAATTTGGTAAATAAATAAGTCAATATGCCAGGGAGAAATGTTTAGTTTTCACTGACATATTACATATCTCCCCAATCCTGATTCTGTGAGTTTGCATTGAGAAGTTTTTGTAAACCATGTTCCTTGAAGAGCAATAATGCACATTTTATTTATCTTTTCATCACCCATCCCACTAGTTCTTACATCAACATGATTACACTGGGGCTCTAACTGAAGAGAAACTCTTATATGGTACACTTTCTACTGAAAATCCATTACCGCAATGGAGAAAAAGACAGGATATAGTGTCTTTTGTTTGGCAGCATCATTGTCTGAATTCTCCATAAAATTCTAGGAAGGGAACCACTTGATTGCTTGGTCAACAGCTTGTCTGAAAGCATCCTCAGAGTAGCAGCTCCACATGAAAGAAGAGCGAGCATGTCAATAATTTGGAAATGAAAGGGATCCAATGGAAGAGGTAGAGAGAATAATGGTACCCATGAAGGGGTGAAATTCAAAATTTTTCCCTACCGGTTCTGTGGGCGTGGCTTGGTGGGCGTGGCAGGGGAAGGATACTGCAAAATCCCCATTCCCTCCCCACTCCTGGGGGAAGGATATTGCAAAATCCCCATTCCCACCCCACTCCTGGGGGAAGGATATTGCAAAATCTCCATTCCCACCCCACTCTGGAGCCAGCCAGAGGTGGTATTTGCCGGTTCTCTGAACTACTCAAAATTTCCGCTACCGGTTCTCAAGAACCTGTCAGAACCTGCTGTATTTCACCCCTGTACCCATGTAAGTGAATAGATTCCAGCAGAGGAAGCAGAATATGTTATACTTGGGGCACTTGGCATGCGTCACCTTCCTGAGTCTGCACTTCTAGAAGAATAAGAATATTGTGAGTAAGGTAGTAAATTATTACTTACATACTTCTACATGAGAACATGTCTGTATTGTGAATCAACAACAATGATTCTTGTTTTCTAGCCTTTTTGAAATTGAATCTGTAAAGCAGAGTCCTGCTGTGTCAAAAGATAACCAGGGATGCTTCTTGCCACTTCCGGGAGATCAAGCAGGTCGTCTCCAGGCTGGATCTTGCAGCTGCAAAGGGTAGCAGCTAGGTGTGCTAGACCCTGGCTCTTTGACAGAAAATCTACACATGCAGAGTGATGGCAGGATCCAGGGTGTGGTATGTGTGGGCATGCAGCTATTCTCACTAAAGTGCTTGGACAGGAGAAAATCTGTCTGGATGTTCAGTTCCTGGCATCTCCTGTTATTCTGGTCTTCTTATGTTCTGTAATTGTCCTATTTGTGGGCAAATGATAGTTAAACCTTCTCCTTCAGCCATTCCTCACTTGCCCCGAACAGTGGCACAAATATGCCCTGCCAGTGACAGCCTTCAGTGGTTCTTTAAATAGTATTTTTCTTCTTATCTTGACACAATTTTGCCAAGATAGTTGCAGTTGGGTGACTCCTGAGTTTGGGCTCAGTCCAGCTCCTTCTGGGTCAATTTATTTGTTTATTTCTTAGATTTCTATCATGTCTTTCATTTGGGAGCTTGAAGTTGCCTCCATATCCCTCTTAGTTTTCCCCACAACAGCTCTATGGGGTAGGTTGGGCTGAAGAGAGTAACTAGCCAAAGCCATCCTCACAGTAGGCTTTGAGGCACAGATGAGCCTTAATAGCAGCTGACTGGCATGATTGGATTGAATGATGAAGTAGAGACAGATGGCTCATCTCTGCCAGATGTTCATGTTGCTTTTGAACATCCAGCTAGAAGTCTCTGCTGATTGAACACAGATTCAAGACTGTCTTGGAATAGCCCTTAGTTTGCTCTTCGCTCCTTTTGAACATGGATTGAGTTTATTTGGGAATAGCACTAAACCTGCATCCCAAAGGAGTCCAGCTACTATCTGTATCAGTTTACAGGCCCCTTTGAATGTGCCTATACAAAGCACTTCTGCTAAACCAGATGAATTTTGAAAGAATGCTAAATCTACTGATCTTGCTAACTGCCAAAGATTGCTTCCTCTTCAATCCTACCAGTATCCACTGACTGATATTTTCCTTCCATGGTAACATGTGGGGGTGAGAGGAAGGGGGAGACAAAGGCAAGAGAATTCTACCAATCCCTGTTCTTAATCCACCCTCTTCGTCATAACAAGGAGAGCATCCTTTACAGTCTCATTGTTGAGCCAGGATAGGGATTGCTACTTGGGCAGCAAATTTTATGCCAGTATACTTTCTGCTGGCTTGAGGATTGGTAGAGAGCACTTTCTTGTCAGTGAAGAAAATCTCACAGCAATCACAGTCAAGGGGGGATTTAGAGTCTTAGTGCACATTTCCCATTAATTATGGGTTGCAGAGAGAAGAACAGCAAGAGAAAGTGGAAAAAGTTCTCCCCTCACCGATGTAATCAATTGTAGGCCCACCTTTTTGTCCACTTTTTAATCTATTGGATCTTAGCCCAGATAATATAGCCTGTTGCTTTTCAGATGACATTCAGGCAGGGGTGGGTTCCAGATTCTGCTACTGCCGGTTCGCTCAGGGACGCGCTGCGCGCACATGCAGTACTAAAAAACAAGATGGCGGCACTTATGGCGCCACTGAGAGAACCGGCTCGGGGGCGTGGCAGGCCTGGGTCGCTGCCGGTTCCAGCGACCCAGGCCGCCAAGTTACTAATGGTTCTATAGAACCGGTCCGAACCGGTAGGAACCCACCTCTGCATTTAGGTTGCTTTTTATGTGGCAGAATAGCAGACATAGCCACATAGAATCTTCTCTTTGGCATATTGAACAGCCTGGCATCTCTTACCATTTATTTTCTTTAGCTTGTCAGCCATTTTTGTGGCCCATTGAATTCTTTTCATCATGTTTTTTCTGAAAACTAGAATAAATGGCTCATTAACAAAATCACCCTCCCTCCCTCCCTCCTTCCAGGAGACTGATTGGCTGCAGCCTTTCTCAATTTGGTGCCTTCCAGATGTGTTTGGAATATGACTCTTGGAATTTCAGCCAGTAGGGCCATTGGCAGGAACTGGCTGGGAATTACATGGATTGCAGCCAAGCACGCTTGGTTTAATGCATTTTAGAGAAAGATTGGGGGGCCCTTCAGACACACATGCCCTAGTGACCTAGCAGCTTGATAACTGCAGCACCCGCTTTTGATGACCACTCAGAAATTTTAATTAGTCCAGCATATAAGGGGGCAAGAAATAATGGGCATGTCTCTGTATGCCCTTGTAATAATTACTTTATGAGCTGCACAGGTTGCCAGTTTGTTTCTGGATGAAATTAAAGTGCTGCTTGTTCCCTATAAAGCCCTACATATCATGGGCCCTGTTTCTTGAGGGACTACCTCAGTGGTGGGTTGCTGCCAGTTCAGACCGGTTCTCCCGTACCGGTAGCGGAAATTTGCATCCACTCGCCAAACCGGCAGCGATGGCCGGCTGTCCACGCCCCCGAACCGGTTCTCCGGTCACCACAGCTGGAAAAGAACCCTCTGGGCATGCGCAGACGGTCATTTCTGCGATGTGACATAGGCGCAAAATGCGCACTTCCGTCACGATGCGAACCGGTAGGGAAGGTAAGTGGAACCCACCCCTGGACTTCCTGTGTTCTTTAACAACATCTATTTTCCAAAGCACCAGAAATCAGGATAAGAAGCAATGGATGGAAACTAATCAAGGAGAGAAGCAACCTGGAATTAAGGAGAAACTTCCTAACAGTGAGAACAATTAACCAGTGGAACGGCTTTGCCTTCAGAAGTTGTGGGTGCTTCATCACTGGAGGTTTTTAAGAAGAGACTGGACAGTCACTTGTCTGAAATGGTATAGGGTCTCCTGCTTGAGCAAGGGGGTTGGACTAGAAGACCTCCAAGGTCCCTTCCATCTCTGTTAATTCAGTCAATTAGATGCTGCAAGGTTTGCATGCTCTTTCAGTTAAGCAACACCATCTATTAGGACCCCCAAAGTTCACTTTCTCTGTACAGCACCCACCCTCTGAAATAAGGCTTCCCCTGAGATCTGGATTCTCCCTGTCCTCACTCTGTTGTGGTTTAGGAGAGGTTGTGAAAACCTGGCTCTTCGCACAGGCCTTTTTTGAGTGAGAATGAGAGCCATCATTCCATTCCATCTGATCTTTCATGCCTGCCATCTTTTATCTTTATCTTTTATGTCTTACTGTATTGATTTTATTTTGATTTCTTTATAGGTTGGTTTGAGCTGCTCAAAGTTATTGAGAATCAGCTAGCACAGTTTAAATAATAATAAAATGATGATGATGATGATGATGATGATGATGATAATGATGATGATGATGTCTTAATGGTGTATCAGGGAGAGAGAGTCAAAGAACACGCACAGTTTATCAAGGCCATAATCTGAAGTTATGTTTATCGTAGATCATATTTCCCAACCTTAGCAACTGTAAGATGTCTGGACTTCATCTCTCAGAATGCTGGCCAGGGAATTCTGGGAATTGAAGTCCAGACATCTTACAGTTGCTAAGGTTGGGAAACACTGCCCTAGATACTTTAGTTTTTGGCAGCAATATGGCCAAACTGGCCAGAGACAATATTGATTGTGATCCCCCACATCAGGATAGCCCTCTTAAAAGAAGAGAAGGCATGTATCTTAGCGTGTGATAAACTGCAGGGGTTTGGGTTTTTTTGGCTCTGAAATGTATTTGAATATAAGTATATATTCAATATTGTTTGGCTCTTTCTTGAATTGATTTTTCTCATGTTCTTGTCTATTTGTTGTTAACTACCAGGCAGTTCAGAGATGGCAGAGATGCTCATGTTTTGCCAATGTGAATTAGTTCTACCATCCATGAATCAGAGGTCTTAAAAAAGCAAAAGAAAAGCTTGAGAGATGGATCTATGGGTGGTGGAAAAGTCCTGAGAGAGAGAGGGGGGGGAGGGAGAGGGCAAGGTTTCTCTTCCCCACCCCCATTTGAGAGAGAGAGAGAGAGAGAGAGAGAGGGAGAGATCAAGCCTTCATCACCAACCATGATGGTTCTTGAGGCCCTAATACCTGAGCTGTGAGGTTCCTTCGATCACATTCTGTAGGTCAAGAGAATTTGGGATAGGGATCAGATGCCTGTCAGGCGTCCTGCTGCCAGGCTGATGATGTAAACAATGAATGCCCTTTTTGTTCAAGCAGCGTTTTCCCTCCGGCACTGCGGCCTGGTGGAAAAGCAGTCCATGATGTTCATCGTTTGTCCTGGTGGGTTCAATGTGGGCTCCCTTTGTATCGCTGTTGCTTGCCCTTAACCTTTTGCTCGAAAGGAAGAGAAGTGGCCAGAGAGAGAAGGGCGGAAGGGAGGGAATGGAGAAGAGACTGCACAGACTCCACATCAATCTGTCCTTTATAAAAAGAGGCAGCAGCTGAAAAAGAAATGGCAAGGTACAGAACCCAAGGAGATTGTTAGGCCTTGAGGGCTGTTGTCCTCCAACTCCTTCTTCCAGATGTGTATTCTGGTAGCTCTGTGCAAAATCAAGGATGGTGCTGTAATTCCCTGGTTGGGATTAAACACAGTTGGAGCATTCTGGACCTGTACAGTTAGAAACAAATAGAAGGAAAACTTCCTGAAGGAAATTAAAGTTTTTTTGGGGGGGGGTTAATGAACTGGTTCTGGTTCTGGCTGCTCATTTTCATAAAAAGCAACTTTATTTTCCCAAAAAGGCAAGTCCTCTTCCTCCTACATTTCCTTTATTTTTTCCTTCTCTTCTGGTAGAACTAGGCTTTTTCAACAACCCTATATACCAGTGATGGCGAACCTTTTTTGGCTCGGGTGCCAAAAGGGTGTGTGTGTGCGCGCTAGTACGCGCGTGTGCCCACACCCATGCCCTCTCCCGCGCATGTGCACAACCCCCCGCGCTGCCCCCCCGTGCATGCACAGAACCTCACTGAAGCCTCTGGAGCCTATGGATGGCGAAAAACGGATTCCAGCTGATTTTCGGCCTTCCGGAGGTGCCCCCCTCCACGCATGCACACAGGCCTCACTGAAGCCTCCGGACTCCTGAAGCCTGGGGACGGTGAAAAACGGCCAACCGGGCCAACCAGAAAAGAAGGCCGAAAACCAGCTGGCCAGCACGCTGACATAGGGCAACACCTTGCGTGCCCTCAGATATGGCTCCGCATGCCACCTGTGGCACACGTGCCATAGGTTCGCCATCACTGCTATATACATACAGAATACACTTGCCATTCAATAGGAGTGATATTGCAGTCTGCACATTTCAAATTATTTTTTTAACTATATTATCCTTAATACAGGATAAGTACTGGGTCAGGTGAACGCTTGTTTTCCATCCTTTTCAGAGAGGAAAAATAGGGGTGATTTTTTTTCTAAGAAAAGAACCTATACACTAAGAATAGGACAAAGCAAGGCCTAGGTGAAATTACATTTTCCTTTATTAAAAGCGCGGCTGCTGCCCCAGAGTGTTTTATTGTGAAGGTGCCTAACTTATATTTCTTGGCAGCCTTGAACCACAATCAGATGCGTGGAGATGTGCTGCGGTCCTTTGTTAATGAAAGAAAAGGACTTTGTATGTTCTCAGAGATGCTTTCTCATTGATTTCATGCCACTTGGAGCTCTGAGTTCAGGCGCTAGAGACAAACCCTGAGCCTGGGCTATAGCTTAAATTAAGCTGTGTGTTGCCAGTATATTGGATTTCTTCTGTTTTGAGGGGTCCTTGGTGCTCTCTGAGCTTGCTTATTTTCTTGCTGACGTTTCATTACCCAACTAGGTAACATCATCAGTGCTAGTAAGGAGTGCTGTTTGCTGTCAGTTTATATTCTGGTGTCTTGCCTGCCTGTCTGTGTGTGTGTGTGTGTATGGTCTTAGGGATTCTTTGGTTGGGCTGTTTACTGATGGCTCTTTGGCAGTTTCTTGACTGGGGTATTGCTTACTTGATTGTTGGTCTGAAGTTGACCTTGGAGTTAATCTATGCTGATCCGAGTGCTGATTACTGGTGGAGAGGTGCTGGAGTCCTTTTCTCTTTTGGGCTGGTTGATTGTCTCTCCTCTGTTGGATTCCTTCTGCTTTCCCTGAGAGGATGAGATGCCTTTCATCCACGGGAACCTTGCCTGTATCAGTACAAAATGAAAATATTGCACAGCAATTGTGGAGCGGGAAGTGAGAATAGGGGATGGGAGGTAGGGGTGGGGTGGGGTGAGGGGAAACACCAGCTTGGCATAGCTTATGCTGCCAAGCAGAGCAGGGTGTGAGCGCCTCGAACCAGGGACTCTGTGTGCGTTGGAGGAAGAGTGTTTGGTTACCCAGCATGTGGGGAGAGATGTGCTGTGTATCTTACTCAAAGGTCCACACGTGTATGTAAAGGATAGGAACTATGTATAAAAGTTGATTGTTAAAACAGGACTTTGCTTTCCCATCTTTAGCACGCTAACCTAGTGGGAGAGGCAGGCATTTGGGGCTGGCTAATGGGGGGCGACTCCGACTTGTTGAGATAATGGAAGAACTGAGTTAGGAACCTGGCTGAAGTCTCACATCCATTCAGACTTTTATTTAGCATTTTCTTCAGTTGGGGGGGGGGATCCTGTTTTCTATCCTTTCCTTCCAGGAATGGCAATTTCAGAAGATCTGAGAATCTTTAAGAAACTAGCTACAGTCAATCCTCTATTGACTGATTGGCCCATGTTTGTTTGTGTGAATGTTTTATTTTAATATTGATGTATTTTTAAATTGTTTATATATATAGTCTCCCTTTATTTATGTAAAAAAAATATAACATATATATAACACACACACACACACACACACACACACACACACACACACATATATATATACATACACATGCAAGTAATCTAAATGTATGATTGATTTGATTGTTTATGATGAAAGATCATATTTATTTATATATGTATGTAGATATTTATGTTTCTATTTTTGTCTTTTTTTATATACTGTGAGCTGCCCAGAGTCCTTTGGGAGTTGGGCGGCATACAAATTTTGCAAAATAAATAAATAAATAAATATTTACAACCGTTCGCTTAGTGACTGTTCAGAGATAACAACAGGCACTGAAAAAGTGACGTATGCCCATTTTTCACACTTATGACCATTGCAACAGTCCCAGGGTCCCATGACCAAAATTTGGACGCTTGGCAACTGGCATGTATTTGTGAGGGTTGCAGTGTGATCATGCAGCCTTCTGACAAGCCAAGTCAATGGGGAAGCCAGATTCACTTAACAACTGTGTTACTCATTTAACAACTGCAGTGATTCGCTGAACAACTGTGGCAAGAAAGGTCGTAAAATGGGGCAAAACTCACTTAGCAACTGTCCTGCTTAGCAATAGAAATTTTAGGCTCAATTATGGAGCTAAGTCGAGGAATACCGGTATCGAGACACCCCTTATTCAATAGCTGTTGCATTTTTTAAAAAAAAGATGTCTGAAAGTTATACATCCCTGCTTCTCTCTATATACAGGAATGCTAAGCCCAGATTTTCTTTTACTTTGAGATGCTGTGAGAAACTTCAAGAAGTTCAAATAAACTTTTTATTTGAGAAGCCACAAGGGATTGATTCTCATATAACATTAGTGGGGAGGTTCACACGTTGTGTTAAAGCAGAGCAATTACAGTTTTGGCTTACAGTATGCAAAGTTGGCCAATCAGTGGCATTCTGTCTTGCAGCCCTCCTTGAATTTCGGAGTAAAAAAACATAATTTAACTTGGATTTTTATACTTGTCAACATATTGCATGATAATTGATGCCCATGTTGAGTCCCTCCTGGTGTGTCCTTGTTATGTAACTTTTCTATCCTTTTCTAGTTGTACTACTTGGCCCCACCAAGGACACTCACTTGGGGACTGTTCAGGTGGAGCTCAGTTCAGGCAGAACAACTGCCATGAAGAGCCTTGTTTGAGAGCTGCATTCTCCCCTAGTGGGGATGGGTGGCTTCTCAATCTGGCCTGGGCGCCATCATTGAAGGAGTTTTCAAAAGGGAGCAATGTGAAGAATGGCATCTGGGGTCACCCTGGGAGAGATTGGGGGCTGTAGGTGTGACCATGGGTGGCTGCCTGTTCATTTCAGTCCTTTTATTAGAACAGAGTCATTGTTGAGCGGGCACTTTACAAAGTGTAAGAGAACAGATCTCTGACCTAAAGAACCAACAGTGAAAGAATCACTGGGGAGACAACAAAGGGGATGAACACATGGCAGGAGGCGGAGGAGGAGGAAGAGGAGGAGGAGGAGGAGGAGGAGGAGGAGGAGGAGGAGGAGGAGGAGGAGGAGGAGGAGGAGGAGGA
>QLTV01012193.1:2794672-2822038 GCA_003457575.1 Thermophis baileyi
TCTGTTCCTCCCCTTGATACTTTTATTTACCCTTTTCCTGGCCTGAAGTCATGCAAATATTCCTTATTCCAGGAGGGGGATAAATGGAAGCAGACTGGACAAGTTCTTATTACAGGGTAGTCCTTGACCTTTTGCTTAGTGACCATTTGAAGTTGGCAATAGTGCTGAAAAAACGAGTTGCAACCAATCCTCCACATTTACAACGGTCTCTGCATCCTCACAGCCTCATGGTCAAAATCAGGGCACTCAGCAACTGCGGGATCCTTGGTGCTCTCTGAGCTTGCTTGTTTCCTTGCAGACGTTTCAATACCCTGACTAGGTAACATCATCAGTGCTAGTAAGGAGTGATGTTTGCTGTCAGTTTATATTCTGATGTCTTGCCTGTCTCTGTGTGGGTGGGGGTCGTCTTAGGGATTCTTTGGTTGGGCTGTTTACGGATGGCTCTTTGGCAATTTCTTGATTGCTTACTTGATTGTTGGTCTGAAGTTGACCGTGGAGTTAATCTATGCTGATCCGTGTGCCGATTACTGGTGGAGACGTGCTGGAGTCTCAGCAACTGACATGTCAGTTTACAGTGTCCTGGGATGACATGGTCACCATTTGCAACTTTCTCAGCTGGCTTCTGATAAGCAAAGTCAATGGGGGAAGCCAGGTTCACTTAACTACCATGTTAAGTAATTAACGACCCAAGCAAAAAAGAGCTATAATTGAGTATAACAATCACCTTGTTTAGCATGGAAGTTCTTGTCCCAATTGTCATAAGTTGAAGACTACCTGTATGCACATTCTGTGAGTTGCAGTGTGGCAACACCTGCAGTGCACCCAGTGTACATGTTGCTGTGAAGATAAATCCGTGCTGAAAAGCATGATGGCATTTCATCAGTCGTGTTATTGTTTCTGCATATCTAATTGCAACCAGCCAAGTGAACTGGAGTGGAAGGGAGGAACACTGAGTACAGAGCCATCACGTCTCTTAAAATAATCCCAAGTGTGAATCAATATATACCGGTATGTGAATTAATTGCAATTCACTTGGGTCTCAATACTCGCGGCCCTATTAAAATGAAGACCGCAGGATAGGAGGAGGTCAGAAAAAAGCCCCACCCTGGCACTTACTTGGAGGCAGAGAAGATCCAGAGGTATATCCATCTGCCCCACTTTTCTTCAGGAGTCAGCAGCAATTTTTAAAGGTTCGCATTTACTTGGCAGAGGTACAATACCTTGTTTGCTCCTGCCTTTTGCCTTTGGCACACTACTTTGAATTGGATTGTCTAATCCTGTGGGTGGCTGCCGTGTAGCTAATCTTCCCTGCGTGTGTGGATATACAAAAAAAGGTGTGTCCGTGTGTATATATGTGTGCATGTGTGCATCACTCTGTGTGTGTGTCAGGGGTGGGTTCTAACTTACCTCGCTGCTGGTTTGCTTCCTCCTGCGCCGCGTGGCCGTGCCTCGTGGGCGCGCGCATGTGCAGTGCAAAAAAATAAAAATAAAAAAAAAGCTGAAAACAAGATGGCAACGCATGTGCACTGCCGGAAACTTGGCTTCTGCGCATGCACAGAAGAAAAAAAATTCAAAAAAAAAAAATTCAAAAAAAATTCAAAAAAAAAGATGGCGGCGCCCACGGACCGGCACCGACAGAACCGGATCCGTGACATTATCGTGACGTCACCAGTGGGTCGCTACCGGTTCAGGCGAACTGGTCCGAACCGGGAGGAACCCACCTCGTGTGTGTGTGTGTGTGTGTGTGTGTGTGTGTGTGTGTTCCCCAGCATATGACCTGGCAAGACAAAGTGCCCTCAAGGCTGAAAAAGTTGCCCATCCCACCTGTGATTAGATTTGTTCCCTTTCTGATCGTTGGCTCCCCTATGATCCCATGAAATATAGGTTAACTCCGCCTCCCCCTTTCTCGGTGAGAAGATACTCCATATATTCTCCTCCTCCTCCTCTTTGTTTTGCAGAAGAAAGTGCTTTTATACACAGAGCATCTAAAATCTGTACTTGAAAGTACTTAACATGTGACAAGGAGATGGATTCTACATAAAATTCCAGGCTTAGAATTAATCCTTAAATGGACCACCAGAGAGGCTGTTTTCTATAGGTACAATACCAGCCTGCAATTAGACAAGCATGTATTGAAATACCATTTCTGGGTGCTTTAAAGCATCCTGTCTATTTTCTGCGTATACAAACATTTTCATTCGCCCTTCTGACGGTTACATGCTGCAGTGTAAAGTGTAGATGTGAGATACCAGATGAATATTTCTGCTTAGCTGCAAGATATTTTAAATGGCTTTTTTTTTTTTTTAGTATTCAGCTTTTCTTGAGTCAGAGATGGAGACTGAGATAAAATTTGGATGCTGATCTGTGCTTCTTATCAAAAGGTTATGATATTAAAAAGTTGTTCATTAAGCTGCTGGCATCTTTTCAGGGTGAATTCAGAAGGTCTAGAACAGCGGTTCTCAACCTGTGGGTTGCAACCCCTTTGGGGGTCGAACGACCATTTCACAGGGGTCGCCGTGCGCGTTAGCCCGCCATCTTGGTGCCACCGTCACTGCAGGGGTGAAAAGGTCCCGGTTCGGCCATGCCTGTGGGTCGCCGGACAGCTGGTAGCCCAGACGCCACCATTTGGGTTCTTCTACCCTCTGCGCATGTGCAGAATGCTTTGCGAATGCGCAGAGGGTAAAAGAACCCAAATGGCGGCGTCCGGGCGAAGTCTCCCGCTTCCAACCCTATCAGTTGTCCGGTGACCCGCAGGCAAGCCTGAACACAGAGCATTTCGCCCCTGGTGCCACGCCACCTTTGTCACCTCATCCTGCTTGGGGAGGGGGCAGGGAGGGGGTCGCGGCGGCGGGGGGGTCGCAGCGGCAGCGGGGTGGTCGCGGGGTGGTCGCGGCATTAGAAAGGTTGAGAACCACTGGTCTAGAAGCTGGCTGGTGTTTGTGTGTGTGTGTGTGTGTATGTGTTGGTGGTTGAAATTGTTCAAGATTCAGCTCAAGCTGATGGGTAAGTTACAATATATCAAGGTTAGTGGCATACCTCTGGGTGCAAGTTGCCAGAACAGAAGTAAGAGAAAAATAAATGGTGTTCCATTACCGTGTTCTCCTCTAGTTTAAATTGCCTGATGGACAATTTAATTGATGGTATAACATCAATTTTGTAAAACTATGTTCATCAGATACACCAGGGGGGTCAAACTTGATTTCATTGAGTGCCGCATCGGGGTTGTGTTTGACTTTGGGGGGCGGGGGTGGGCGTGGCGAGGGTGGGAATGGCCAGCTTGATGTCACTCGTGTCGGGGGCACCTGTGGTGGCCCGAGAGCTCTGCCAGCCCTCCCGAGCTCCATTTTCGCTGGCAGAGGCACTGCGGGCCGGCCCTTCGCTATTTCCAGGGTGGACCCACAGGCCAGATCTAAGCACCCCGTGGGCTGGATCCGGCCCCCGGGCCTTGAGTTTGACATCCCTGAGATACACTGATCATTTATGTGTGCATAGCAATCAAACACAAAAACATGCAGCATCCCAAAGACGAATAATGTTGGAGAGATAAAGAATTTGTATGTATTGTGCAAAGCACATAGTAATGTCTGTGGAGTTTTGCATACCAGCGTCAACATAATACAACTGTCACTTGACCTCAGTATATAGCAGTGGTTCTCAACCTTTCTAATGCCGTGACCCCCCCGCGACCCCCCCGCCGCTGCGCGACCCCCTCCCCGTGCGTGATGATGTGACAAAGGGGGCTTTTACCCTCTGCGCATGCGCAAAGCATTCTGCGCATGCGCAGAGGGTAGAAGAACCCAAATGGCGGCGTCCAGGCTACCAGCTGTCCGGCGACCCGCAGGCATGGCCGAACCGGGACCTTTTCACTCCTGCAGTGACGGTGGCACCAAAATGGCGGGCTAACGCGCGCGGCGACCCCTGTGAAATGGTCGTTCGACCCCCAAAGGGGTCGCGACCCACAGGTTGAGAACCGCTGGTATATAGGATGCCTACTGCTGGGTAGAAAATGCTAAATGCTTATATGTTCATTTCTATGCATCTAAAAGCGTACTAACATAACCTGTGCTTCAGAATAGCTTCAGATAATGGAAAGAACTGTGGCACATACTTCTCTTCTTTCATTAGATATCACAGTACAGGTAATGAATATTCAAAGAGAGAATGTAGGCGTTTCTGGGGTATGGCTAATCAATAGAAAAGTGATGATCTGCTTGGATTGGATAAAATATTTCAGAAGTTATAAATTAAGTGCCACCTTCTCCAGTGCATTTTCTAAGCTAGGGAAAGGAAGAACCTTCCGTAGCATCTGAATGTAACAAAGAGAAGGAACACTCTATTGCTTGCTAAAGCTAAATCTATTTTTTCCCCCAGAACAAAACTTGAAGGATAGAGGAGAATAATTGTAGCTCAGGGCTGAACTGTGTGGTCCTTGATGCTCTCTGAGCTTGGTTGTTTTCCTGCAGACATTTCATTACTAAACTGGAAACTTCTAGCACTTTACCTAGTTAGGCAATAAAACATCTGCAAGAAAACAACCAAGCTGAGAGAGCACCAAGGACCCAGTAATGGGTTGCAAATCCCGTCGCTACTGGTTCGTGCGCGCAATGCTTCTGCGCATGTGCAGAAGCGTCCGGGGCGGGTGGGCACAGCCTCCCACTGCCGCCGCTACCGGTTCGTAGAACCGGGCCGTACCAGTAGCAACCCACCACTGCAAGGACCCCACAAACTCAAAGGAGTCTTGCTATAGTCCAGAGTTCCATGTGCTGGTGTGGTCATGGCTGGGTCATTTGAATTTCTCATATTGGAGTCAAATGGAGGTATGCAGTTACCATCCAGACTCAATTCTTCTTTCTGGGACTTTTTCAACATCACTTATCTCAGTGAGATGCCTGGAACCATTTGTGTTTCAAGAAAAGGCTGGCTGGCTTATTATTAAGGATGCTTCCCTCTACGATGGGTTAGCAGGTTGCCATTTTTGAAGAACTCATACGATTGCTTTACTGATATTGATCTCTTTGCTATTTAGCTGTCTTGTCCTTGCTTGTCATAAGAATATAAGAAACCCTTAACTGGATCATATCAAAGGCGTATCTAATTCTACATTCTGTATCACAAAGTGGCTAACCACAAGCATCCAGGAGATTCACAACAGGAGATGTGAATGATGGTCCCCTTCATTCCCTTGGGGCTTCATAGGATCAGTGGGGAGCAAAGGGTCCCCAAATGTACTGCATCTCACTTCCTCATTAGTCTCTGCTAGGGCAGTGCGCAGAGGTGGGTTCCTCCCGGTTCGGACCGGTTCGTTCGGACCGGTTCGCCCGAACCGGTAGTGACCCGCTGGTGATGTCACGATGACGTCACAGAGCCAGTTTGGTCGGTGCCGGTCCGTGGGCGCCACCATCTTTGTTTTTAATTTTTTTAATTTTTTTAAAATCTTTTTTTAAAATTTTTTTCAAGGTTTTTTTTCTTCTACGCATACACAGAAGCTGAGTTTCCGGCACTGTGCATGCGTCACTATCTTGTTTTTGGCTTTTGGGGGGGGGATTTTTTTTTGCACTGCGCATGCACGCGCACGCCCATGAGGCGCGCCCACGCAGCGCGGGAGGAAGCGAACTGGCAGCAAGGTAAGTTGGAACCCACCCCTGGCAGTGCGTGGTGTTGAAGTCTCTGACTATATGCCGATGGCTCAATCATTTCTGAAAAGTCTTTCCACATTCAGCTGTTTAGCGATGTCTTAGTACCCCAATAATATTTTTCCCTCCAAAGTAGTATTAAAAAATTCCCTATTGTATATGAGCTACTTCTTTAAGCCATTGCCCTTTGGCCAGTATTGCATACTTGAGGGGCTAGTAACAATTACTACCGTAGTTGGGCTATTTTCAGCAATATTTATCTTTTAAATGAAAAGTGAAGGAATGAACCTAGGACCTTTTGCATGTAAAGCCTGCTTTCTTCGGTGGTAGAGCTGTGCTACTGTTCACCCCATTAGTAAGCAGCAGAACAGAACAGAACAGAACAGAACAGAACAATATAGTTGGAAAGGGCCTTGGAAGTCTTATAGTCCAACCCCCTGCTCAGGCAGGAAACCCTATACCATTTCAGACAAATGGTTGTCCAATCTCCTCTTAAAAGCCGCTACAGATGGAGCACCAGAGGTGGGTTTCAGCTGGTTCTGACCAGTTCTGGAGAACAGGTAGTTGAAATTTTGAGTAGCTCGGAGAACCAGTAGCGGAAATTTTGAGTAGTTTGGAGAACCGGTAAATACCACCTCTGACTGGCCCCACCCCCATCTATTCTCTGCCTCCCGAGTCCCAGCTGCCTGCGGGCTAGATCTAAGCACTCCGTGGACTGTATCTGGCCTGTGGGCCTTGAGTTTGACACTCCTGCCCTATAACATTTCAGACAAATGGTTGTCCAATCTCTTCAGTGTTGGAGCACCCCCAACTTCTGGAGGCAAGCTGTTACACTGGTTAATTGTTCTAACTGTTAGTAAATTTCACCTTAGTTCTAGGTTGCTTCTCTTCTTGATTAGTTTCCATCCATTGCTTCTTGTCCTGCCTCCAGGTGCTTTGGAGAATAGCTTGACTCCCTCTTCTTTGTGGCAACCCCTGAGATATTGGAACACTGCTATCATATCACCCCTAGTCCTTCTTTTCATTAAACTAGACATATCCAATTCCAGCAACCATTCTTTATACATTTTAGCCTCCAGTTCCCTAATCATCTTTCTTGCTCTAGCTCTAAACCAGACTGAGAATGGTGTGACGTAGTTTGTAGGAAGTGTGATTTTGGCTGTATTTGTAGTGATATGGTATTAATAATGGCATTAGATATCCCCAGGTGTAACATATTTGTTTAGAAAGGCAGGCAGATGTTATTTTTAAATGTTGGCATCTGCCAATACATGGCAAACTGGATATAGTGGTATCCTTAGTGGCCTTATGAATTTTGTCCCCGTCAGCAGTATTATTCCCCAATGACTAGACCATGAAAGATGTAGCTCTTGAGAACTGTAATTATGAAGTTGGGTAGGGTAGTTACTTTGGGCTCCACATATTACATTCAGTCAAATTGTGGTTGTTGGTTTTGGCTGTCATTGTGATGTGTAGATGAAATAATGGAACCAGGAAATAAATTATAGTTTGAATGGGTGGTACATCACAATCTAAAAATCTTAGTTTCTTGCTGGGTTACTAATGACCATTTTCGTTTAGCATTATTTGCACATAGGGATGTGTTCATTTGCAATCTCTGGCTTATTCCTGGTTTGTTTTTGTTTTTGTTTTTTGTTTTGTTTTTTCAATTAAGGCATAAGTCAGTCTGGAATCCAGGCCCAAAAGGATAGGAACTGTAAAAAAAGGAGGGAAAACAGAGCAGGAATTAATTAAATTATGATCACTTTATTTGCAATCTTGGCTTCTTTTCCACATGATGTGTAAATAAATCATGGCTTAGTATAAAGTATGAGTGCAGTTTTAATTGTTCTCATACCATGAATAAATCTTTTTTAGGATTGAACAAGTCTTAGATGTTTCTTTTTCCCTTTCTTTCATGGTTTTCAGAGTATCTTTGTCCTTTTCTATGAGGGCCAAACTAGAAAAGGCACCAATACTAATGGGCACAAGTGGCCTCCTAAAAATAAACTGCAAGTATAACCGGTGATTGAACAAGGCCCTGGCATGTGAAGAGAGGAATTTTACGATTTTGTCTCTCTATGGCCCCACTTCAAAGGAGGAACTATAGAGAATAAGAACAGAGGATTATAGACTGTCCCGGTTCAGCTTCCCCCCCCCCCTGTTGGAGCTATGAGAGAAACGATCCATCAGTAGCCAAGCTACTACAGGTAGTCCTCGACTTACAACAGTTCATTTCGTGACCGTTCAAAGTTACGACAGCACTGAAAAAAGTGACCGATGGCCGTTTTTCACAGTTACGACCTTTGCAGCATCCCCAGGATCGTGTGATCAAAATTCAGGTGCTTGGCAACCGGTTCATATTTATGACTGTTGCTGTGTCCCCCAAGGTCATGGGATCCCCTTTCCGACAAGCAAAGTCAACAGGGGAAGCCAGATTCACTTCACAACCAGGTTGCTAACTTATCAAGAGCGGCGATTCACTTAAACCACTGAGGCACGAAAGGCCGTAATACGGGACAAAGCTCACTTAACAAATGCCTCACGTAACAGCAGAAATCTTGGGCTCCGTTGGGGTCGTATGTCGAGGATAACCTGCCTGTATGCCAGGGCTAGATCACAATCCATAGGAACAAAAGAGGGAAGAGACTCCGAGAATGTGAGCAGCAATGCAAAGAACAGACAAGTGTGGGGTGGTGGTGGTGGTGGTGGGGAGAACAGGACAGGAGATCTGTCTTGTTGGAACAGGCCGTCTTGCCTGATAAGCCTGCAGCATTTATTGGAGGTGGGGGGCAACCAGTCCAGACAGGACTGCTCAAGCCTCTCCATCGAACTGGGTTGGAGGCGGAAGCCTCCCTGTTCTACCCTGGAGCTCAGCAGAAAGAGGGGCTGGGCTCTCTACTTCACACAGGTCCCCAACACAGACTGTTGGGGCTGAGTATTTTGCTGCATCAAGTCAGGGGTTTGGAGACCTAAATTCCTTCATCCCTCTCTATGCAACTGAGAAGAGATGCAATTGTTAAAAGAGCGATACCCTTGTCTTGCTGCTTAGGTGCATTTATTACTTTCTGGTAAAAGGCACTAAGAGTAGTCAACTTAATCCTGCGTAGCTTCTTCTCTGGCAACATTACACTGCTAACTAGAGCATACAAAACGTTCGCTAGACCAATTCTTGAATGCAGCTCTCCTGTCTGGAACCTGCACTGCATATCGGACATTAATACAATTGAGAGAGTCCAAAAATATTTCACGAGAAGAGTCCTCCACTCCTCCACTCGCAACAGAATACCTTATTCCACCAGACTTGAAATCTTGGGCTTAGACAACTTATAACTACGTCGCCTTAGAACCGATCTAAATGTAGTTCATAAAATTATCTGCCACAATGTCCTACTGTCCTACCAATGCCTGTAATTCACTACCTGACTCTGTGGTTTCTTCCCCAAACCCCAAAAACTTTAACCTTAGACTGTCTACTGTCGATCTCACCCCATTCCTAAGAGGTCTGTAAGGGGCGTGCATAAGCGCACCAGCGTGCCTACCGTCCCTGTCCTACTGTCCTATTGTCCTCATCTATCTGTATTCACTTTGATTATGTTTATGTTTATACCTATACCTGCTATCTTGTACATGTTTGACAAACAAATAAAATAAAATAAAATAAAATAAATAAATAAACGTGAGTTAGCGCCAGCAGGGTGGTGGTGGTAGGTATGAGAGGCATCTCTTTCTAAACATGTTCTCCTTCAATCTTTTTATTTACTTATTTATTTATTTTATTTGTCAAACGTGTATATGATTACAGATAAAGTATAAACATAATTGTGGAAAAAAATAATAAGAAGTACAAGCATGGTTATGAGTACATGATACTTTACGAGTACGACGTTAGGACAGGGACGGTAGGCACGCTGGTGCGCTTATGCACGCCCCTTACAGACCTCTTAGGAATGGGGTGAGGTCAACGGTAGACAGTCTAAGCTTAAAGTTTTGGGGGTTTGGGGAAGAAACTACAGAGTCAGGTAATGTATTCCAGGCATTGACTACTCTGTTGCTGAAGTCGATTTTTTTGCAATCTAGTTTGGAGCGGTTTACCTTAAGTTTGTATCTATTGTGAGCTTGTGTATTGTTGCGGTTGAAGCTGAAGTAGTCATTGACAGGTAGGACATTGTAGCAGATAATTTTGTGTGCTACACTTAGGTCAGATCGAAGGCGGCGTAGTTCTAAATTTTCTAGGCCCAAAATTTCAAGTCTGGTGGCAATATGGTAGATCTGCCCCATTAAGATCTCAAGATTTGGAATTCAAGAAAAGAAGAACCGTTCGTGTTTTTCCCCCTGGATCAGCGGGGTAGTTTTCATAATGAGGTGGCTTTTCGTACTTCAGCTTGCATGTTCAAATTTGCCAAATCACACAGGCCGTGTTTTCCCAGGGCCAGTGGTTGGTACGAGCATGGCACAGGTTCAAATGCTCTAAAAATGAGGATTTAGTGGCACTAGTGCCTGCCAGCAGGTGGTCTAGTGTAAATACTTATCATGTCCAAGGTGGAGGATATAGTATATATAATCACCATCCCAGGAGACAACATGTGGTGTTCTTTAAAAATAGAAGTCTTGAAAACGCTTATGGAATCAGTGGAAGGGGCTTAGCTCCTGGCGTTTCCAGGCAGGACTAGAAAAGTTTTGGTCTTAAACCGATGGAGTTGGTTGCCGATTTATAAAGACAATAGTGAGCTACGGGGATCTGAGTCAGTATGAGGTGGTTGCCTAGTATTTGGATACAGGTAGTTCTCAACTAACAACAGTTCATTTAGCGACTGTTCAAAGTTATAACGGCACTGAAAAATGTGACTTATGACCTTTTTTCACACTTATAACTGTTGCAGCAACCCTACGGTCACGTGATCAAAATTCAAACGTTTGGCAATTGACTTCTATTTATGATGGTTGCAGTGTCCCGGGGTCATGTGATCACCTTTTGTGACCTTCTGACAAGCAAAGTCAGTGGGGAAGCCAGGTTCACTTAACAACTGTGTTACTAACTTAACAACTGCAGTGATTCACATAAAAAATGTGGCAAGAAAGGTTATAAAATGGGGCAAAGCTCACTTAACAAAGGTCTCACTTAGCAACAGAAAGTTTGGGCTCAATTGTGGTCATAAGTTGAGGACTACCTGTATTGACTTATTTGTCAAAGCTCAGGAGAAATCATCAAAAAGAGACTTTTTAGGATCCTCCCGAAGTGTGGATACTACAGTGCCCAGAATTCCGTGCCAGTGTCTGGAGGAGGGCACCAGGTTGAAGAACTATGCTGGGCAGGGTCAATCATATTATCTGAGGTCACTGCTTCCTTTAAAGCCATGTGGACTGATAGTGCCTTGTAAAAACTTCCTTGGCACTTTAACAATTACATAAGGCTAAGCAATGGTGGAGGGTGGGGGGGTAGAGAAGGAAGAGATTAAGAGCAGGTGGTAAGCCAATTTACAAGGAAGATTTCTCTGCTCTTACTGGTCTTTACTTAGAGCAAAGATGTACCAAGATCTCCAGGCTTCAGTGTGAAAGTTGAGGTGCGCCCTCATCCCGAAGACCTCCAAAAGTTGGTACCACAGGTTAATTTCTAATATGGCAGAAGGGAGAATTTACTGAACTGAAGCGATTGTATTTAACTCTGTTTATTTAAGAGTAATGACATTTAGTTTCCCCCCCCCCCCGTGGTCCCACCGGATACTTTTTGGAACAGGACCCGTTGGCACCCTGTCGAAAACCAGAGAGACTCGGAGATTAGTTGGATCAACTCACCCGATATGGCAAAGCTGCTTGACAAAATTGTGACTCGCAAATGCACTCACAAAGTGTTGTGTGTAGTGGAAGGGTTCGCCCTCAGGAGAGTGATAGGCAGAGAGTTAACTGGAGGGCTGTTATAAATGGCTTGGGCTTCTTTAGACAAAACCCCGAGTACTGGTACACAACGTCTGCCCGTCTTTGGGGTTTCTGTGGGTGACGGGCGGGCTCCGGTCGCACCCTGGCTTGGTGGAGGAAGCCGCTGGGCTGTGGGACATGGGAACATGTCCCACAGCCCAGCTGTGACAGACGCCTGGGCGCAGGGGGAGCGGCAGCGGCGGCAGCGAGAGGAGGAGAAGAGAGAAAATATTTTCCGTGTCTTCGCCTGAAGTCATTCTGTGGTTTTTGAAAAAAATGTGCTGTATATTTTCAGGGCTGTGTCACATGATCTACTGGGGTTATGAATAGCCGAGTATAATGATTTCTTAGCGAACGTTAAAAAAGAGAAAGAGAGAGAGAGAGAGAGAGAGAGAGAGAGAGAGAGAGAGAGAGATTCTCAACGCGAGGGAGGCTCCTACTCGCCCAGGAGCAGCAGGGAGAGACGGGACGTGGAAAGTTCCCGGAGCTCCAGGTGTCTCTCGGGGTCCTCCCACCCCACCTCGTCTGTAGCCTGCCCGGGCAAACAGGTGAGTGGGCAGTTGGCTGGGCCTTGAGCTGAGGTGCGAGGTCAGATCCCCTGATTTGGCGCTTGGATTTCTGGGCTGGTCCGCTTTCTTTTTGAGTTTCCAAGGGGGGGGGGTGTCTTCGGAGTTTTACTCGAGTGCGGCACGGTGGGTGATCCTGTGGAAGGGGGAAGGTCGTCTTGAATGAAAGAGAAAGAGAGAGAGAGAGAGAGAGAGAGAGAGAGAGAGAGAGAGAGCGAGAGAGCGAGAGAGCTTTGTATGTCTGAGATGGATCTAAACACACACACACACACACACGGCAGAGACTGTGTCAGAGCCGCCCTGTGATGGATTTGGCCGGGACTCCTTATGAATGGCAGGAACCCTGGCTCTGAGAAAGTGTGAGAATGACGAAGTTGGGGTAAGGATAATTATATGTAGATATGTGTGGGTGGTGTTGGGGTGGGGTGGGTTGTTTTTTTTTGTTTTTGTTTGGACAGAGGACCCTTCATGTGGGTGAACTCCAGTTTGATAAGCTTGGACGACCCTGTTGCCTTCCTCCCCCTCCCCCTTCAAATTCCCTTCCCATTCAGTGTGTGGAGTAATGTCTCCCCTGAATACTGATTTGCACTGAGCCTGGAAAGGTGTTGAAACCTTGGTTGCTTTCAGTCATCGGCACATCTCTCACTGAGAGTATTCAGAAGTGCGGGTGGGCAATTAGACAGGCAATTTGTGATTGAAGAAGGGAGCATGTCTCTCTCCCTCTCTCTCCCTCTCTCTCCCCTCCCTCCACCTAGCCCCCTAGGACCATTTCTTTTCCCTCTTGAATACCTGAACAAAGTTTTTTCAAAGTTGAGGGGGCAGGCGGCAAGGGATTACTTTGTGAATGTTTGCGGAAGGAGAAGGGGTGTGGCAGCCCATACTGTCTCTAAGAAAAGAGTGCCCAGCATCTGTAAGTTTTTGTGGGAAAGCGCTCGGCTTCGGCCGGAAAAGGTGTTGTAGTGGTGGGTGGCTGTGGATTAGGTGGGGCAGCCTTGGGCCTGTGCTCCAGATGCCTAGACCATTATATAGACATGGGGCTAGTCATTATTTTATTTTATTTTACTTCTGAAACCTTTAGCTACTATGAATAACTTTCCTCTCCTCCAAAAGCTATCCAAATCCTTGAATGAGTCAATTAAACTAGGGTCCCATCTTGACATATATTGCTAAAATAGCAAACCGATTGTTCTGATTTCATTGTCGGATTGTTTCTGCTAGGCGTAGGAAAAGAACAAAGTAAACTTTCCTGTAGTTCCATCCTGGCACAGACCTTCTCGGCCATCCTCTTACTTTTGGCTTGCTATCAAGCCAGTATTGCTCCATGCTATCTTCATGTAAGAGAAGGACTTGCATACATAATTAACTCATCCATCCATCTGTTCATCCATCCATCCTTTATGTCATCTTGCTGCTCTCTAATCTTTCCTCTTCTGCATGCAGTACCTCCTTGTTGCTTATATAAGTATCACTCTTGTGTAGACTATTGATAGGGTTGCTTGATGGTTGTGGTGGCTAGCAGCCTATATGCTTGGATTTGTTCTGTTGAGTGGGCAACAGATCTGTTTCCTTGGCAATCTTCTGTAGATGCCTGCCTAGCAACAGAACCAATTTTCAGGCCCAGATGTCTGGACCTCAATAAAAGATTTGATGGTGTATAGGATTCCAAAAATAATGAGGCCAATATGTTTGTGCTAGGAGCCAATTAAATGCAGATCTAAAAAGTCTTCATTATGTCTCTGTTGGACTGTTTTGTATATATTAGCATATTAATGTTAAGGTTTTGATTGGAAAAAGGAACCAGGCTGGATGGTATAGTCTGGATCTTTTAAGTGAGCACCCCCTAAAGGAAAATTTGAGGATTGCTCCCCAAGTTCAATTACGGTATATTGTCAATTCTCTTTCTGTCACCTTCATTATGTATCTGAGCATCTTCAGTTGTCCTGTACGGAAAGGTGGAGTGACTGTTCCTGTTGTAACTATAAGGGATATGAGGCTGAGATATATAGAGGTCATTCGACTTATTAGTCAGAACAACAATGAAATAAATGGATGCACAGATTTTCCAAATTGGGTGGAGTGAAAATTGTAGCATATGAACATTTTGTGTTGGTGAAAATTGATTCTTCTTGCTTTCTTCATTTGCTGCCTGTTTAATTACAAAGCAGAACTTGTTTCTGCTCTCCTCTGATTAGTGCAGAATTTAAAAAAAGGCAACATGGTATTTCTGCCTAGCCTACTAAAATTGCTTTCGGATGGGCCCCTAGAACCCTCCTGTCTCAGGATTCAGACTGTTTCTCACATGGCAGACAAGCACCAACAGCGAGACATTTTTTAAAAAACTAGAATATTCTTTAGGGTCCTGTTTACTGTTACTTTTGGTTCCATGGAATGCTCCCTTTATGTTTTTCATTAGTAGCAGCATTTGGCCAAAAATAAACTGTTAAAAAGGATGAAATTAAAGGCAGGCTTATAAATAAAGCCATGATGGATAAAATCTGTATCCAGGCAAACCAAGCAGGGAGGTGCAATAAAAACTATTTTTTACATATTATTCAGATGGATCATCCCAGAAGGGATGATAATTACCTGGGAGGGCAGAAAAATTGAAGTGGACAATTTAGATAAAGCCCAAGAAGTATACGATCAACTAATAGGGATGGAAGAAGAATCAAACGGTGGAGAGAAATTGGGAGTTGGTAAGGCAAGAAGAGGGACAGGAATCTGAAGAAGAGGAAAGGAAAGAAGGAACCAAAGAAGTAAAAGAACCCCAAAAGCAGGTAGAAGGAATCAGAACCAGGACACAAAGAGCTACAAAAACAAGCAAAAACTAAACACTCGTAAGGAAATAGACAAATGCAGAAAGAAACCAAATTAATATCAATAAATGTGAAAGGATTAAATGATGCAGGGAAAAGGAAAAAAATATTTACGAAATTAGTAAAGCAAAAAGCAGATATTATATGTCTTCAAGAAACACATATCAAAGAACAAGACCAAAAATATTTAGAATATAAAAAATTGGGAGAACTCCACACATTGTTAGCAAGGAAGAAAAAAAGAGGGGTAGTGGTATATACTAAAAAAGAAATAAGAACTAACAAAATTTATGCAGATCCCAAAGGAAGATTATTAATGCTTGAAATCAAGACAGGTAAAATTAAAATGCTTTTGGTAAATATCTATGCTCCCAATAAAAATCAAAAATAATTTTATAAGAAAGCCCATGAAAAGATAATAGAGACAGGTTATAAAAATGTATGTATAGTGGGAGACTATAACGGAGTAGTGGACATTAAAAAATGCTCTATTACCAATAAGAAAAAGCAAAGAAAAAGAACTGCACTACCAAGAACATTTTTTGACATGGCCGAAGAATTTAATTTAATAGATGTGTGGAGAGCATTACACCCAAAAGAAAAACAATTTACCTTTTAGTCTAACCCGCATAAGTCATATTCAAGAATAGATATGGTATGGGCGAATGGAGAACTAAGCAAAGAAATAGAGAAAGTAGAGATTACTCCGAATATTTGGGCAGACCACAATCCTTTAGCAATAATATGGAGAAGTCAAATAAGGAGGAATAAGAGATGGACATTAAATACACAAATTCTGCAAGATAATGAATATCCACAAATGATTGAAAAAGAATTAACCTTATTCTTTGAAGAGAATAATAAGCAACCTACCTCATTACAAAATTTATGGGATACAATGAAGGCCTATGCCAGAGGGATTACAATAGCATATACCACAAGGAAGAATAAAGAAAAATGGAAACAACAAAATAGACTATTGGATGAAATAAAACAACTAGAAAAGAAACTCCAAATGAAACCAGGAGATGAACAAATAAATGACACATTAATATTGCCCCCAACAATCTGGGTCCTCATTACAGGATGAGGCAGGAAATCTACAAAATAATGAAGAAAAACTAAAGAAGATTACTTCAGAATATTTTGAGAACTTATACAAACAAGATGGAAAAGAGATGGATAAAATAAATGAGTATTTGAAGGGGGGAAGTATGCCACCACTAGATGAGGAAGATAAAACAGTGCTGAACAGAGAAATAACATTGACGGAACTAAAAGATGCGATTAAAAAGCAAAAGAATAACAAATCTACTGGACCAGATGGCCTCCCAGGGAAATTTTACAAAAATATGGGAGAATTATTGGAACCAATGTTATTAGAATTGTATAATGAGGTCCTATTGAAAGCAAAAATACCAGATTCGTGGAGGGAGGCATATATCACCATGATCGTGAAAGAGGATACCGACGCAAACCAAATTCATAACTATAGACCATTTCATTGTTGAACGCTGACTACAAAATCTTTATGAACATTATGGCAGGAAGGATAAAAAGAATATTAAACAAAATTATACATTCTGACCAAAATGGTTTCCTTCCAACAAGACAGACTAGAACCAACACAAGAGTTGTATTGAATATGTTGGAATACTATGAAGCGCATCCAGAAAAGCAGGCAGCGCTTGTTTTCCTGGATGCGCAAAAGGCGTTCGACAATGTAAATTGGCAGTATATGATTCAGCAAATCAAAGAAATGAAATTTGGAGAAAAATTCGAACAAATGATTGAAACAATATATTCTTCCCAGAAAGCCAATGTAATAATAAATGGAGATATTACAAGGCCATTTCAAATAATGAAGAGTTCGACAGGGATGCCCACTGTCACCTCTACTTTTTATTTTGACTTTAAAAACCCTATTAAATAAAATTAGATCAAACGTGCATGTGCAGAGGGTAAAAGAACCCAAATGGCGGCGTCCGGGCGGGTGGGCGAAGTCTCCCACTTCTGTCGCTACCGGCTGTCCAGCGACCCGCAGGCACGGCCGAACCGGGAGCATTTCACCCCTGCAGTGATGGTGGCACCAAGATGGCGGGCTAACGTGCGCGGCGACCCCTGTGAAATGGTCGTTCGACTCCCAAAGGGGTCGCGACCCACAGGTTGAGAACCGCTGCATTAAAGGAACCAAAATTAGAAAGGAAGAATATAAAATACAGGCGTTTGCTGATGACCTAGTATTCTTTTTGGAAGACCCACAGGAGACAGGACCGACCTTAATAAGGGAAATAGAAAAATATGGGGGGGTGGCAGGCCTCAGAATTAATAAACAAAAAACCAATTATTAGTCAAAAATATGACATCAAAACAGAAAAAAGATTTAGAAGAAGAATTGGGACTACAAATTACCAAAAAAATTAAATATTTAGGGGCAATGTTCCATGTAACAGGAGAAAACACCGTGCGGCAGTTAGAAACTGGTGCGCGGCGCGCTCTTTTCCTGTGCGCGGGTGCGCAGGCGCGCAGCCTCTGCCATTAGAAAACACCACACGGAAGTTGGAAACTACCACGCGGCGTTCTCTTGTTACGTGCGCGGCCGCGCACCTTAGAGGGAACAGTGTTTAGGGGTAAATTTAACAGCTAGATATTCTTCAATTAAGGAAGACAATTATTTGAAATTAGTGCAACAAATAAAAATAGATCTGGAGAGGTGGGGGACATTGCAATTATCTTTACTAGGTTGGATAGCAACTATTAAGATGAACGTCCTACCAAAATTACTTTATCTTTTTCAGACCATACCTATAAAACTGGACAAAAAGCTTTTTACTGATTTGAACAAAATGACTTTGAAATTTATATGGCAAGGTAAAAAGGTAGAATAAAATTAATAGATTTACAAGACAGTAGAGACAGAGGTGGCTTTGGGCTCCCAGATTGGAGACTCTATTACAAAGCAGCATCATTAGTTTGGCTTAGAGATTGGGTTAATTTGAGAAACAAAAGGATATTAACATTGGAAGGCCACGACTTACAAAAAGGATGGCACGCATTCTGTGGGACAAAAAACCCCCACAAAAATACTTCTATAGACATAAGATAAGAGATTCACTGATGCAAATATGGCAGGAGACGAAAAAAAAAATTATTTGAAAATCCCCAACTGGCTGTCCACTATGGAGGCGATGATCCACCCAAATATGATAGATATGTGCAAAATGGTTAAATATAAGGATATTTTAAACAGATACGGGAAATTAAAAAGTAGACAGGAGTTGGAGGAATATCCAATCAAGATATAAGAAAGATAGTGATGAATTTGGAATTGAGGTAGAGACGCAACAATTAGATAAACTTTTGAAGAAAAAATGATTACAAAAATATATAACTATTTATTACAATTTGACAGAGCTGAAGATATAGTAAAGGGGACAATGATAGCTTGGGCAAAAAATGTGGGAAATAATATTCATTTGGCTGATTGGGAACAAATTTGGAACAGAAGTTATAAAATAACAAAATCGGTATCCTATAAAGAAAACCACTATAAAATGTTTTATCGCTGGCATCTGGCCCCCTCAAGACTAGCGAAGATATATCCAAATTTAAATTTGCTTTGTTGGAAATGCAAAAAAAGAGCAAGGTACCTTTTTTCACGTGTGGTGGTTGTGCCCGGAAGCGAAGAAATACTGGAAAAGGATACATAGTTGGCTACAAGAAGTAGTCAGGTTACCAGTAGAAATCACCCCAGAATTTTTTTTTGTTAGGGATATTTAAAGGACAATATGATAAAAACTCTAAATATTTGATTTTACATATTACAACTGCAGCTAGGATTGCTTATGCACAATGGTGGAGAAATACAAACAGACCCACCAAGAGTTTGATAATTAAAAAAATATTTGAATGCGCGGAGATTGACAAGTTAACAATAGAAGTTAAAGGACAAAAAGATTCAGATTATTATGTAATATGGGAAAAATGGTATGATTGGATTGATGACAGAAGGATGAAGAGAAAATGTACGAAGAAGATATAGAATTAGAAAATATTGTAAGATAATGTACAAAATGTATCAATATAAAAGTAATGTATGTAAAAGGCTGTAGATCTGCTTAAGAAATTATTGTAACATGTAGAAAGAGAAAAATGTAATAAAGACATTAAAAAAACCCTCTTTTTTAACATTGGGCCACAGTAAACTGAAAGAGGTTTCCACGTCTCGGAACCTTTGCAGACTGAGTTGCCTTCTGCTTTGATCTTGTCCAAGTTCTTTTTTGTGTCTTTCTCACTTAATTCAGGATACCATGTACTTCTGCCCATGTCATCATCTTAATAACGAGGCTAAGACTAAAAGATATGGACTGGACAGTAATCATCATCTGAGCATGGTTAAGGATGGTTTAGGCTTAGAACCCAGATATCTATTTGAGTTACAATAAAATACCGGCACTCTTGTCTAATCTGGCTTCTTCTTAGACGTTTCTTTGCTAATTGCTATAGTTGTGTTTGTTTTTGATTTTCCCCTTCAAGAATAGTCAGGAAATTGAAAAATATTGGGCTTTAAATTGCTCCCAGATATGTATGAGACAATCTTATTTGAGCGCAGAGTTGGACAAGATGAACATTTAAAACCTTTTCCAATTGTATGGTTTTTGGTTTTCATTTAAAAGTTGTCTCTCGCCTTCTGCTTATCTTTTCTCTTTGTTACACATTTTGCAAAGCTTTATTCCTTTCCTTTATTCCTTCAACATTGTCCTGTACCTCCAAAGCCTGTTGGGCACAGGTGTTTTTTTTCTTATATGGTTGATGGAGTTGACTCTCTTCTCTAGTCAACTATGACTAGAGTGGAATGTGCCGTTTAGCTTAACCTATTGTTAGAAGGTGTGCCTAGATCCATATTTATACAGTATTATAACTTCTTAGAGCAAGAAGAGTGTTCCTTTTGTCTCCTCTCCATTGCATAGAATATGCTGTGTTCACTGAAACGGTCACTGTTGCATAAACAGAACGTATCAAAAATATGGTTAACCAGGTATCATCTTTGTTCTAATATAGCTGTTCTGAAAAACTCCCACACACGTTTTCTCTCTAAGAGCCTTTGCCCACTTGCTAATCTTTACCCACTAATCATAGCACAAATGTGCCCAGACCACATCTCTCTCTCTCTCTCTCTCTCTCTCTCTCTCTCTCTCTCTCTCTCTCTCTCTTTTTTGCCATGTTCTCCTGAGATTGCCTTCATCTCGTTTCCAATCCATGAATGGACAAGCATAACTCAGCCTTAGCTGTACTAGGGTAGACATCCTTGGCACAATTCAATGGCAGCCTACAGATGTGTGAAATTTGTTAGGTTTTGCCTATTACCTTTGAGGATGAGTGAGTGACTGAGTGAGATCAGAGGCCATAGAGGCTAGATAAGAGACAGCAATGGGAACAGCAGATGTTTTGCGGATGTAGTTTTCTGCTGATTCAAGGATAGGTGGATAGAATTTTGACTCAGCGACAGAGAAAGGCTTTTTAGAGTAATACTTCTAAAGCATGATCCAAATTTATGGTGGCCAGCCACTTCTGAAGAATACAATGAATGCGGCTGAAGATGCTTCCTTTCAAGAATATTTCACTATTTCTTTTCTTCCCATTTACAGAGGATCTAGGAAAGGGTTCTAGAGTACCCATCTCATCAGCTTAGAAATGACTTCAGCCAGGCCTTTGAGACAGAATACAAGCAACACTGCACAGCATTCATGGCAGGGAATGATCAATAATTGTGGGCAATGTGTCATTCAATTTGTCATTACTGGCCTTATTAAGAGACTATATACAACTTCCTAGGACAATGATGGCGAACCTTTTCGGCACCGAGTGCCGAAAAGGGAGCACTTTGCGCTCGCACTCGTCTGGGCCACGACCAGGAAGAGGAGCTGCCGACGGGGCATGCGTGTGCTGGAAAATGAACTTCCGGTTTCCAGCGCATGCATGCGCGCCAGCCAGCAACGCTTCCGGTTACTGCCGCGCATGCACACATGCCGATCAGCTGGCCGGCGTGCATGCTCACACCGGAAAACGGAAGACCAGCTCTTCCGGTTTCCGGCACTGCCGCACGCACAAAGGCCAGCTGATCATCGTGTGCGCATGCGCGCCAGAAACCCAGAAGAGGAACGGGCGATGCCGCGCGTGCCAGGCGACATGACTCCGCGTGCCGCTTCAGGCACGTGTGCCATAGGTTCGCCATCACGGTCCTAGGAGATCCCGGCGTTTCCAAAACACGTTATTGGCTAACCAACTTAAGAATGTAAGAATATATTGGGGGGAGGGAATAAAAAATAATGTGGAGCTGGAATGTGTTGCTTGATTTGTACCTCTTGGCCATGTGGAGTTTAGCTGAAATTTCCTGTATAACAAGTGCAGGTACTCTGGGCAGGTAACAGGGTGTGATGTGCAAGAGGACCACAGATCTCCTATTTCCTTAAGTGGAGGTTATACTTGCCATGGGCTTATTTTGAGATTCTTGTATTCAAAATTAGAGGATACCTTTCTTTAATACCCGTCAGATATATTAGATTATAGTCCTGTCATAGCAAGCCAGCAAGGTCCATAATTCTAGTAGTACTAGCATACAAAGTAGACTAAGTATGAATTGTGTAATTTGTAGTCTAACCTACCCAAAGTCGTTAAGTTGGGATTGATGATAGAAAAACAATTGTGGGTTAATTTCTAAAAGGAGAACTAGCTAATGTAAGATTATGTCAGTTCCTGATTCCCATGGGATATGTTTTCTTCCAAATCTCATCATAGACAACATTAGACTAGGATTTTCTACCGTACATCTAGTGAGACAGAAAAACCTGCTATACTGGCAAGAAATTGCCATTTGGGCAATGCCAAATACATATATTTTTGAAAAGAAAACCCAAGTTTCTAGTCTTCAGTAGTATGGAGAATAGAAAATATATGAAGGCTTGAATAAAAAATTGGCAATGTCTGAAGGTAGGACATTTACTCTGTGTAGCTCTCTCTCTCTCTCCCATGATTTACAGTGCCTCTGTTGGGCTTCATTTTGGACTCTGAACAAGGTAAACAAGGCATGCAAGTATAGTCAATTCACATAATTCTGCTTGACTAATTAGGTTAACTTAGCATAGACAGTGTTGTGTATCACTAGCCCTTCTTTGCTCCCTTTTCTTGCATAACTTTCTTCTGGCAAAAAAAGACTACTTAAAGAATTGGTCCCTGACCAAAATAAACGTGAATGTACTTTTCTTTTCTTCCCACTGATACTGCATTGAGTAGCAAGGTAACAATGATTTTTAGCAATTAAAAAAAAAAAATTGGCAAGTCTGGATCCGGCAATGGAAAGGTAGAGAACTGTGAAAGCATGAGAAAGAAACTCAAAATTGATTTTGTTTGGTATTACGTGAGACAGAAACTCTGACTTTTAATAGTCTCTTATTATACAATGAAACAATTGCTACAATAAAGGGCAACGCTGGAATCCCCACTTATCTACATTAAAAGGGCTGGCAATCAATCTTCTAGATCAGCGGTTCTCAACCTGTGGGTCGCGACCCCTTTGGGGGTCGAACGACCATTTCACAGGGGTCGCCGCGCACGTTAGCCCGCCATTTTGGTGCCACCGTCACTGCAGGGGTGAAAAGGTCCCAGTTTGGCCGTGCCTGCGGGTCGCCGGACAGCTGGTAGCCCGGACGCCGCCATTTGGGTTCTTCTACCCTCTACGCATGCGCAGAATGCTTTGCGCATGCGCAGAGGGTAAAAGAACCCAAATGGTGGCGTACCCGCAGGCAAGCCCGAACCTGGAGCATTTCGCCCCTGGTGCCACGCCCCCTTTGTCACCTCATCCCATGCGGGAAGGGGGTTGCGGCGGCGGGGCACGGGGGGGCGCGGCATTAGAAAGGTTGAGAACCACTGTTCTAGATCAATGATGGCGAACATCAATGATGGCGTGCATGTGCGTGCACCGGAGTGCCGGAAACCCGAAGACCAGCTGGCCTGTGCACGCATGCCTGTTTTTTGGCCGTTTTTGGCTGTTTTCAGGCTGGGTTTTTTTGGCCGTTTTCAGGCCGTTTTTCGAGCCATTTTCCGACCGTTTTTTGGGTGTTTTGGGGCCATTTTCAGGCTGTTTTTCGGACTATTTTCAGGCCGTTTTTCAGACCGTTTTCCAGGCCAAAAAAGGCCTGAAAAATGGCCTGAAAAAAGCCCCCCCGGAAAACGTTTTTGGCCGTTTTTCGGGTCATTTTCAGGCCGTTCTCTAGTGCTCTGGCACCCGCGAAGACCAGCTGGCCGGCGCGCATGTGCGCACCAGAAACCAGAAGAACAGTTGGCGATGGCACATGT
Organism: Thermophis baileyi; assembly: GCA_003457575.1. Lineage (NCBI taxonomy): Eukaryota > Metazoa > Chordata > Lepidosauria > Squamata > Dipsadidae > Thermophis > Thermophis baileyi. Next base: position 2,817,959 of record QLTV01012193.1, read on the forward strand.
GCCCACAAAGAGGGCTCTGCGTGCCACCTCTGGCACGCGTGCCATAGGTTCACCATCATGGCTCTAGATCAAACTTCCTTAATCTGAAACGCCCCTTTCCAACCATTGGATTAAAACCTGAAATTCTATTTTAACTATGGGGAAGCAAATCTAAGACCTCTCGAGAGCATCAGGCTAGATCAAGAAGTTTTGAATTAGTTAAGAGGTTGCACTGTGGGATCTCACCTTTCAAAATATTTCTTTATGGGAGAGCAGTGAGCAACCGTGGACTGCAGTTCTTGTCATCCCAATAATGCGGTCAGAGAATGATGAAACTTGCTATCCGGACAATTGTAGGAAATGTTAAAGGTATGGGATTTGAGTGGGAAGAAGGAGTTTCCCAGAAGCTAGCTTGTTTCTAGAAAATAACACAGCAGGGTTGTTTATGTTGATTTGCCATGCCCTTCCTTCTGCTATTGTGGATAAAACGTGGCAGGTGTTGCTGGCAAGCACCAGGGATACAAATGATTCATCTTCCACCTTTTTATTTGTAAACCCATTGCAGCTCTTGTCCCATTAACAAAGTAAATAACTAGTTGAGATCTAGTTGAATGAGTAGGATCACGCTATTGAAATGTCTACAGCAGTGGTTCTCAACCTTCCTAATGCCGCGACCCCCACCCCGCCGCTGCGACCCCCTCCCCACCCCCTCCCCACGCATGCGTGTTGCCAAGCGAGAAGCGATGAGGTGACAAAGGGGGCGTGGCACCAAGATGGCAGGCTAGCGCACGCGGCCCTTCCATTGGCACCTGCGCATTCAAGGGCCGCCCGTGCGTCGCACCGTCCCCGGGTACTCGTATGTGGATGGACAGAGGAGCGGTGTCTCGGTTCCTAAGACCATATGTGTTTTCCGATGGTCTTATGCAACCCCTGTGAAAGAGTCGTTCGACCCCCAAAGGGGTCGTGACCCACAGGTTGAGAACCGCTGGTCTACGGCATTTTGATTGGGTCTCCAAAGGTTGTGGATTTCAAAGGTGTCCAAAGTATCCTGAGGATTGTATATATTCTAGACTGGAGAAACCAAATCATGTGAGATATATTCTTAAAATGAGTTTAAACAGATTGGAGTAACAGAGCCAAAGCTAACTGAACTTGGAAGGCAGCGTTCTTCAACATGACAGTCTTGAGATGTATTGGACAATTGCCTTATCCCCAGTCAGTATGCTGTTTGGGGATTGTGTGGGTCCAGGTGGAATCCCACTGTAGTATACAGTGAGAGTACCAATGAAATAAATCGTCCTATCTCATCTTGTGGCACTTAGGATGTGTTGAACATCAACACCTATGGTCCCCAACCACCTCGAAGTGGCTGTGCTGGTTAGCAATTATAGAAATTCAAGAGGATCCCATTGAGGTAATTAGAACAGACTATGACAGCAGGCATCAATCCAAATGTTCTCCAAATGAGAAGTAACCAGATAGACATAAAGAACATCATTGGTGGAGAAACAGAATGATTCAGAGAAAAGGAAGATTGTATATGTTAGGGAAAAGGAAAAACTAGGCCTTGGATTTCTCTAAGGTGAAGCGAGATATGTTGTTGTAAGTTATTGCTATTTTAATTAGCATGGTGAAGTATTTTTTTAGTAAAATGTAACCTTCAAATTGAGTTCAAGTCTCAGTGACTTCACGGATGTGTCATGCACCTTTCCTGACAAATATATGAAAAGGATTTGTCTTTGTTTGTTTGATTGATTGTTTGTTCTTCCAAAGATTGCAACTTTTTCTGCCATCTTTTTTTTTCAACTTCTCACTTTAGTTTAAGACCCTAGGATTTCCTAACAGCCTCTCATCGAAAGACTAACCACTTCTGAACCTGCTTAACTTTTTGAGATCAGCCAAGTTTAACTAGGAGCTTCTCGTAGAGTCATTATTAAATCTGACCTATGGAAAAAAGCCAAGCTATGCTGCAGACATCATGTAGATTATGAGAGCAGGCAACCAGCCACAAGCCAGAAATAGTGACAGAGGAAGTGTTATTAATTCAGCTTGAATGCCGTTCTTAGGCTAAATGGCAAAGGATACAATATGATGGATCCCAACAACATTGGACTCTTGAGGCAAGGAAAGAAAATGATGTAGGAAAACAAATGACTATAGTTCTCGGGTACACTGTTTTTTAATTTGATATTAACCTAACATAGCCCTGGGCTAAGGCCTGGAAGGGCAGAGCTGCCATTTGCACCCACACAATGCAACCACTGTTTTCACAAATGATCTTGGCTGAGCTTGGATTAAATAGCCAGAGCCAAAGCACTTGGAAATGTGATGGATAGTGTGTTGGTATAGACAGGGGGAAAACTCTGCTAGATGTTACAAATTGGGACAAACTGGACAGATTAAAAAAATATTTCTGTTTTGGACTGTGAGAGAAAGTAATCCAAATCCATAGCTGAGTAATATTAGTATTTATTAGTATTTATTAGTATTAACGAAAACAGCAAAAAAGGGTGGACAAGCTTTTGACTTTTCATTAGTTTTTCTTCTGGCAAATAGTAACAGCTGATGGGCAAGAAGAAAGTTAAAAAATTAGACTAATGTTATAATCATAAGAGCTTAGATGGAGTTTGTTGACTGAATGCATTTATGAATGAAAAGTATCAGTATCAAGTTATACCTTGTTGTCAGGGACAAACAAAATAGTCCATCCTTCTGAAAAAAAGGATGTATTAGTCCCCACTTTGTCTTTTGCTTTAAGGGAAACACACTGATTTCTGGCCAAGCAGAAAGCAGAAATAAAAGTGTTTCTATCAGCCACTTTGTCCAGGAGGAGAGAAATAAAAAAATCTGATAGTGAGACGGGATCAATGAAGAGAGAACACATTCAGAGCAATTAGCTGAATGTTTTGTTGTGAATACATAGAGAACAGCAAACATCCTGAACTCTGCCTATTCTTTTGCTAGAGTATCATCATTTAAGTTTTGATACTAGGCACTGTCTCAAAGTGCTTGCAGACTGCAAGCCATCAAGGAAAAAATGGCAGAAGGGTGGGGAGAAGACAAACAGTTGCAGTTGTCAGACTGGATGCACCAAAGGATTAGGAAGAATATCTGGTCATGAAGCTTGGTATGCTGAACATGTTATAATTTTTGGTGAACTTGAATCTGCTGAAGGTTTTCCAAATCCAGTTCCCTCATGTTCTCTAGAATGTCTCTCATTTGTGGAATATAACTGACATTGTTAAAAAAAAAGTTTGGCTTCCGTTCCCAAATTTCCCTAAGCAACAGGTGAGTCCTCATCCTTATAACAAGTCAAAGGGGCAAAATCCTATAGAGGCACGAGGGACTTTTCAGTGGTCAAACAAACATTGGGAGCCACCTGTCCCATTCAGAACCTGTCTCCAAAAATTACTTTTTCTGTTAAATATCTGCTTGAATCCTTCCTCCAGGCCATCGCTCTTGGGATGATGGGTGATGCTTTGTTTCCTTTTATTCTTATGGCATGCCGGGGATTGGCAAAAGGACCATTCATTTCCCCCCAAACTTTGAGGAGGTCCAATTTTCTAAGTAACAACTTTTTCAAAAATTCATTATTTTAAGAAATAATATAAGCAAAGTACCAAGGTATATAACAGTAACAAAATTATATGAAACAATCCATAAAGATAAAGACAATTAAAAAGGGAAAGATTTTAAAAAGCAAAAAATCTGCCTTATATATTAAATTTATAGATAGCCATTGGATCACAAGAAATACAGTAGTGGGTTCTAAATCCCATCACTACCGGTTCGCATGTGCGCTTGTGCGCGCACGCAACGCTTCTGCGCATGCGCAGAAGCATCCTGGGTGGCAGGGGTGGGTTCCTACCGGTTCGCCTGAACCAGTAGCGACCTGCTAGTGACGTCATCCGAACCGGATCGGTGGTTACCGGTCCATGGGGGCTGCCATCTTTTTTTTTTAATTTTTTTCCGCTTTTTTTTTTTTTAGCATTCTCAGAAGGTGACTTCCAGTACTGTGCATGCGGTCGCCATCTTTTTTTGGCTTTATTTATTTTTTTTTATTTTTTTTTTCTTAGCCTGCTCAGAAGGTGACTTCCAGCA